>LR549055.1:0-327842 GCA_900536415.3 Caenorhabditis sp. 38 MB-2015 | reverse complement strand
CACACACACACACACACACACACACACACACACATACACACACACACACACTTGTGGTAAGGAAACTTTAGGCACATAATTAAGGATGAATTAAGGAGACTTTTTTTTAAAGTCGCCTAAAACTAAAGTGGTGCATCTGTAGAACCGTGAAAACATGTTGAATAGGATAGGAATACTATTTTAAAGATTCCTTCTCAGGGAAATCGAGGCGCAATCAGCCACAGAAAACAAGCGAAAAAGGCGCTTCGCAACTTCAAAAACGCTTAATCTCGGTGGCTGATTTCGCTTAGCGGTTTTTTTCGTCGCTTGTTTTTCGCTTGAGCTTCGCTTACTCACTCCAATTTCTTCGCCTTTTCTTACGCTTGTCACGTTTTTGTTCCGCTCAATATTTTCACGTCATATTTAAATTTAAAAATATTTATTTATTTAAAACAATAAAAATACATCTATGTGTACATGGGAGTAACAAAGAGGAAAAAACATAATACTAATAAATGGACTACCAGCAAATTCGACCATTTTCAACAAAACTTGTGTAGAGAACAAAAAATGAAAACAAAGTTTGGAAGTCTCAGTGAATTTGCAAAAAAATTTCGAAAACTGAACTTTCACCTCGTTGTTTGGTCCACAATTAATTTCTATTTTTTCGACCAATTCGATTTTTCATGTTGATGGAATTGATTTTGATGGTTCCTTTTCGATATGCGGTCTTGTAGTTTTAGAGTTTTGTCGTTTAGCATATAACGCCCTGAAAAAATAATTGGCAAGTTTTATATCGAGACAAAAAACAACTTACTTCAAAAAAAATCCTTGTTAGTATGTGCTTTCATTACATCGATTCGAAGATGCTCATTCCTGTAAAAATTACATTGATTATCATATTATTTATGATAGTTTATATTTTTCATAGCAAATTTTGAGCCCGATTTTCAGGTTTCAAACGGAGCTCAGAAAAAAAGAATTGGGGTGTTGAAAAGAATTCGAAACTCTATTGAATGACTTATGAACAATTTTTTTTTCAAAAGTCAGCTAGTCCGTTCACAATCTCATGTAGCTGACAGAATTTTCTTGTTAGTTTTAAAAATTTCTTTAAAAAAATAACAAGTTGATTTTTTTTTTCTAATTCTCAAAGTAAACTCACGATAATAACTATGTGAAGAGCTACGCTTGTTCAGTTATTGCTATTTTGATAAGTGGCACAACTCAAAAATCTTGTTGCCACCGAACGATGGCGAAGAAAACACCAACACGTGTTTGGAAATCCAGTATTTTCTGAAAATATATTCTATGAAATTTTAATGTATTATACCGCACTGAACTTACATCTTCACCTATCGATAACATTCCATGCAAAATCATCCATTCCAGAGTAGAAAAATTGATAGAAAACTCGAAAAACAAAACAAATGAAAAAAGTGAAAATGATGCCAACACAGACGTGTTACAAAGTTCACGTAAAAATTAAAATAATAATCATGTTTTTGTTGTATATTTAGCGCTTTTTTAACGCCTTTTCTCCGCTTATCACCACGACGGACGCTTGTGAGAAAAACTCGAGCAGGCGAAATTCAGTCGAAAACGCTTGTCCAAGCGTTTTCGCTAAATTGACGCTTGGACAAGCAAATCGCGGTATTTGCGCCTTCGATTACCTGAGTTATGAGCTGAGAAAAAAAGAAAATCTGGCCTAAAATTTTGAATTCTAGGCCACGCGGGCAAATGCGCTCCAATACACACAGAGATATTTTTAATTTTCTTTGTAGAACTTTTTGAGCATCCATTGAAAACGGATATTGTCTAGGAAAGTGTAAATATTCCTTGCATAACATCAGAGTCATTAAAAACTGTCATCGCTTTTTACCGAACAAAGTTCAATAAAAACAATAATGTTACGGTTATCAACAAAACATCACAAACGACGCGCAAATGCACAAAATCTGTGGGAATGGTGTGGGATCCGAAATTCGAACAAATTTTTTCTTTTTTCTGCAGCGAGTTCAAACCAAATTTTGATACTGTTCATTATGTGAACTAGAACAATGAACATCAAGGCTCAACAATGGCATTCGCAGTTTATATACCATGCTCAACTCATAAGGAATCTTTAATGCTCCGAGAGTTCATTAAATAAAAAAACAATACCCTGTACCAAAAGTACATTTTGTAAAAAGTTTAAAGTAAACTTAAATGATACTTAAAGAATTTTCAAAAGTATCCTTAGTGTTTACTTTAAACTTCTTACAAAATCTACTTTCGGTACAGGGTATTGTTTTCTTTTATTTAATGAACTCTCGAAGCTTTAAAATAGAGTTCCTATCAGGTTCAACATGTTTTTACGTCTCTACAAATGCACCACTTTAGTTTTAGGCGACTTAAAAAAAAGTCTCCTTAATTCATCCTTAATTATGTTTCCTTACCACAATTGACTTTTTATGATGATGTTTGTACACATTAAATTGACCCTATCACGATTTTCAAATCAGAAAAATGTGGTCCAGAATCATTTTTGCAAGCCTAGTCAAACCTTATTTACGTACTTTGTAAGGAAAATGTATTTATTAATGTGCTCCTGTTTTTCTAATACTTTAAATATTTTCTTATTCAGAAATCAATGGAACGCTTGGGTAGACCATACGGTAATTGTCTCGATGTGTACGCCAACGAAGAATGGAAAGATACATATATTTATGCGAACAAGTCATATAGCACGGAAGGATGTCAACGAAGTCGTATGCAAAAGTTTTTGACAGAACAATGTTATTGTGGAGATCCACGTTCCCCTCCTTATCCAAACACAACAAATTGTCTCGTTGATAATTCAACTAGCCGAGTATGTATAAAAGAAGCAATCAATGATGCGACAAAGCACCCCAGTAAACTTAGAGACAGATGCGATCAACCCTGCCTGTAAGTCTCGTTATCTTCAGTTAATACAGTCGAATATTTTTAGCCAATATGTCTATTCTGTGTCATATTCGGCTTCTCGTTGGCCAGCTGTTGTTGGTGATGTATCCGGTTGTCCACATGGAATGTCTCCTTCTCATTGTTTAACCTATCGAAGAGAACAAGGAGCAATGATAGAAGTATATTTTGAACAACTCAATTATGAATATCTAAAGGAGTCAGCCGCCTATGGATGGTCTAATCTTCTTTCTGATTTTGGTGGACAACTCGGTTTATGGATGGGTGTCAGTGTTATAACAATCATGGAAGTGTCCATATTTATATGCGATGTGATAACATCAATAGTTGGTCTTCGACCGGAAAAACGTCGACCAGCTCGAAAATCCTTTTCCAGTTCACTTCGATGTTCTCGCGATTATAATATTAACAAGGACGGGATGATTAATTGATATTTTTTAATTTTTCATACAAACTAAATCTTTATTTTTTTCCTCCTACAAAAATACAAAAAAAAGAGTGATTATTCTTTGGTAACCTGCGACATTTGGGAAGCGCCGTCAAATTTGTCGCGGAACTTTTTGAGACGTTGCTTGATCTCCTCATTATTGTTGATTTTGGCCTTGACCAACCAACAAGCAGCCAAGTAGATCGAAGTGTATTGAGTGCGACTATCGACAGCCATTGGACGCTGCTCGCGAACACTTCGAACAATATCTTTGATCTAGAAAAAGAGAGATTGAAAAAGGAGAAAAGAGAGTGGCTTACATTGGGACTAGTTCCTTTGAGGAATTGCGATACAACAACGGCCATTGTTAGAAGTGATGCATTGCGACCGGCTCCACGCAAACTGACAATTGCAACAGGCTGAAAAAATCGATTTCGAGGGTGTAAAAAAAAATAAACATTTGTCTACATTCTTATCTAAATCCACTTTCGCAATAGCAGTCGCCGCTCGAATTGGCGCATAAAACTTCTCGGGTCCACCTTGAGCCTTCCAATAATAATGAGTATAGACCTGGCAAATGACCGAATTCGAGCATCCTTCTGGCAACAATTCGACCGTATGAATATCCATCTTCTCATCCGGATTCTTGTCCACTTTTCGAGTATTCACAAAGAACGTGTTGGCATAGAAGTATCCACCATTCTCTTGGGCAAACAACTTGTCGTAGCTGCCACCTTCGAGTTCTTTCGATTGAGCAAGCAAATGGACAGCAGAGCATTGCTCATTGAAGATCATACGCCAGAAGTCTTCAACCTCATCTTTGTTTTCGAGTTTTGGAAGTTGAACAAGGAAAGCAGGGCGGGTGAACTGAAAAAAAAACAGGGTTGGGATTACTGTATAAATGCAGATAGAGATAGGATTATGTTTTTGTTTAAAGTACGCTTTGTTGTGAATGATGAACCTAGGTTTTTTGAGTGGTATCTTTTTGAAACCTACTGTGTCGGTTGAAGAAACACGTCAATTTTCGCGAAAAAATGCTAGACTGATTTTTTGAAGTTATGAAACATTGAAAGAATTTTAATATAGAAAAAACAAGAATATTAATAAACTGACTATTTCGACACATATTGAAAGCCTTTAAAATTGAAAAACGTTTCCATAAAATTTCATACGTGACGTGAACAGACCGGCAAAGTTTTTTGCGAACATTTATATGTCCCTTTAAACCAATATGGTAGTTTTTTTTAATGCGATGTCCAGAGCTGAACAGAATTTAAAATAAAAACGCCGCGAACTTTAAACTGCACTTTTTTTTGAAAAATTTTTGTGCTTTGAATTCATCATGAAAAAATATAGATGGTCATCGATTGATATTCACATCTTATTTCTGTCACAAAATCTAAAATATAGTTTTTTATCGAATAATTCAATGAAGTTTCGAATTTCCAGGACAAAAAAGTCAAACTCACATTTGGTACATTAATCTTTGAAGCATTAATATAGTCGCTTTTACCCATTTGAACAACAACCCGATTATCATCATAACATTTATAATCATTATGTCGATTCTTGGCCATATTCGCCTGCCATACTTGACATCTTTCCGCTTGTACAGTCATCTTCTTTATCTCCTCATATTCTGCCGTCAGATTCAATGATTCCAATCCTTTCACCCATGTTTTCGCTGCTTCTTCTCCTGGCCACTTCTCTTTTCCTTTCTTGTTTGTGTTGTTCTTTGTCGATCCATTGACAGTATTCAAAATTGATTTCTCTTGTTTTGTCACTGTTGTTTCGACAGAGCAAGTTGTCTTGTTCGACATTTGACTCTTCCCATTATTCGACTTTTTGTTTTGTCTTTTGCATGATCCTTGAGTTTTTGATAGTTTTTTTGTCTCCTTTTTCGAAGGCATTTTTGATTTCTCCTCCTTATCTTTTCGACCTTTCGAATTCTTTGTTGCTTTCTGATTAGTTCGCGTATTTTTTCTGAAAATGATTAGTATTAATGGCATTGAAAAATACTTTGTTGTCGACCCCAATGAACTTACGTCATATTTCAAATTTTGAGATATTCCCAACGCTATCTCTATGCAAAATGAGCCCAACAAGAGAACTGTCATCTTTTATGTCTTAAGATGTTATCAAAAACACGTGGATATATTGGCAAATCAGGTCACGTTCAAAAATCAATAATGCCAAAAATCAATGGATATATGGAATTTATTTTGACAAGGTCACGTTTTTCTGAAACATTTTTTCATTAATTATTGTATAGGTCAACAACTTAGGTGTCTGTCAAATACAGCAGTGATAGGGTAGTAAAAAAATTCCGCTTGCCCGTAAATCCTCGCCGACGCCTCCTCGGGGAAAAAACGGCAAACGTGTCGCAAGGCTTGTAGCATTTTTCCCTTGTCGCAAGCTTGCGGCAGTTTGTCGCAAACATGCGACACATTTTTCTGGCGCAAGGGTGTCGCAAGGCTTGTAGTAGTTTTGCTGCTAGATGTCGCAAAGCTTGTGATTTTTTTTCCCCGAGTCCTTGCCCGAACGCCCGTACCGTAACCGTAACAACGCCGTAACCCGCTCGTCCGCTTATCCGTTTACCCTGAACACCCGCTAATTTATTCGAGACAAATAGTTAAGAAAAAGCAAAGCGGAATGCGATCATGCAAACAGTTAATTGAATCGTTTATTGCGAAAAAGAAAAAAATTCAATATATGATAGTCTGATAGTATTCTGTTGTAGAACTTCTTTTCCTCATTCAATTGTGCAATGTAAATCTCCCGCAAGAGAGAATAACAATTGTTATTTCGGGTTGTCAAAACATTCTCAATGTTATATTCAGAAGTTCAGTATTATAAAGAAATTCGGAGGCCTTCGGGTAATGATCATTAAAGTTTGTTTCGAGTCTGAGATACTGTTCATGACCAGGGGACCGAATCCTCCGAAGAAGAAACTCCGTCTGAAACCATGGCCAAGTGTGGATGATCAGGAGATCAAACTCTATAAGTGTACAATTAAAGAAAACGTTGAATGAAGAAGTACTTGGACCTCTCTTGTAAGTGTGACGTTGTGATAGAGTGGAAGGGTGATGAGAGTGAAGCGTCTGCAAGCAGAGTGGCGAGGAACATTGCATTATTACTTCATCTTTTGTAAATAGAAAATAGTCTATTTTAATTCTGTAGTTTGCGTGGATTGCGTGATTTCCCCACAGCGTGTTTTTTTAACACACTGTGTATCCCATCCACCATTATCATTTTTATTTTTTCCTCAACTTTGAGTTTGTTATTACCTTTTCCGTTTTATATTTTCTAGCGAAATAATGTTTAAAAAAAAGCTGAAATTAACCCGAAAAAGTAATTCAGTTCATGTCGAAACCGATTGAAAAAGAAGTAACAGAAAATAGTGACGATTTATGAGATCCTAGTACTGTGCTCTGGATCAATATGAGTGTCATCTTTGTTTGTACCTAATTATCGTATTTTCTCTAATATAAGGGAATGCACTTCTATTGTTCAACCCATATTTTTTATAACCCGTAGCATAGGAGAACTCTGTTTCTAAAAGTTCCACTCTCATTTTCGATGATACTCTGGATGAAACAACAATTGTACGATTTTTAAAACAAATTAGCACACCAACAAAGAATGATTTTGAAAAAATAATTGAAAATGAAAGTGACCTGGCTTCCCTTGTTTCAGAGGTGCCCTTCTACTGGATGTACCCTTATATCAATTTGTTCAGAAAGAATTTGAAAATTAACATTGTACGACTTTTTCGAATCGAAATAATCGTACAGGTCACTTAAAATAATATTATTTATTTTTTCTATTGGAAAATTGAAAAAAGTGAAAATATTTTTATTTTTATTTATTTTATTTTTATTTATTCAATACGTGTTTGCCACGTGAAGTTTAACATAAAATAATAATGAGAAATGATATTTTAAAAAAACATCGAGAAGCAATGAGGTATAATTGGGGAAAAATGTGGGCGAAAAAAAAAGTTTGGAATAGCCAGGATCTCAACTTAAACCCAGGGTTTTCATGCGCGATATTGAATAATAGTATACGATCAACCAAATATAACGGAATAGAATGAAATTAAAGAGAACATGTTCTATGAACGAAGAAGTTCTTGCGAATGTTTGATTTCGGTATTTTGTAGCGATATTTATTTTTACTTCGAGTGACATTATCAGTTATCAGGGTGAATAGGTGAGATGTGTCCAAATCGATTTTCTTATTGTTTACTTTACACAAAAAAAGTTTGTCTAATATTTTACACTTGTATTAAATTCCATCTAATTGTATTCCAACTAATTGTGAATTTTTCAATTGAAAAACATTAGAAATTCATTTAATTTTTTTATTTCATGAATTCAATGGTCAAGATTACAATTCGTTTGGTCGGCGAAGATAATGACAAATTATTCAAGCATATTGAGTTGAATCCAAAGGTTTTTACTTTTATGGTTGATAATAATTGATTTTATGTTAATTTCAGATACACCTCGGTCATCTGGTGAAGAAGATTGAGAGAGTGACGAAAATTCCATCCCAATATCAACAAATACAATTCCGGGAGGCTGAGTTACCAGATTCACTTCATCCTCTGGAAACAATCAAAAACTCGGAAGAAATTGTTGTTGTAAGTTGAATTTTAATATTAAAAATTTAAAGTTTATTATCAGGATGTTTGAGTTTACTTGTATGGAACTTGAGGTTTTTCATAAATTAGTTAAGATCTTGTTAGAGGTTCAAATTGTGTTTTAAAATCACTCTTTACTTTACCATTGGTTTTACTATTTGGATGACCCATAAATTCGTTAACACTTTCATCAGAAGAGTTATTCTAAGCATTGTGGAAAAAGTGATTGTGATAAGTTTTCAAATTTTTATTATATTTTTCATTGGATATACTTAATTATAGTAGAGTAGCAATTTAGATATACATCTAGTAGAATATAAAATTAGAAAGTTTCCGAGATTCAAAATTGTGTTTAACAAATAGTATACCGGAAGTTAATTCTGTAATATTACTCTCAAATTATTTGTTCATTTTCAGAAACATGCAGATCTTGACTGGTGGATGGTGTACAAAGAATGTGTTGAGAATGTGTTGAATCAGTGTTCGGACAAAGCTACAATTGCGAAATTCGCTGTCCAACATCATGAACGTCTAATCAAAAATGGATTCTTCAATGTATACGAACAATTCAACAACTTTCAAACAGAAAAACATTCTAAAGTGGCTTCTTGGACCGTTGACGACGTGGATTCGATACGTAATGCGACGAAAGAGTACTTCCACAACCTTCATGATCAAAACAGGGGAAATGAAGATTCCGAATTCATTTGTTATTTCGGCGAACGAGACGCGGAGTTAGCAGGCACGTCAACGAACACACTTGCGTTTGTCCGGATTCATGGACAAGATTCGGTTTCAATGTACAACATCAAGTATGTTTTCTATTCATTCAATCGATATTCATTTCTGTAATTTTTAGATGCCACCATTATCGCTCAAAATGTACAAGCTCAGGTCAGGTGCCGGACATCTCCGAACTCTTTTGCTATGAATTATTAGAATTAATCGGTGTCGGTCCCAAGTGTCACATTATTCCTCCGAACATGTCGACAGGAAGCAAGACAAGCACGTAAGGATTTTGCGTATACATATTAGTAACTAGGCCTGGAAAAATATTGCATTTGGGCGCCCGATTACACTGTTTTATTTTACCCAAAAACATATCTCCATGAAAACACCCTCCACCGAAAGCACTGTTTCTGGAAAACAACAATAAAATTCTATAACTTAGTGTTTTCGAGCAAATGTTATCGGGCGATAGTGTTTTTGGAGGGTAGTGTAATGAGTCGATTACGCCCCGACCGTTTGCACTACGGGCCCGTTTTTCCAACCCTATTAGTATTAGTAACGCGTTTAGGAAGAGACATCTTTGCATTTTTTAGGTACATTGCTACTCAATGGGACGACAAGTTTGAACTTCTTGAAAACGTTATTGATGAGGAAAGCCTTTGCGCGGAAGTCGTTGTACAATTGGTTATGCTAAGAAGGCTTCTGTTCATTACTGATTTACATGAAGAAAACTGCGGTTTGTTTCAGAGTCTCAAAAACTAAGACTATAATTGACTTATTGATTTTAGGAGAAATCAACACAACGACAACTCCTGGTTGAAAATTGCAAAAGTGTATTTCGATAAGTTGGATCACTCAAGCAAGATCGAATTGGCTCGTGAGCAACTCGGCCCAACTAAAGTCCACCTTAAAAGCGAAGAATCAAGCTTCATTGAGCGGAAAGTGCTGTTATTGAACGAATACATAGAGACATTAAACAAAAATTTAAAAAATCTTCGAACTGTTTTAAACTCCATTGATTAATAAACAGTAATGTTGGTTTTTTTATTGAATATGTCTAAAATATATAAATAAGTTCTTTCATGAAAACAATGTAATTAATGACTTTTTTAAAACTAACATAAAACGGTCCGCCCCTGTTCTGTTTCTCAAAGCCTGCGGGGTCCAAAAACACAAGTTTTTTTATACTAACTACATAAGAATTTCCAACTGCCTAGGTGTAATAGTCATTCATGATGCGATGTGCAAAGTAGACAAAAATGCAAAAAATTTACAAAAAAAAATGTGCAATGTGTGAATTATTTTTGCAGAAAATTTGCAAGTTTTCAAACAGCGCGGGGGTTACTGTTGCAGCCTGTCATGCGTATCAAACAACCCCGCGAACTTAAATTGTTTGAATTCCAATGTATTTCTTTTTTAAACTTATTTCGCGGGGTTGTTAGATACGCATGACATCTGCAACAGTAACCCCCGCGCTGTTTGAAAACTTGCAAATTTTCTACAAAAATAATTCACACATTGCACATTTTTTTTTGTAAATTTTTTGCATTTTTTCCTACTTTGCACATCGCATGAAACGCTGCCATTGGGATAAGGTGTTTTCGTTTGTCCCACTTGAAAAAAAAAACTTTTCGGAATTATGAAAGAATTAAAAAGTTTTTTGGACCCCAAGTCTGTTCGTTCGTTAGACACCCGCCACACCCGCCTGTTTGTTTGTTTGACACCCGCCACACCCGTCTGTGTGTGGTTTCATACACGCGACACCCGCCTGTTTGTGTGTATTTTCAGGCGGGCGTGTACGGGCGTGTATGGCGGGTGCCGGGTGTGGCGGGTGCCGGGTGTGACGGGTGCCGGGTGTGGCGGGTGTCAATTAGAAAGAGGAGGACGGGTCACCCGCCGCACCCGTTTTGCAACCCTATTTTGGGGTAGTTTTACACGTAGAACTCGAATCCAACATTGAAAATTAACTTAGGTTTCATTTTCAGAGCAAACACTTATAGTTTCTCAATAGAGCGCGTACTATAGTTGGACATCGGCGGATACGTTTTGGGATTTTGTTTAGGTGATTTTCTTTAAATTTGTGAACTAGCTGTGTGGAGCAAATAGAGGCAAAAGAGAGAGTCATTTTTATATATTTTCACCAAATATGATCGCGTTATACTCGAACGCCAAGCAGTCCTCCGATTTCGCGCCGAATTGGGAATCGACAGACTTCGTGGCGTTCGAGTATAAAGCAATCATATTTGGTGAAAAAATATATAAAAATTACCCTCTCCTTTGCCTCTATCTGCTCCACACAACTAGAATTCACAAATTTCAAAAAGACACCTAAAAAATCGCAAAACGTTGATTCGCCGAAACCGCCAATGCCCAACTATAGCGCGTATTACCGAATTGTGAGTGTCTTGTATTTGAGTAGAAAAATAAAAATTACAGTAACCCACCCGATGGAATCGAATTATTCTATAAAAATTAAACTAATGCTATTGAAGACCTATCCTTCTTTGTTTTATGACGTCACAGGGCCGTGGGCTGATTCAGGCTTCTCAGGCCTGGATCTCTCTCCCTTTCGGTTCCCAAATTGTCCTCAAGGATTGACTATGTTTGTTGTTGTCCCAATGCTTCTCAAACCATTTTTTCAATATTTTCATGTATAAATAAATAATTCAAGTCATGTATTCATTCTGTCTCTCATCCTTTTCTTTCATTTTTTTTGCCTTGAACAATTTGTCGAAACCCTTTTCTCCCATCTCTCTCTCTCTCTCTCTCTCTCTCTCTCTCTCTCTCTCTCTCTCTCCCTGTCATCATCATCTCTTCTCTCTTTCTCTGCGTCTCTATTATTTGCCTGCTGACGTTTTGATGTATTTATTTATATTTTTGTCTATGTGAGAGCGAGGCAATTCTCTTCTTTTCCTTTCTCATTCTTTCCTTCTCTCCTCTTTCAAATTGATGTTGTGTTGGAAAGAATAACAGCCACAGACATAGACATACACACACACACACATAGAATTATGGATTCGCTTGAACTCGATTCCGACGCATTCTATATATGCACTGAGATATCACCTCGTAATTATGTTGTACAAAAAGTAAGTTCTTTTTTCTCTATTATAACATGAAGAAAGCGCAACGAAAAAAAACACAAAAAAGGGGAAAATATCGATTTTGCCTCCATTTCTTTTTCTGCTTTTTTGTTTATTCCGTGTGCAAAAAAAGGAAAAGAGGACGAAGAATTTCATTTTTTGTTTTTTTTTTTCCTGTTATTATAGATAACTGGGATCACTATACTTATCAAAAGGTTTTTCATTTTCTATGTATCCCAGGCTTGTTTCCTCCAGTTGTCTTGCCGACTTGAAATTTTTCTGATCTCCAAGACGTTTGGTTTCAAGGAGAATGATGTACATACATTCTCACGTTTTTTAACAAAAAAAAATAAACAAAAAAAAACTGTGCACCATGCGATCGAAAATGAACATCACTTTTTTTTCTTCTTTTTTTTTGTTGATAATCTCAAACTCTTCTTTTTAATCTCCCATTTTTATCATATTCCAGTCGGACTTTTTAATACCCCCCTGCTTTTTTTCTAGCAGAAAAATCCGTGATTTGTTTCATCATTCTTTGGCCGAAAATATGTACATTATCACGAGTTTTCGTATCTCACATGAAACTTTATCGATTCTTGATATTAGAATGAAAGTATTGAAGCTGGTTTTTCAGCAGCGAAAACGGAAAATTATAGTGACCCAATGAAAACTACCTGTAAAAAGTTTCAATTTTGGTTTTATTTCACTAAAAATGAAATTGGTAACTCATGCTCTAATGATAATAATGTTTATAAAGTTAAATTCAATATCTGTCGAATTCTCGGTGTCGAAATCGATTTTTACGGGTTCAACTACGTCAATAAACAGGTTTCAGCTCAGAATTGTCTGAACGTCACAACTTGATTATCAGTAACTGGAATCAATGTTGTTTACAGGTTCTCAAAATTTTCTCACCTAAAAACTGATTTTCTCAAGTTGGACTCTAAGCGAATCTTTCAGAGTTTCTGAGCTGTCATCCAGGTTCAGTATATTCTTCAAGCCAAAATTCAATTGGGACACCACGCTCTATGATTAATCATATTTTTTCTAACTTAACACTGAATCCTGTTAAACTTCATATTTTGGAATCGGTTTCTTCGGTCCAATTACCTTAGAACACATGTCTATGAAAAGCTTCAAAAGTTTTTACGAGGTTCATCTAGAACCAGAAAATGTAATAGTTCCATGTGAGAAGTTTTATAGCCATCTATTTAGATTAAATTTTAACAAATTACACAACTTTTATTTTTATTGGATAGTGTTCAAAGAGAACTTTGATGATATTCAATATCTTTGACAGTCATTCTCAAGAATAATCGAGAAAAACATATATTTCTGACTGAAGAAGAAAGCGAGAGGACACATACAAGTGAAGCAAACGTGCTCTACTGATTAATGGGAAAATTCAAATTCTGAGCTCGAGGGCAAACTTTCTAATTCTCTCAAAAAATGAACACTATCTCGTTTTCTCTCTCTAACTGTCCATGATATTTTCTCTCGTTTGTCTCGGTTTTCATTGGTCTCAAATACAGTTGTTCCATATTACAAAATTTAGTTCTCAAAATATTCGACGTTACAGTAACCGAACGGTAACATGTCGACAATCTCACACTCCCACATTTAAATAGAAATCTATAAAACATATTTAAATGTTTCTTTGTGTCCTATCCACCCCAATATTCATTTTTGTGTTTTCAGGCAATTCAAATAGACAAATCACAAATCGAAAGAATGGTTGGTGATTTAGAAAAGAATGCGGAAGCGAATCGAGGCGCCGGAACATCAATTTCTCAACCGCCAGCACCTCCCCTACCATATTGGTTGGTTCTCCTCAAAATCTTCCTTCATTTTCTCACATTCCAATGATTCTAGGTTCACCCGTGAATGCAAAGACAAATTGATGAAGGTAGAAGCACCTGCTCCAGGAACCCTTCCATCTCCATCATCAAACATCTCATTACCCCAAAATGCTCCATCTCCAATTGATGTCAGACAGCAGGTGAAAAACCAGCTCGAATATTATTTTTCGAGGTAAAAAAAATGAAACATCAGCAGCGAAAAATAGAGGGATTTTTTCAGAGAGAATCTCATGACCGATCGATATTTGCGATGTCAAATGGATAGTGAACAATATGTACCGATTACTGTAATTGCGGGTTTTCGAAAGATCACACAATTGACCAATGATTATAATCTGATTTTGGAAGTGTTGAGAGAATCAAATTTGGTAGAAGTAGATGAAAGAGGAGAGAAAGTTAGACCGATTACAAAGAGAACAACTATTATATTAAGAGAAATTGGACAGGAATACAAAGAGGTGAATCACGTAGAAAAGGATGAGATACGTTTCAAAAAAACTTGAACTTCGGATTGTATTGAAATTTTCATTGAAATTCCGACATTATCAGGAAAATATGAGAAATCACACTAAAATTGGATATATACTCATATGAAAGATGTGTCTCAGTTTGAAAATTTGAAAGTTTTGATTCGATTTTTATACCTTAATTATCAATTTATATTAGTAAACTAGCAGAAAAAACTGTTTCCTACTGATTTTCAACCATTTTTCGAACATCAGTGCTTAATTTCAAGTTCATTTTTTGTTCAAAATGACCATGAAAAGATATCCAATAATAACATCGATAAGTATCATCAACTCGGGATTGAACCGTTAACAAACTTAATTTCACGTTGCTCAACCTCCCAGATTGGACAACATTGCCGCTTACTCACTTTTCATATTATCCAGCGAGCTTAAAACCACGACTTCTCAAGTGCGTGAATTTGAAACCAACTTTTTTTGGTGTCAGTCTCTTTGATGCATAATTCTTCTGATATTCTCTTCTTTTTTTTGAAGTTTGTCAATTTTTTCACCTGAAGTGTCAATTATCCCCATGCTCACAAATACGTACTAATTTTGAATGGAATTCTGACAAATTTAAGAAATCTAAGCTCTTTCAAAACGTTGTACTCATTTTAAAGAGCAAGGACTTCGGAAACAAGGTTAATGAAACTAAACTAGACTCGAGTGCCAAAAATTAAAATTTATGTCACGCATGATACAAAAAAAAAACTCGAAAATGAGCGAAAAGGTTTTTGGTTAAGATTTTCATGGAAAAATCATTGAATTTTCATGCTCTAATACTAGGGTTTCGTAAAGAAATCAATTTTTTAAAATACATTTTTTTGCTCTATATGTTTTCCAATGTTCAATTCTTCCAGGAAGTCGAAAAAATGTTGAATGGTGGCCCAGCTTATCTCGATCTCAAATATGGTTTGAATGATAGTTGGTATGTGACCTATGACACTGAAGAACATACCCAAGAAGCCTATGTTCATCTCCAAAACATCGAAGTCATGTTCAATAATCGACCAATTTGTGCTCGAATAAAAGCCGGAGGTCCACCTGCTCATGTCGATCAACAAGTTCAACAACCATCAATGCCCGAACCATCATCCGATGCATTCCCTCAAATGATGGATCTTGGCCAAGTCCTCGCTGCCTATGGTTTTGTGCCAGTTGCAACTTATCGACCAGGTAGTACTGTAGTTCATGTAGAAGAGGATGATGCAAGTACTCCAATTGTTTCTCGACAACAATTGAGATTTAGTAATGGGACAAGAAATGGAGGTTCGAAAAAACAAAATGGACATCATAAACAACAAAGTCAACGATATTATGATGAAGGAGGATCGACATCATCTGCATCTTCGGGAAGATATAATAATAGAGACAGTATTTCTTATAATAATCATTCAAATAATTCTGGAGCAAATTCATGGAGGAAAAATGATAGAACAAATGATAGAACAAATTATCGTCGTCCAAATCATCATCAACAATCTGAAACAGCTCATTCACCAAACAATTCAACAAGATATCCACCATTAGGCAGTTCGGAACCAGCTCCAGTGATCTCCTGCGATCTTCCAACTCCTCCAGTTTGGCCAGCACCAAATCATTCGAAATCAGCCAATCGAAAAGAATCGATAACCTCGGAAGATCAAGATCGAGGAACAATCACACCAACACCGATTGAAACTGCGAGTAGTGAAAGTGGAACTACTGATAGCTATCAAGCAACTCGAAAGGTTTGAATTTTCTCATATTTCACATACATAAACCGTGTTAATATTCCAGCAATCGATTCAAAGTGTTGCTAGTTCATCATATTCCTATGAAGAGCAAGCGTTTCCATGCTTACCAAAACCTGCAAAAGAGCCAGAAAAGAAAGTGGTGAAACCGACTTTCAGGTAGTTGTGTATCTATGTTGTATTGTGGTTGAGAAAGTGAAAAAAGGTGTGTATATTGGGGGAAACATGGGGATCGTAACTTTGATTTTAAAAAGTATAGAAATTGTGGGGTATCGATGTGGATCGAGTTTTCTCAGATTTCGCTGAAAAATGTCGAAAGTTATGCAATAATACGTGATTCTGGAAGCTGGGATATACTACCCAGGACCTGAAATTTAATCTAATAGTTTCGAATGATTTTTGAAATCTCATGAATTTTCGAACTTGCCGAAAATTTGTTTAGTTTGAGTCTAAATTAAATCCACCAAATGACGTAAAATGTTGAGAAATGTAGAGAAATCCCTAATTTCTTCACATTTTTTGGTGTAAATGGTGATTTGGATTATAGATACTTTTAGAAATTGTTACCCACTTCAATGTTTTTTGGGGAAGCTCGTAAACTGTAGTTTCAATTTCCGGTAAGAATTATTTTCGAAGAGATTAAAGTATTCAGGTATTGTAGAGCATTAGAGCGCGATTCATACGATGTCTGGATGAATAATAATAATATCATAATTATTATTTCTAAAATATGAAGTCAGAACATTTTCAGTCGGCTTATCAGTCATTCAAAGTAAAACTGAACGACAGGTTCTTAAAATGTTATCAGTTCGACTTTTTTTGTGATGTCATGAAGTAGTATGAATCAAAATACCACGATTCACCTAAGCACTAAAAAGTTTTCGAAAGTTTAGTTTTTATTTGACTCCATTCCGAAAGTCGATTATTAATGATCCTAGCTGCATTCAAATTTTCTATTAATAAAACTGACAACATCAGGAACAAATATATATGTCAACGAAGTTTATAGGTATAACTCTAGTATTACCGGTCATAAATAATTTTATGGAAAATTTCCAATTTTCATTTTTCAGCTCGGTTGCCGCAGGAAAGCGAAATATCAAACAAATTCCCGAGTCTAAAAAAAGTTATGCCGAAAAATTAAAAGAACGAAACCTGGCTCGTTCTTCTTCATGACATTACATTTTTTATTGTATATATTTCAATTTAGAAACTTTTCCTTTTTTTTTCTATCTTTAGATGTTTTTGTTGTTATTAACACCCATTAGATGCCTTTTTCTCCTTATTTATGCACAATTTCCTTCATCCATCCCTGTCTGTCTATTTATGTGATTCAAATGATTCTAGATCATATCAATTTTCCATTTTTTGTAGTTGCAAATCTCCTCAATTCATTATAGTCATGTTTAATCGAACCGCTTTAATTTTCCAATCATTTCTGCATTATATATTTTTATATTTATTTTCATTTTTATTCACTTGCCAAACCGTTTTCTCGGGATTTATCGACTAAAAAATAGTTTCTTTTGCTTTTTTCTTTTCTATTTCTTTTTTTCTGGGACGGGATTCCCGCATTTTCCGTGGTTTACGTTGGTATTTTCATGTCAAATTTTTGTACTCTTCCAATACAATAAACAGTTTTATGGGAACAATAAAAACAGGAGTATATGTTAATAAGAAGTATTACATACTGTATGCACAAATTGAAAAGTATTACATTTAGAGAAAATGGTTGAGAAGCATTGCGAGAAGTCCGAAGATGACCATGAATGAGAATGAGAAGACGATAAACTTCGAATGAACTGTAGTTGTTCCTGTAATTGAACTTGTGTTTGCAACAAAAAAAAATATTTTAAGAAAATCTATTCGCTGAGCTCATTTGATCACTTAACTTTACTCACTAGGGAATATTTTATGAACAATTCTCAACATAAGAGAGGGATATATGAGCTTATAAAACTTTCCAATATTTTGCTCACAAACCGGATAAATTTGAGTTTTCCCGTACCAAAAACCCTCGTAATACTTTTACACTGATTCGTAACTTAAAACTTTAACTTGAACGAACAGTGGAAGTTTTACGAGAAAACTCTAAAATTCGACTTCAAAGAAACTTCGCGAGAAAAATTGAATTTTGTTAACTAATTCTTCATTTTCAGAGTCATAAACTCGACGTTCTATTTTTTAGTTATTAAACTTTTCAATTATCAAAAATCTGGAACTCACCAAAGACTTTGACTTCTTTTCCTTGTTGTTCAATCATGTTCTTAGTCTCCTCGAGTGTCACTTTGACAGTCCACGAAAGGCTCAACCATACCAATTCGAGAATATTGCGAATCAACAAATATGGAGTTTGACTGATATGACGTGATTCAATCTTTTTCGGCGGCTTTTCAACAAGAACTTGTTGTTCAGTGGTGTCTGACTCAATTTTCTAAAAAAAATACATTAAAAAAATCGTCAATTCAATCAGAGTTTACCTTTTCAAGTTTCTTGAATTTTTCAAGGAAAGCCTCGATATCCAGAGCAGTCGTATCGCAAGCAGATCCATTCAAATTATCGTTCTCATCTCTCAAGGAAACTGTGTTCTTCTGAAATGTAAAAGTATTTTTACGTTGTCGCTGAATGAATAATGTAATTTACCTCTATATCCTCATTCAACTTTCCGAGCCCTATTTTGACACCATTTAAAGTGGTCACAATTCTCGCCATTTCCTCCTTGAATCGTTTTTCCATATATTTCAGTTGATGGCTCGATTTCGCGCGTGACATGATTTCCACCATTCTTGAAGCTTGCTAAACATTCACGATGTTATTTTTTTCATTATCCTGAAATATTACTCACTTCATCCAACTTTTGGACCAAATTCGGTGTTTTTGCCAAAACCACACGTGTTTCTTCAAAATACTTGTTGTAATTCGCTTTGGCAACATTGACATCGCGCAAAACTGTTTTGACTTGCCAATATCTTCTGATTGGATAGAATTGAGCATAGGAGTGTTCCATATGTGAATTGATGATGCAAGAAGAGCAAATCGCGAATTGATCCGGGTCAATGACACTCTGATAAATATTTTAATGTTTTAGTCAAAATATTTAGTACAACTCACATCTTCTTCATGAATTTTTGTTACATCGAACTTGAACTTCTCCAGAGTACATTCACGACAAACTTGGAACATGTTTTCATTGCAGTCCGTGAGACAATCGTTGCATTTCAAAGTTCTAACATCGCTTGGCTTCATAACTTCCAACAACTGGAAATTTGTAGAAAAACCGAAATCCTTCTTGTTTTCATTCACTGGAGTTACAGCACGACATGTGAAACAAGCCAAATGACGGTAAACTTCTCCATCTCCTTCTCCAGAATAAGAATGTTTGCTGAAAATATGAAACTTCCAGTTACAGTGTACTTTTGGTAGGAAAACTCACTTTGAATCGATGCTTTTTTTCAAACAAGCCGAACAAAATGTATGACCACAGTCCAATATCTTCGGGGCTCTATCTTTTTCGTCTATAATATATTGAATACATAACTTTCAGACCATTTTAGAGAACTTACTATATTCTAAAGTGCATATTGAGCAAGACGGTTTCAATGAGAAGTTAGCATCGATTCGTGACAATGTTCCATTGGGAACCGAACTTATTTTGGGGATTATATCCATGGAAGTCTGGAAATTACAATAATACGTTAACTTACAACAAATAATTTCTTTCGGGAAAAAGTATGAATAGAAAAAGACAAAAGGTCTTGTGGGAGACAAAAAAGAAAAATCAACGCGATCACTACATGAATGATTTGAACCGAGAGGAAGCAGAAAGGGAGCGAGAAAATATGACTAACAGAATGCATCAGAAAGCGATTCTTTTATAGAGCCGACGATCGACATAGTTTAATGTTTTGAATATATTTTTGGCGGCAATCGTCTGCTTACAAAAGAGAAGAAATTCTCAAATAATTTCGTGTTTTTGGACGTAATATCAAATAAAAGTGCATGAAAACATTTGGATCAGCATTCATTCTCTAATCAGAAACAAAGAAAGAAGTGAAAAAAAAACTTAAATGGGAATTCCGGAAAACAAAAAAATGTGAGCAATTTTTTCGACGCATTACTGTAGAGAACGTTCAAAGGCGCAACACACACCTAGAAAATATTTTATTTCGACTGGCTTACTGTAGCATTTATTTGACTGTGTTTTTTTTTTCCTTTTCTTTCATTTTTGTATTGGTGAACGTATAAGAAAAAAATTAAAACGACTGTGTTTCTGTTCATTTTTCGTTTTTATCTGCGACGATTTCAAACTTCATTGTGCCAAACTTAGCTTTTTTAGCGCGATGTACACAATATTGGCATCTTTCTAATTTTAAAACCAGTCAACTTTTCCCGATTTTTTTTTGCAATTAAAAATCAAACGTATATTGGTAACACAAAACTAGAAAATTCCCTAAAAAACATTCAAATAAGTTTAAACAATATACTGAAATAATAAAACAAAAACAGTAAACTTTTTATTTCGAAAAATAAAATTAAGACGCTTGATAAGTGGCATATTGAACTCCATTAGTAGCTCTATGTTGTCTCCAAAACTTGCATGCAAATCCGATCAATCCAACAATCAAAAGAGCAACTATTATTCCAACTGAAAATATTTACGAACATTGTTGCGACAAAAATAAGGTAAAACGTACGGAAAAACGACCATCCCGTGAAAGATGGAGGTTTGGCAGAGGACTTGGGTGTCGTTGTTTTTATTTCAGGTAATGGAGGAAGTGAAGAAGAAGAAGACGAAGAAGACGAAGAGGAAGAAAGTGTTGAAGTAGGGAGAATCTCGGGTGGTTGATTTCCAGAAGATTCATTAGTGTCGATTGTATCATTAGATAGTTGGGATGGTTCTTGAGAAGTCTGAACATTTAGGAATCATCTACTACAGAAAAAAATGTTCCCTTACCTGTGCGATGACTAACGCAATAAAAAGAAATATTAAAACTAAAAACCTCATTTTCCGCTCAAAACCATAAAAATTGCGAAAAATGGCAGCCTACGGATAGCTTCCTTTCAGCTGAACAAATGTTTCAATAGCAAGCAATAGTAATACAATTTATAAATATAAAGCAAACAGAGATCATCAACAGTGAAAAGATATGAAAGGTAGTTATTTAATTTATTTAACACATCCATGAATGAGGAACCCATTGGGTTTCATATCGAAGAGTTTCTAATGCATCAACTAATCGCTTAAATGTTACATCAATATTTCGATTGACTAGAGTTAAATGAATTTTTGATTTGCATTCTTTTCCTATTTTAGCACTTTCATCGCAAATTGATTGTAGTTGGGAATTGGTTCTGAAAAAATGAGCATTCTTTAGGAAAAATCGACATAATTCTTTTAAATACCTATGACTTCTTTTGACGGCTTCCAATTGTTGGAATTCTTCAATAGGTGGTGGAGTAATATGCACAACAAATGGCATAAATTCAGCATTATATAGATAGTTGACACTTTGAGGGGCTGAATCGAGCACACACATTCTTCCACTTCGAATCTCGTTTCTCACAGATTCAGCTGATGTTCCATATAATTGATGGTCTAATTCTCCCCATTCAACCATTCCTCCATCTCGAATTCGTTGATACATTTCTTCTTTTCGAAGATATACATAATCTCTTCCTTCTATTTCACCTGGTCGTTGAGCTCGCGATGTTACTGGAAAACGTTTTGTTATGTGTTTAAATGACTAGATATATCCTAACAAAATTTTGCTAATCCCAAATTTACCTGACGAATAGTTATTGAAAATTATGGGTCATATATTTTGCGAGTCATGTTCATAGGTTATCATAGCTTTTTTTGAAGTGTTTATGTATCATGTGTAAATCCCTTCTCGAAAAAAAATGAAACCCACTCAAAAACAAACAATTTTGTTTGCCTAGGAACTCTGATTGGCATGGATGTTAAAAATTGGAATTACTAAAGACTAAACTAAAGCTATTAATTGAAATTTAATAAACTTTTACTACCTACATGCTATGAACAAAAGATCATCCTGAGTTATTATGGGTGTCAGAATAGGTTTCTAAGAGTGCTATTACCCTAAAAAAATTTTAAAAAAATATTAGCAAAATTTCAATCGGTGAAATGTGCTCTATTGATAACCACGCGTTTAACATTGTTGATCCAAAGTTGATTCTCAATGCTGAACTCAAATTATACGTGTAATACTACCACATCAAACTTTTTGTTTCATGGTTTCATTATTTTGGGATGCTTATTTTCAAGTGGGGGATGGATACTACAGTAATCCGATAGCATTTTGTGAAATACTAATATTTTTCAAAATTGAGCACTTATTATTGAGCTACTGAAGTTTCGATTTTTTACATTGAATATTTTCAGAACGAAAAAATGTTCACGACAAGAGGCGGGTCTTTTTTAGAACCCTATGGCTGGGTTAGACAGGACCGACTTTCCATACATAGGAAAAAAAAACAACTTGTGTATAAAATAAGATCAAAAGTTTTCAACGTATTGAAGTACAACGCAAAAAAAAAATCTAAACGACAGCGGTGACACCTCACCACTATGACCCTTTTTTCACTTGAAAAAACTCACAGGGAACTATGGTTGAAAAATAATGTGGTGCCAGCCTGAGTAGCATCGACTTAATATCCCTTCTTCCTGTTCCAACAGCTCCTAATAACACTAAAACCCGTCTTCCAAATGGTGTCAACATCGATACTTTTTCCATTGTCAACTTTGTTGGAATATATCCAACTTGTGTCAAATCTCCCAATTTCCTCGATTGCATCCAATTTTCATCTTTACTTAGAACTTGTACAACATCTCCCGATGATACTTCGATATTCAGCCATTTACAAGGTTGTTCTTCATCTTCCGAAGATCTATAATTGTCTTGAATACGGTAAAAAACAGAAGGTGCACAATGGATAGCAGCAGGTTCAATCGATAATTCTATCCTTCCTTTGAGATTCTCGAGATCAGCGCGGATATAAACATCTTTATCATTAACAGAAGTTATAACATCGCCCGGTTTCAGATCAATATTGGCTTTTTCATTGATTTTTGTAACTACCAGCTGACCACCATGTTTCTCTATTTCCACCTAAAATAAATATTCATAAATTCTCCCCAAAAAACTTCCAAATAAAATAACCAAACCTGTTTGAACTGTGCCGCATCGATAACTGTATTTCTCGATTGATATTGTGGTAAAAGCATAGCTGATTGGTGTATTGGAGCATAATTATGATTAGTTGACGAACTACTCGATCGAAGTATTGGTGTCATTGTTGGTGAAGGTCCATCTAATGCCAAAGCATGAAATGTCTTGGTAGTAAGTACTCTTTCAGTGATAATTGTTCTTTTCTTTAGTCCAGTTTTTGGATCAGTCTCTGTTTTCTCCTCAATATCTACATGCTCGAATTTCTCTCGATTATTATCTCGACCATTTGTCAATTCAGCAGGGCTGCTCTGAAAAATATAAGATGCAATGGGAAAGTTTTTCTTCATCAGTGGGTTCAAGATAAATTAAATTATTTTCTTAATTTTCAGAATAAGAAACCATGAAATATACTTTAAAATTGTGAAAAAAATAAATTTTTTTTTTTTCAAAATTTTCTCGTTTTTCATGGTAATAAACAGTGTTATGGGGGAAGCGAAGTTCAAAATCACTGAAGAAAGATTTTTGAAGTTAAAAAAAGTTGTTAAAAAAGGTATAGCTTGATTTTTGAACAAAATGGAAGATAGTACGGATATAATAGGATGATCAATATTCTTACAGCAACACCTGAAGCTAAAATGCATGTCTGTATTAACGATCAACGTTAACAAATACTAAAAGTATGACGTGTTCTCTATTACGAACTAAAAATTGATCACGAAAAGTTAAAAAATGACCAAGTTTGAGTCAAATAACGAAAAAAAAAAAGCGAAAATCGTTTTGAAAATTCTTCTCAGCACAATCAGCACAAATTGTGTCAACACTCTGGCTACATAAATTTTAATTGACGACTTTTCATTTGAAAATGTGGAAAGAAAACCCGTGAACAACAAGAAAAAAGTTCACGTAGAAAATGAAAAAAATTTCATCTTTTCAAAACGTGAGTTGAGGCAATTCAAATCTGATTTCTCATGTGAAATTCGAATGGCTGAAACTCAATTCGCTTAAAATGTTGTGATTTCATATTTTGGGATCTTAAGTTTAACAGTGTTATCTTTGATTTCCAGTAGGTCTTGTCGATTTTTTTGGTATCAATTTTTAGCTTCAGGCATTGCTCTAACAACGATATCTGAAAAATGAACAATCTAGAAGTTCTACAAACACTGGAGCTTGTCGACTATCAATTTGAGCAAATCTGGTCCAAGTTGAGTGCTAGAAAGACAATTTTTAATCGAGACATTACGATTTTCAAAAAAGTTGACAAACTTTTGGTCACTACTGTGTGTAGTTTTGCCATTTGAACTGATTTTTCAAATTTAAAAATGTTTATATGTTTTTTGGAATGTTTTTTGAGTTGATAAACGAACTCTATTATCATTTTTTCATTTCTTCCAAAAAAAAAAATCATTGTTTCAAATTTGCTAGAAATTGTCGGTGATTGCAGACAAAAACACTTTTCTCTGATTTGAGTTTTTTAGCTGGGTAAATTTTTTTCCTATTTGTTAGCGGTCTCTCATATTTTTTAAGCGTGACATATTTTACAAAACTAGGAAAAAAACCTTCGCTAAAAAATTGAAGTGCTCTTTTTTTTAGCAACTTGTAACTCCCTTCATCACACTTTCAAATCAAAAATAATCTCATATTCAAGACTCACCGATTGTGATCCCTTGTTTCTCCGTTCAATTCCCTCGATTTTCTCAAGCAATACATGTAGACATTTCGACAAATTGTCAGCATTACTTCGAAGTTGTGTCAGCTCATCGTCATCGCTCATTTTTTTCTGTACAAAGAAAAAAATGGTTAGTGACATTGTCAAAAAGACAAAAAACAAACAGACAATTCAATTCGCAGGTTTAACTATGTACACAGAAATTGACGCAAGCGGAGCTGTCATGGAAATTTCGAAAAAAGGGGAAAAATTAATGAACTAAGGTATAGATACTATGGTTTGGAATCAGTATTTTTGTTGAAATAGAAAAAAAAATGATAGTTTTTTATTTGGAAATATGATACCTATTGAATTACAAAAGTTTCAAAAGGCAACTTCTAAATTTCAAAAAGCGAGGTTTTCAATCCAAACTGACCCAAAAAGATTACTGTATTCCTATAGTTTTTCGGTTCAAGAGTATGTACTAGAAAAAGAAAAAAAAAGAAACAATATACCAAAAATGGAAACAAACATGAACAAGAACAACAAAACATGTGAAAATGAGCGTTTTTGGGCTCTTTTCTTCTCATCTGAATCTCCTGAAGAAATAATACATGAATATAAGAGAGATGGCAGAGAAACGCATATACATATCGATCTTCTTCTTCTGGCCAGAAGCGGTAATTTGAAATTTCGTCTGTTTATTTGTGAAATGAGAACAGCGTAAAAATAAATAAATAAATAAAATGTGAAGGGTCCAAATGGGTGGTTGTAACATGGATTCGAGTGGATATGTGAGAGAGAAAGAGACGCAGACATTTTTGATTAATTATGGGAAGAAATAGAAGAAGAGGACAATTGGAAGCTGTCTGTCAGGGTCACTAATTATTGTATTTGTTTGTATTTTAGAACAGGAGAAAAAGAGGATCAGGATGACCTTTATGGTCTCAAAACAATGAAAATCTAGGAAAATAGAGAAATTAACGTGTGAACGGTGAATTAAAAAAAAAGAGAAGAGAACACAACTTTATGATGTGATTCAGACCAAAAAGGCTTTTTAGCGAATGTTTTCAGACAATTTGTCGGTTGTTTACTTGAATATATATCGCATTAAATTAGATGTTATAATGTTTCTAACCGGGTTATCTCTTCTGCTATGTAGGTAAAAATGAAGAACGCTACAATTTGTTTTGAAACCTACATAAATGCTATGGTCTAACAAGGGATTTTCAAATTGTGTCCAAATGAAACTTTTTTTCAAGCGTTGTACATTCATTGAGTTTGCATATCTTCGCATGAGAAAATTATTGGAAATTTAATTTTTATTTAGAAACTTTTAAATTTGCGCATTTCTTCAAAACAAACGTTGCACGTTTACACTTGATAAGCAGAAAGTTTGAAAGAGTTTATTTCAACTTGACCTCAAAGGTTTTCACGTTCAAAAAAGTCAATGTTGGCCACATCAAAATGATTATTCAAGTTAATCAACATAGAAAGCCAACATGGTTTCACGACCCTCGTCGATACCGATGTTTTTCATTTTCACACACAAGAAAAAAAAACGTTTAAAAGAAACGTGGAAAACGCGGAATCAAGGTGTGTACCACAATGTTACTTTTATTTATTTATTTGAATAAGTTGTGGGACAACATGGAGGGAAAACCACAATAAAAAAGATTCACAAAAATGCGAAAAAAGGCAGTTGAATACAGGGTTTAGTTAATCAAACCTGAAAGAAGTAAGCGCTTTCGGAACTAGTTCTCAAGAGGTCGGACCCACAAAAACCGATTCTGGCATTGATAATTTGCCAAAATCTTCTCATAGATCAGAAATTTTCAATAAAGTGAATGCTACCGATTGATTTTATGCTTAATACATAATGATATATTTTTTCTCCTACTATAAATCTGAGCCAAAAACGAAAGAAGAACACCCAGCTCTTGAATAAAATAAAACATATTTTAATTCTTTTCTCTTTTTGATCTTCGAGCAGATGTCTTTTTCGAACAGATGTTATAAGCCAATTCATAAACGTTCGAAATCGAGAGCCTTTTATGGACAAAATAAATTCATTTCAAAATATAGGGCAGTTTAGAGATCAAAAAGAAAGAATCAAATACCCGGACAATGAGGTATTCAAGAATATTAGAACAAAAAAAACATTTTAGGAATGTTATAAATATGATTTAGTCTGTGATGGATTGGCAATAATAATTCTTTCGCTCAATCCACTTCCACCTCCTCTTCCTCTCAATTCCATATCTTTCATCTCTTCATTTTCTTCGAATTCTCTCCAATTTCTTTCTCGATATTCTTGCCAAAGACATCGAATTAATTGGACAACAATCATATCTCCAGCATGATTGGCTATCATTCGAAGCATTAAAACACCATCAGCTTTGAGGAAATCGGAGACAAAACTATCGAGAAGATGAGGGGCGAAGGCAATCACTGTATAGAGGCGCTCAACAGTCGCATCCTGGAAAAAAACCATTTAGTTTAGGTATACATTTTTTGTTGAATAACCATGATTTCAAAAAAAAAAATGAAGGTAAAAAAAGTTGCGAGAACACGGCACTTTTTATTTTCTCAAACTTTTTATCTATATTCATTTTTTTTAGTACTCTTTGCCGCTATACAGGATAGGTCAAATCAGATCATATTATTCATTTCGTTTTTCTATTCCTTTCGCTTCGAGATATTTTGAACTACAATTGTCTGATTCTCTCTATTCTACTCACTATTTCGTCTAATAGATCAAAAAACATCTTCTGGCGAAGGGAATAGAAAATCGGAATAGACAATACGAGTTCACATAAATTCAAAACCCTCTCGAATAAAGAAAGTTGAAAAAATTTGCTCCAAGATATTTTTCACTGAAAATTCTATTATTCAAGAAAAAAGTTTGGAACTTTGCATGAGGACTTTTTTTTCAAAATTTCCAACTTTCAACATTTTTTCTCGAACACTAAACTTTTTGGTGAATCATGAATGATATCACTTGATGGTTTTATATTAATATGAAGTTTGGAAGAAATCTGTACATGGTTTTTGACTCAGAGCGAAGCAGAATCGAGAAAAATGGCCTATAACTCCGTGAAGTTATATATTTTGACTATTTTCACCTGACCTTCTTTTTGAACTGCTCAAACTTTAAAGGTTATTTTTTTTTATTTGTTTTGTGTAAAACTGGTAGAGCTTGGACCCAGCCCGAATGGCTCTTCTGCGGCAATTTTGCCTTTCACCATTGAGTTTCTCATGTTCTCCTTAATTTGCTGATCCAAACGAACCTTCTCAAACTTTTGCATTTTCTTAAATTCACTTGACTCGGCAATTTGTATAAACTTCATAATATAATCCACTTTCTCTGAATGAATAAACGAATTTGCCAACCAATAAATAAACGAGGAAACAGTGATGAGTGCAAGAATCATATACCAAATCCATAAAAATGCGAAAACTTTTTCATTGATTATATTAATCAATAAAGCACATTGAACAGTATATCTGTTGAGATTTGCTAAATATCGAACTTCGAAATCGCAAAGGGTTACACGTGGAAAATGACCAGTTTCAGTCCATGGTCGACCAGCCCAAATATCATTTAGAACCTGGAAAAGGAACTGTAGAATTTTTGAATTTTAAAAAATTAAAAAACGAAAAAAACAATATACCTGGAACCCGAAGAATAGATAATCAGTGCTTTTCAAACAAGCATTCAGAATAATGAATTGTCCTACAACATTGATTGAATATAGACATTTAGTAAATACATAGAAAATAGTAATCAATTGACCAGATAAAAACCTCGAAAATTTGATACGAGCAATCCATCCGCGAGCCCGAATTCGTCCATTTGGACTTTGCAAATCTAAATTATCCACAAAGTTTTGACAAATCGAATCGATCGCTTTTTGTCGATCTGAACTATCAAGAAGGGTTTGAGCATCGGTTGAAGCATTGATCAATGTTTGAATATTTAGACCAGATTGAAATGAGCAAAGACGCCAAAAAATACAAGGAAGAGAGAATATTAGAGCTTGAGCTATTAGAATGAATGGAACCCATTGGTAGTAACCTATTTGTTTTTCTTCTCTGGCTGTATGATCATCGGGAACATTTTCATACATTGGAATCCAATATGTATTCTGAATCCAACAGTATGATTCGATGTATTCTTCCATTGATTCTCGACTATGTGGATTGACCCAACATTCGATTGGTGTTCCACCATACTGCAAAAAATGTTGATTGAAGCTTCGAGATATTTTTCCGAAGTTTTTCGTCTATGGTTTTGAATACCTTTTTGTTCATGAATTTTGTAACTATTGTCATAAATAGAATTTTTTCGGAATTTTTTCTCTAATATTAGACTTTTTTTTTACAAAAAAACACTACAGGTGAAAGTAACTTGCAAATGGTCAATGGATCGATAAATTCGACCTAAAGTGACCAATTAATTTATTTACGAAATTTTCCAATTTAAAAAAAACTATGAAATAAAAAAAAAACTTGAAAATGATCATTATAGTTTAACAAAGAGAATGATTAACGCTTCCGAGCAGATATTTTTATGCTATTAGTTCTCGCTATTAAAATCTACCTGCTTTAGTTATAGACGGGGTAACACCAATAAACTAAACTGATCTGAAAGGTGAGCTATGAAATAATCAAAAACTATGATGTGCAAAATTGCGTCGTGAACTTTTTTTTGAATCTGCACTCACCGAACTTTACGAACAATTGAAAATTTGTGTTGAAAATAGAGAGAAAGAAGAAAAAATGACAGTTTCAATAGAGCGCACATAACCAACTGAGCAAAATGAGCAAAATATTTTTGATCTGGTTGTTTGGTGCTCCCGTAGTAAAATTTTCAAATGTTTTTTTGCTCAGCGCGATTACCGTTTTTTTCTCTAATATAAGGACATGCCCTTCTATTTTTCAACCCATTATTTTCAGGATTCTTATTATAGAAAAACTCTATTCCTAGAGGTTCCTTTTCCGTTTCTGATGATACACTGAATGAATTATCACTTTAATGGCTTTTAATAACAAAATCAACACACTAACAATGTAGAATTATTTTTTTCAAATGCTCAAATCAGAACTGTCCCGAGTGCCCTTATATTAGAGGGACCCTTCAACTGGAGGTGCCCTTATATTAGAGTAAATACGGTATTTCGACGTAAATGGGAACTTTTTTTTTAAATGAAGCATGAATTCATCTCGGAGTTCTCCTTTAAATGAATGATCCCATCTCATATAAGTTCTCTGAAGATTTAAGTCGAGGAGGCGGCGCTGTTTCATATACTTTCAACTCCATTCGATTTTTTCCCATCAAAGTGAAAAATCGGAGAGATAGGGCAGCCTCCAAGTAAAAAACGTAAAACCTTGAAAATGAACTGTTTCATACGTTTCAAATATGACTATTATTTGTTTTACTCTAGTTTCCCGGTGTTACGTTCTTGATTTTCCGATTATATTTTACCTGTTTTGCAGAAATAACCAAACAACAAATAGCCAATATCAAAGGTGTATAATAATAATTCAATCGATCAACCGCATCATCATCTCCTCGAATACTCAATGCACTGATAAAACTTCGAGCTAACGTAGCGTGGAAAAACATGTGACGATCTTGACGTAATCTAGAATAAAACAATGAGAACTCTTGAAACATTTAGGTATAAAACTAAAATGACCAAAATCTGAGCAAATGCCCGAAATATCTTAAAACCAAAAAAGTGCACTTTTTCTTCTTATTCCGACCCATTAAACAGATTGAATAGACAAAAGATGGGTCTTGAAGCGAAAAAAAATGAAGATCAAAAATAACTTTTTAGAAAAAATCATAGTATAACTCGTGGGTGGACACCTTGAAAAACAGCAAAATAGAAAAAATAATAACGGATGAATGAAAATTAAAAGTATAAAATATGTAGAAAAAAAGACATATGTTTATTATTTTGAAATTGTCTTATTCTATTCATAGTTTCAATTTCTTCTCTTCTTTCTACTATAATTAAGTGTCTTCGGGTCTTCTTTTCTTTTTTCGCAATTTCAAATCTCATTTTGGAACATGTAACTGAATTATCAAAAAGAAACATGAGAATGGAACAAGAAGGTTGGATGGAAGAGTAGAATAATGAAGACCGTATCAAGAACATCAGGATGGATTTTGAAAAGTTTGGAGTTTGTTTTTTTCCATTGTTTCTCGTGCACAGTTCTCAGGCTTGAAATTTACACGGAGAATAAAAACAATTCTCAAAAATGATTAATAAATTACAAATATAGGATACTCTACTAGACCATAGGGTAACGTTTCCTTCTGAAAATATTAGCCAGAATCCAATCTATGCCACTGGGTTAATGTAATTTCGTTTTTGAACAGAAAAAATTCGAGAACCAGAAATTTTCAAATGGTGATAAGTTAATCTATGGGGTTATTGAACTGGTAGAATTAGAGTCTGCTATCAAAATCAGCCAAAATATCATACAGTCTGAAGAAATAAGACATTATCAATAGAGCGCGTGCAACCGATTGAATTTTGACTAATATCTACAGATAGTCAGTTTTGTGTACGAATTGAGAATTACAAAAGGAAAGTTTGATTTTTTTCATTGCGTGAAAAACACATGAAAAACTGACAGCTAAAAACAATACGTGAAAATAATAAATTAACATTTTTTTGTGAAATTTAAAATGTGAAAGTAAAATTCAGGAAAAATGGAACCAATAAAACAAATTCTGAGTTTTGGTTTTTTCTCCTTTATTTGGGATGGGGTACATTTACATCGGGATATACGGGCTGGGCCTTTTTTGGCCTGTAAGGCCTAATTTTCAAAGCGAACAAAAAATGAAATGTAAAAAAAAATCCAGACACCCAGTTCGATAGGGCCAAATCATAGACAAATGTAAGGAAAAACTTCTAAATAATTCTATCGTAGTCTATAATAAGATATCTTAAAACGAAGATGTTGACCTCAGAACTTGAACAAAAAAAAATTATTCCCCCAATATTTTGTTCAGAATTCTACAACAAATACTCAAAAAAAAAAAAAATCAAATCTCAATATTTATTCCTCAATATTTATGACTTCTGAATTTCTCCGAGAATTTTTTACACTATCAAAATTTTATGCTCAATCTTATAAATTTTCTCAAGCTGTCAAAACTTTCAAATCGAAATTGATGAGATTTTTCGGGCGAAAATCCGAAAAAAAAATGAAGAAATATTTGGGTGTACACCAACCAACTAAACAAATTACTATTAAGTAGCACATTTCCTGCCGGGTTCCGGGAATGTTTTAAAGGCGCACAAACAAAGTGACCTGGCTTTTGAATTATTAATTAAAAGCTGTCTGTTTCAGTGGTACTTGAAAGGGTAAAGATTTCCAAGTTGTAGCACGTCACTTTTCAGTACTGAAAATGGAGAAATACTTACCCTGTTGTACGCCACATTCAAATACTCAAAACAACCAATTGATGCCTAAAACACATTCGAAAAGTAGATTGAAGAATCTGAAAAAAAAGAAAATTAAAACAAAAAAAACTGAGAGCTGTCAAAACAATTAGTATTCAGACTGGGGAATCGCAGTAAATTTTACCTTTTTTGGGAGGGGGGAATTAGATTTTTCCAGAAAAATATAATCTTGAAACATGACAGAAATTAAAAAAAGAGAAATTGCGAGCAGAGTTCAAAAAATGAAGCTTTTTTAGCTCACAATATTTTCAAAATGAACAGAAATGAAAAATGAGTTTTAATTTTGAGCTAATTTTCTCGTACCGGTCTCTCCAAGACTTCCGGTTGTGCTTCAGATGAAAAATTTAATTTTGTTGTACAAAAAACCGAGCCTCCACGTTATTGATGAAGAAATTGAAACGAAAAAAAAATGAAACGTCTTATTTTCGTGTCAATCAATGAAATTATTGGGTCCATTTTTGGATCCTTCTATGTTTTTTTCGGATGGGAAGAGATGTTGGATGTTTACTTCGAGCTCATTTTTCATCAAATGAATCATAAAAACTGTTGTAGAGCTTTGTCAAGGATCAGAACATGTTGTTATCAATGTAGAAGAGGTTAGTTTTCAGGTTTTTAGAGAACATATCGCCCAAACGAGATGTGAAATCATGATTTTAGTACCTTTACAAGGGGTTTTTGTTTTTATATGTCAAGTTTTTTGACGAGTTCTATGTCATATTTCGGACGCTGATCAGCATCCCGTTTTTTTGTTTTCACAGAATGCGATCTCTAATGCACAATTTTCACCTTTGAAATTTACACTCAACATACGGAAAATGTTCCAAAAACCATTCGAAATCATTAAAAACTAACAATTGATATGCTAGACGTCAAGCCTAGGTACTAATAACATCTGGATAATTAGTTTTGGCGGCAAATTAAGACTTCAAATAGTTTTAGAGAAGTTTTGTATTTTTCATTAGGAAAAAAAGAAATGAAAATCGGACAAAAATTATAAGCAACGTGGGCAAAACACGTGAGATTTTAAAATTTTCAGGACCAAGCAAGTTTAGAATTTTACATCTTCGTTTCTAGATTTTTGGTTAAAATAAATATTTTACGATTTTGATTACCTTACAGTATAAAACCCATAAAATCTCTTTTTCAACGCTTTATTACTAAAAACATATTGGAACTTAGAGTTGCGCATTAGAAATTTCGATTTCTGAAAATGAAAATTGAGAGAGTTATCAGCCCCCGGAACATTTATGGAATTACATAAGTTTTGTCCAAAAATCCTATTTTTTCACGATTTTTCCATCTTTCAATTTCTCACAAAAAACTTTCGCGCTGAAATTAGCGCATAAGAACGAAATTCGAGAAAATGTGTTTAGCTATAATCATCACAACCTTTTTTTTCAACAAAATCTACATTTTTTCAAAATATTTATCTGTGACTTCGGAGAAATGTTATTGAGCATCAAGGATGATAAGAATCACTATTGAAAAATTTTCCATTGAATTTTTGATCAGAAAAATACTCTCACAAAAATCACATGATTTTAGAAAAAAAAATTGGGTGATAATCTTTGTCTGAAAAACAAAAAAAATAAGATGCACTTCAATTTCATGGTTGATTGGAGCAAAAAAATGAAATATGAAACACATGGAGACAAATTTATTTATTAATTTTATGTGTAAATTTATCTACTTGAAAATATATACAATTCGTAATCTTGAAAAAAAGAGGATAAAAAGGATTTTTCTGCACCTGTCAAGCGGATGAACCAAGATCAAGAATATTTCTGGCCTAGAATTAGGAGTCAAAGAAAGAAAAACAAAAGAAACTTGTAAATGTCTGCGTATCTCACTTCTTCATACTATTTTGTGACTTGTCCAATTAGTCAAAAAAAAGAGAAAATATGAAGAAGGAAAAGAAGAAGAAGATGATGATGATGAAAATGAGCACGAAAAAGGTACTTGTACTTTTTGAAGAGTGCTATTTTGGCTGGCGGTTATATAATTGAAAAACTTACCCGAATTTCTATCATTTCTCACTGGTGTTTAGTAGTAGTAGTAGTAATATGGGTAGTTAGCAAGTTTCAAAAACAAAGTGTGAGAAAATTGAAGGATTAGGGAATTAGAAGAAGTGGTTGAAAGTGACAGACACTGGATGAATAACAAAAACAATACGAATTGATTGGGTCTTGAAGGGAAACTATTACTGTAGTCAATCAAGTCAGGAAGAGAAAGATTGATGACGTAGTATTTGTCAGCAAACGTAAAAGAGTGATAAGAATAAGTAAATAAGATATGTACTAGGAAAACACATAAAATGTATTCGATGAATACATTCTAATTTTGCTCCTTCCTTCCTAACTACAGTACCCCCTTCCTTTCTTCACCTACTGAAAAGAGATCAAATAATAAAAAATAAGGAAACAAAATATTTCGAGTAACTTAATCTCTTTTTCCCATTTTCAAAAATCGACGAGAAAAGGTATAGTGGACATGTGTAGTATTACATACATAAATATGTGCATATGTGCACTTTTCCTAATTAAATTTATATTCAAAAATGAGCCAGCCGTTGTTAGTGTTTTGTTATAATCTGGTTGCATAGATACCAATGATTATCGAGATCATGATTTGTTGAAGAGGTTTTTTTGGTGGTCCTCTAGATGATATGGACTTATGTAGCTTTGATGCTTCTGAAACGGAGCACCCCATTTTAAAAAAGAGTTGTGTTGTCTCGAATCAGGTTTGGGTCAAGGTTCAAACATGGAAAACACATTTCGCTTTGTTTTAGACATTCATAAGTGGCAAAAACCGTGATTTTTATCACTGAACACGTATTGATCGGACCACCGTTTTAGAAATCATCTTTCATTTTGGTCCCCTTGTTTCATTAAAGAACCATCAAACCGTGAACGCTCTCAATGGCTGATATCGGAAGTTTTTGACGAAACCGATGTCATTCGATAGGTTTTTCAACGCTGATTCTTAAGGCGTGAAGTTCAGCTCCAAAATATTCAGCTTGAAAATGATAAAAGCTTTATAAAAAAATTTCGATTGATCAAATTGTAATCAAATTATGAAAAAGTACCCTGAAATATTTATTTTCATCAAAAGTCTCCAAAACAAGCTGTAAACTTCAAAACTTGGGATCACTAGAAAAAAAATTAAAATAAAAACTCACGTAACATTCTCTATAATTTCTCACGTGAATTCTCTAGTTTTTCTGCATTTATGAAAATTATGAAAATTTCTTTTCTTAGGCATTCGGAAACTCTTGTCCCTCCCTAAAACATTACCTGAAACAATCCCAGAGTGAAAAAAAACTCTCGACCGAGAAGGGAATGTTATTGGAAGAGAGCACATTATATTCCCGAAAGCAAAACTAAAGAAAAAATAAAAACTTCCAAAGAAAAAAATATGACTTGTTTATTTCATAATGAAATTTGTCTAAAGAAGAAGTAAAATTTCATCCTCCGACAATTGCATTGTCTCATTCTGACTTGTCACATTCTTAACTTCCGATGTTGGATGGATAAATCGAGTCGATCTTGTAGAATGATGAGTATGATCATCATCAAGTTCAGCCGAATTGAATCTTCTCTCCACTTCCTCTTTCGTCATATCAGTTCGATGATTTTCCGGCTCCGCATTCCATCCACCAGTGTTTTGAGGTCTAAAACCCATAACTGTATTAATTTATAAAAAAAGTATAAAAAACTCACTGAAGAACATTTTGATTGTCTCCAACATTACAAAATGGTGTATTACAGCAACAAAGAGAAATTGGAATATTTTGGAATGTTGTTGAAATGCATTTATTCTGTGCGAGCTGGAAGTAAAGAATAAACATCGACCGACATCTCACGGGTTTTGTATACTTACCATGCATCTCCACATACTACAACCAGCCTTTGTTACTTCGATAATCGCAGCTGCTGAAGCTGTCATGTTATAACAATAAGCAGCCGAATTGTCACATTTGATAGTCGCGGTTCCAACCGATGTTCCCTTCAACACTTTCAGCCCCTGGAATGGAGAATTTTTGTTATAAACTATAAATGTTGAGAAAAATTAGCTCATTCCGGTTAGACAACTACTTCCATTCTTTCGTGAGAATATCAACAGAGCTCACAGTGAAATTGTCTGAGAAGAATGACTTATTTTGTCACCCGGAATTTTCATTGGACTACTGTGTTTTCAATCGCATGATGAATAATGATTTTTTTAATTCGAAAATTCTATGATGTTGATCTATTGTAACTTCTTCATGTTTTGTTTAATTGTAAAAAAATCGCCGTCTTAAAAATGGTCGTGATGTTTTAAAATGGGTCGTAAATATATTCCGTTTATACAATCATTTTGAGAAAAACTATGATGTAGTTTGAACTGGTTCAATTGTAGTCACACATATAATAATTAGTAACGAAAATTATATTCCTAGTACAATTTTCAAGTCATATGTCAGCTGCCGATTATATTTTTATTTTATATTCATTATACTTGGGGATTATGATACCCAAAACTAATTTTTAATTCTTTCGGCATAAAAGTATAAAGACAAAATAGTGAATTCTTATTTTTGACACATTCTTAAGTCAAAAACGATGTTGAAAATTTTTAGAGATGTTTTTGAAGCTCGATTCAGAAAAATTCGAAAAAATGCACAAAATATTGAAAAATTGACGTGAAAAATAATAATAAAATGTTCGTGAGTTTTATTTTTCCACTATCTTTCCAGCTTTTTCTAGTGTTTCCAAAATTTGAAAATCACAGCCTCATTTTAAAATTTTCAGCGAAAACGAAAGTTCTGGGGTTTTCCTTGTCCTTAAAACTACTTTTACATAGTTTTTCACTTTCTGGCTGAAAACCTTGGAGCTGAATTTCGTGAATTGAAAATTGCGTTTGGTAAAAACTGAATAAATTATGTTGATCAGCATTCACAAATCTATCGACGGGCATATTTTTCATAGGAATCCATTTTTATTTTGAAACCATTCCCTTGTTAGTTGCTGGTTTCAAAAACCACAATTTTTTCTGCATTTACAAAATATTCAAAATTATATTCAATATCCCAAACTAATAAAGTTATCGTTCTTTGTGTGAAACACGAAACTGCAGCATTCATATGATGAATATCATCATGATACACATAATATTAGTTTTTTTTTTCTCATTTTCAAAACCTACAGTATAACATTCAATCGAGAATACGTTAGAAATACCAAAAACGGCGAAAATGATCAAACTGCGATAATCCATTTTGAAAAGCGGAAGATTGTTCCAACTTTTGATCGAATGAATGATAATAGTAATATTGTCAAAATGACCTTGTTTCTTCTCAATAAAATAAGTTGGTCAACTTATCATTTCACTGTGTAATATATAGGCATTTAGAGTAATTTGATAGGTGTGTTTAGATTTTTTCCACCGGAGGCTTTTTGATAAACAATTTATTTTCATCTGACTCATTTCATGCACTTTTCCGAAACGAAAACTAAAATTCATAAATTTTATAAATAAAAGGTTAAACAAAGAAAAAATGATAAAAATTGGGATAAAACATATACATCCGAAAAGATTGCGAAGAAAAAAGGGCAGGGAAAACATTCTTTGAGAACTTTTCCTTTTCCAGCACATTTTACACGTATTAAATCAAGAAATGAGAGGTGAGAAATGCATTTTCAGCTAGGATAATGCATATTTTGTTGGTAAGAGACAATATGGCAGAAATAAAAAAGAAGCGGGGATCGCATTTGACAAGATTTTAAAGGGACAAAAAAGGAAAAAAAATGAAGATAAAACCCGCTCGAAACATTAAATATAGTATAACACATGAAGCAAGAAAAAAACAAAAAAAAATTATTAGGGAATGACTAAAATGTGATTGGTTATGTAGAAGTTATTGATGTAGTCTGTAAAACAAAAAAAAAATTGTGTTTTGAACTGAGAATAAAATTACCTGACAAGTTCAAGAACAGCAAGTGGTAGCGTATTATGTACATCCTCCTGTGTTAATTGTGTTGTGCTTGTCGTCGTCGTGGTTGTTATTGATGTCCCAGGTTTGAGAGTCAATGAGAATCCAATCAAATGAGCAATACAGGATAACCATTCGCTTGACATTGTTGGATTAGTTCCTGGTCCATCAGTGCTCAAATGCTCATTTTCTGTTGTAATCATATCATCTTTCTGAAATATAGTTGTTTTTCTCGTCTTATATTTCATTATATCAGTCGGGAGTTGTGAGCGTATCAAAAAAGAAGGATTCTTCAATTGTTCTATTTTTCTATACAAAAATCAAGGAATAACATAGTTCGCCCTCTTATAAAAAACTATATAAGGAATTATTCAAATTCCTTGACTCGTATCGATTCTGATATTGAAGTACTGTATGCCAAAACAATTTTTCAGACTAAGAATCTTCACTATGATGTGCGTGATATATAAATTCGGTCAATGTCTTGTTCTCTTTAATAAATCAGTTGGGACATGATAAATTCGACCGCGAGTCAAAAATCTATTATACCTGATCCGCCAAAAATATCAATCGGTCAAATAGTCTCCGTATGGTGGCAGCAGATTCACTCAATTGTTCATCACAAGTTTGAGAAGCAGCCGAATTTGCACACGTCTGAACCAATTTGGCAATTTGACTTCCTATTCCACCGTTGCTCAATGTTGTAAATATTATCGGATTGAGAACACGAAGAATAAGAAGAGCACTGGAAAAATAGTTTTTTGAGTGAGAGTTATGATTGATAACAAACCTTAGAGTCCGTTTTACCAAATGTGGTTCATCTTTAAACCGATGTTTTGCACATTCAGCTGCGATGGCCAACAAACGACAAGCTAGTGGGATTGTTAGAAGACGCTGATCGACAAAATTAACAAGAATTTCAACAGCTTGTTCCATATTCGAGTTCTACAAAATGATAAATAAATATTGGACATGATAATGAAAATATTTACCTGTGTTTTACAAGCGTGAACAAATGCAGTATTCTCCATTAGAAATTCGTCAAAAGGAGTTTTGAACAAATGACGTAGGCATTGTGTCACTATTCCAGTTGCCATCGAATCTTTTCGGAACACATCTTCCGGAGTCGAAGTGGCCAGCACATCGCTTATTATCCTCCTATAAGAAACTTGGTTTGTTTGATCAAAATAAGCAATGTGTTTACCGGAAAACATTACTCATTTTAATAGGATCCATGGCATATAGATAAGATGTACAAGAGTATAGAAATATTTTATGTTGTTGCGGTAAAACTTGCGATGACCATTGGAACAACTCAGTAGGTGAATCACTAGAAATAGTTAAAATGTGGTTACGTTACTCTAGTATAAATACCGTATTGCATCCAACAAGGGTCGATATCGCTCGTAAGCCAAAATTGGAAATCGATGTTTTTCGGCACGAAATGTGAACCCTATATCAGATGGTGGAACATGATGGATTGATGTAATCGAAGTAGAATCGGGTAAGATTACGGGAGAAGAGACACCACAGGGTCGACCACGTTTGTTGCTGTTTTGATGACCAACAATTGCCAATTGAACACTTGTACTACAAGTTGGAATACACCTGAAAAAAAAACTAATCAGAAAATGTTTCAATTGGGAACTTTATATCTAGCGAAAAATGATGAAAAGTTACTGTTTTTCTCAATTCTCAGTCTTGAAATAATATTTTTGGCTCTTCCTTTCTTTTTTTGTTTTGAAAACTGGTGCATGAGGATCTCTTTTCATTAGAAAACTCAGTTGACAAAATAATGGGAAGCATTTTTATGGGGTAATTAAGTAAGCTGTAATGTGCTGAAAACCAAAATTGAATTCATGTAAAAAAAAAAATGAAAATCCCTGGATCTAAATGTTCAGCCAAACTCACGGTAATACAAATTTCGAATCAATAACAACAACTGCTAAATCGGTGGAACTTTTGTTACTCGTTGGTGCAAATGAATTAGAGGAACAGATCTGAAAACTTGAATAGTATTTCGGGATTTCTTATGTTTCAATTGCTCACCTTGATACCATTCAACAATACATTAGCCGAGTATAACATGTCCGATTTGAGAGTATCTGATCGATATTTCTCAATTTCCACGCATAACAATGACATTTGAGACGTAGGTTCGTTGTAAGATATTGTAGATTGAGACATTGGAGGTGGAACATCTTGAAAAATCGACCGAGATCTAAATAGATACTAATTCGTGAGTTTCTCCGTGACTTTAAACTTACCTCATCAGTCTTATCCACTTCAAAAACGTAGAATACGGCCGAAAACACACAAATATAGGTGCTTGTTGTGGATAACTCGCCGATACATAAACACTTCCATCAACACCAAAAACTGATTCATCCAACCAGAACAATGTGCAAGATGTTAAATCGATCAATTGGCGACGTTTAGTACCCTAAAATGATTTCAATGAATTTCGAAGAACTGTTTCAAAAGTATACCATCGAGTCAAATATCGCCAATTGGCTGGAGCCACACGATAAATCCGATAGTGATAACCAACAATCTTTCCATGCTTTATCTTCGCGCGCTGAAAAATTTGATTTATGTCGATAGATTTGAATGGAGGTCTTACATTTCCTAAGAGCTGTAGTTGTCGCAATTACCGTGCTTGAAACTTCCAAATTTTCATTATAATCTTCTTCGTTGAAATGATCAAACTGAAAAACATGTATGAATACAAACAACAATTGATAAGAGATCCGAACTTTGAATATCAGGTTTAGGACTTCAGGGAAGCTCAAATCATTACTGGAAGCTGCGAACTCAGTATTTGAGATGAGAACTGCAATATTTTAACTTCCGAGAAACTATTTTCATACAAAATCGGATTCTATGGTTAAATAAACGCTAACGGAACGCTTTATAAAACTTGTAGAATGAGCGGTTCCGAAAAACTTAAATGCTTGAAATCAAAACTACAGTAATCGCGTGTTTGAATTTTTTAAATAAGTGTTTTCAAAAAATACTATGAATTAGACAAGTTAAGTAGTAAAGTTTCCACGCACGTCGAAAATATTTTTTGTTTACATATTTTTTCAAGAATTCTTTTTTTTTGGTTTTCTGAGAATGTGATAAATCCACTGCACTCCTAGAAATGAAAAACTAAATTCTCAATCTGGTTTTCAAGGTTCTCGACATAACTATAGTAAATTTTCGACTTACCATACTTGTATTCTCAGTAGATTGTTTTGTATTTCTAACACCAGTAATCGTAGTATTATTAGTAGTTGTAGTATTTGCAGCAGCAGACGACGTAATATCCGATGTCGCAGATGATGACGAAGGAGCTGGACTAAGATAAGAAGAAGTTGACGATGTGGGTGGCAGTATGGATGTGTCAATTGATACACCACGGAACATACGACGACGTGACTTCTGAGAAACGAAAACATAAATGAGAAAAGAAGTGTGGCAAGAGAATAAACACGTGTACGTTTGACACGTGGAGGTCACGTAACTAGGTCAACGTTCATTTTTTCATTTCAGTTTTTATTTGAGTACTTTTCGGTTTCGCTTTTTTTTTTTCAACAAACACCAAGGATTGCAACAATTTCCTACATTATCCTTTTTTAATTAAATAAATTTTTTTGCTGAAAATTATGTCTAGTTAATTAATAAATTTGAACTATAACAAACTCACAATTTTCGCCAAAATTGAAAACATTTTTCGTTCCAAATAAAAAATATATTCAAGCTTTTAGTTCTAAAATTGGATTTTTTCTCTCAAGAAGTGAGAAAAAATCATTCATTCATACATAAAAATTTACGATTTTCATGTCGCGCCATCATATAATTCGATAATGTGTTATTTTAGTATATATGGACAAAATTGAACGACTTTCAGAAGGACAAAAAAATGAGTCGAAAGAAAAAACGGAATGAAAAATGTGAAACAAATCGTATGCTGAAATGAGAAAATGACGTTTTCCACAAATTTGTCTTTGTTCTTCAAATAAAAATGAAAAATTGCGCACATATTTGAGTAGGAGGTCGAAATTTTTTTAGTAGGTCAAAATTGTGTTTTTGAAAATTCAGACTCACCTCATACTCTAAACATTGGCTCGTATTCATCGACTTCGGGACTTCTGGATTTTCTTTCGTATTTGTACGGAGATTTTCAAAAACGGCATGGGTCAATCGAACGCCTCCAGAAATTGAGCGCTCACAATACCTGAAAATTTTTTTGAGGAAAAAGATTTTTTAATATAAGTTTTGTTGATTACCTGTTGATAACGTGACCAATGGTTCGAAAAGTTCTTCCTGCCACATTGAATCCTCTAGCAGGCGATCCAACAATCAAGAATTTTTCCACTAAATCGCACTGTGTTTTGACAAGAAGTGCATAAGTGTCCGGTCCTTTTGAAGATTTTCGTACTAGAAATGCTCCAATCGGTTGAAATCGTACACTGTCCGTCGAATCTGTATCATGGAAATATCTGACTTCGTTCATCGATTCGACTTCCATAACAAGAGGTTCAAGATATCCACTTGGCACCATTCCAATCGATCCATTTCTTTCATTTCGACCAATAAACCAATTGGGATCATCTGTTTCGGATACGGATAAAATGTCGCCTACGCCAGCAGTTAGATCATTGATATCAGAAGGTTCGAAGCTTTGAATGCAAATATATTTACTGTCAAGATATTCTTGCTGAAAAATCAAAATATATTTCTTTATTTTTCTCGCTCAAAAATACCATCGAATGAAGTGTTTCATTACTGTCTTTTTTGAAAGGAATCGCTGCAAGTGAGTAGTTTGAAACTATATCCTGGAGTTGATCGAATTTTTTTCCCTCGAAAAAGTAGACAGAGTTGATTTGACGAATTCTAAAAAAAGTTTGTGGTTGGAAAATTTATAGAACATGAGAGGAGATTGTCAGAACCTTGCTCGTTTTTTTTTCAAAATCGGACCGGGATCTTCCATTTTCTGCAGAAGAAATTTCTGGTCATTTAAAAACCTGGTTCGAATTTGAACACAATTATTTTCAAAAATATTGAGAAAAAAAACGACCTTTCCGGTTTTTTTCGTAAAAAAAAAGCCGTGGCTGACACAAAAATAAAAATCCGGAAATTTTGGTTGCTTGATTTGGCACAATATGAGCGAATTTTTAGCGGCCCAATTATCACTCCCAAACATAAATAACTTACGGTAAATGCCTAATATTCTGTTTGCTATCTACAATTGATAAATAATATCTCGTTTTGCCATTCCGACGAACCAGAAATGTGCCAGTCGGACTTCCTTTCAGTAGCCGATTCGCACAATTTTCAACTAATTCTCCATGATACCACGTATCATCTGTCGGAATCTCGGCAGGTTGCGACAGATAACTCTGGAATTATTATAATGTTTCAATTGATAAATATTCAACTTACTTTACAGAAAAATGGTCCATCCGAACTGCTATTCGGTGTGCTATTTTCACTCGAATAATTTTGGGGCATAATACTTTATGGCATCTGTACTACTGAAAACATGTAAATTGAAAATAGCAGCCAATTATTGTTAAAAAAATCCAAAAAACGACGATTTTGTCTTCGAACCTCGTGGGAGTTTCGAAAAGTGAGGTGTAAAAAAACAACATTTTTTTGCAAAAAAAAAAACTGAAATTTTTGGGATAATTGATCTCTTGAAAACACGAAAAGCGATTTTGAGAAAAATGGAAAAATGTTTTCGGGTTTGAAATAATTTTTGCCGATGGAAGAAAAAAAATAGGAAACAACTTTCGCAAATCTATCAAAGAGAATAATCTGCGCAGAAATTTTTGGGAACATATGTGCTTTGAATGTTCGAATCACCCGGCTGTCACGAAAATCATAAACTTTGGAGAAACTTTGGTCTAAATCATAGCGAAAAGCCACTAAGCTATAAAGTTTTTTTTTTTTCAAAAATTGTTCAAGTGGACCCGAAATAATTTTATGTTCCATTAAAATCCAATGTTTAGGGAACCAAACAACAAAAAGTAAACGAAAAATGGCATATTATTACACCCACGCATTCAGTCCTCTCTCTTTTCATTTTTGTTATCTCTGCGTCTCTTTTCGATAACACATCCCGCGGGCACTCTTTTTCTTTTTTTCTCAATTGTAGAGAAAGACTCTTTTTAAAAAGAGCCACCGGAAATAAAAAATATATGAAATGGACCATGTGCTCAGATTTCAAAGAAAAAATTATATTTTTTCAGCTGTGAAAGGCAAAATTCAGAAATGAAAAACGAATTGTCATATGATCAACTAGAAAACACGAAAAGAGAATGAAAAAAGAGAAATTGATAACTTATGAGTTTTTTAATTGTGTTGAACAAGGATCATCCGAGCTTGTGAAAAAAGTCTAGACTAATTAGAAAGTGTCATGTGTCCAATTAAAAAAATGTTTTACCAGTACTTTTTGGTGCATAAAATTGGATTTAAAAATGAAAAATATTAAAAATGAAAAATATTCAATACAGTAACACAAATCAAAGGCACACAATCATTTTTACTAATCGTGCCAAGGATCTATCAGAAGTTTGTTCTGTTCCATCCACTCACTGTAGGCGCAGTTTGGCTTGTTTTTTTTCGTAAAAAAAGAGTATGTTTCTGACGTTGTTTTTACTCCCGTGAAATCCAATTACAGTTCTTGCTACAGAAATTAAGTGTGAAAGTTAGTCACTGTTTTTTTTTCGAAATTTGAACATTCTTCCTTCATTTCTGGTTTTACGTTTTCAAGAATATGACAGTAGTTGTACTCAAATATTTATAATCTCATCTTTCTCAGTTCGAAATTAAATTAAAGTGGTTTATATTTTTCTATTAAAGCACTTATTCCATAAGCCACAATATTTTTAGCCTCTTTGAAGCACAATTTTATTTTTTATATTTCCCATGATTCATGTTATTTGCTTTCATTACAAGAAAATAATAGCTGGTTCGAGTTTGGAAGTAATTGCTAAATTTTTCTCTTTGTCCGGATGTCCGCACTTTGTTTTTTTCTAAATGTTTGCATTAGAGCGAATATGCGGCTTTCCTCTTTTTCGCGTGCTTCGTTTTTTTTTCGGAATAAATTGTCTAAATAAAATAATTGATTGAAAACTGAATTAAAAAATTGTTTTTCTTCCAGATGGACAAGAAAAAACACAAACGTCTCGATGATGGTATTATGAAGCCATCAGACTTGAAAAAATCCAGAATTATCAGAGGAACCGCTTCCAGCAGTAGTACTAGCGCTGTGGCCAGTAGTTCTGGAATCGGGACTGGATTGAAAGCAAAACTGGATTTTCGTGGTTTAACTGGACCTGCTATAGGAAATAAACAACCGTCAGTTGCATCAAATGCATTCACTAATATTGGAATGCGACCTATTCTCGATGAAAAATGGAAAGAATTTGGCGATACGATTAACATGAATCCAGAAAACTTTCATAAAAGTATGATGGAAGCAATCGAACAAGATAAACAAGTGAAGATTGCAAGGCTAATAGTGGCGGCGTTGAAGTCTTTCACCCAAAATGAAAAAATTACATTGGAACTTCGAGTTCTTGGAGCGATTGCCGATGCTGTGAAAAGAGTTGGAGATAAAATAAATGTGAGTGTTTTTTTTTTTCAAAACAACTTGTATATGTAGACATATTTTATTTTCAGAGTATCCCTGTTCATAAAGGACTTCTTTATATACTTTCAAATTCTCGTCAAGTTCCTGAGAAAATATTCAAAATTTTGGTATCAATTGTGACAACATTAGCTAGAAAGCAACCAGTTTTGGATAATTGCTACATTCTAGCATTCCTAAATGATGCAGTTGGTACGAATGTTGGGATAGGAACAGCTAACAAAAGTTGCTGGATTGACAAGGTATAGTTTAATGGTCTACATATCTTTCAAACAATCGAGTTTTAGCCATATTGCGAAGAATTGGTTCAGCTGATTTTACGTCCTTTCGCAACTACATTTCCTACTCAAGATCTCTACTCAGCTTGCCAAATCGAAAATTTTGGACCGGGAGAGTATTTCACTAAATCTACGACGTCAACCGAGTTAACTGAGAATGAGAAAATGCAAATGATTGGATTTGTTGATGTTATTAAATGCTGGTTCGATAACATTCGAGGAGAGTTAATACCAAAATCCCTATTCCGTGCACTCGGATTATTTTGTGGATGTGAACAAGTGAGACATTTCATATCAACAAGATTGGAAATTTGGATTTCATCACAAAAGGTATAAAAATACAATTATGAAAACAACACATCAACTTTACTGTTTTTTTTTAGTTCCATCGAGAAATAAGTGAGCTGCTTCTCATTCTTGGTTGCAACATCCATGCTGCAAATGAGCTGGATCGCGAAGTAATTGATATTCTACTGAAACTAAACGCTAAAATTATGAAAACTCGAACTATATCCGCTCCTTTCAACGTAGCTATCAAAAAGATCTGTGAGAATCCTACAAATGTCAAGTTTATGTTCGAATCATTGATGTTGAGTGAAATTGGACAGATCCAGAATAGGTGATTTCTATTATTCCCAAGATTAGATATAAATGTTTTATTATTTAGATCAACTTCGAATTTTCCAACAATGTTCATGCTTTTGAGCATTCAACCAGTTGAATCCACAACTACGTTGGGAAGATGTTGTGCATCATTGTTGGTCAAAGAAAGAGATGCGTCTATGAAGACATTAAGAGGATTCTTGAAGGAATTGGTAAGCGTCTCGCCATACAAAGTTCTCTTATAAACTTTTCTTCTAGATCCGTGGCTTCAATCACTCAAGAAATGGTGAATTTCCATTCTCTGTGTTTGCCTCTTCATTTTTAGAAAGAATTTCGATAGAAGGAGAAAGTGAAATGGGAATTGACGCTGAATTGCCGGGATTAGTTTGTGAATTTCTTGCACAGGTTCCATTGTATACAATAAGCTCATTGTTGCTAACAAAAGAAAATGCATTTTCCGCCAAGTACAATGTTGCAATGACGAATGCTGAAATTCATCTGGTGAGTTCGAATCAATTCTCTATAAAACAATCATATTTTTAGATTCCTACAGAAGTTAGAATCACTCGTGAGAAGTTTCAACAGGAATATCGTCTCTATTGCGAAGTTTACTTGAAGTGAGTTAAATTTTGCAAACGTCTTCGGGCATAAAATGAAAGTTAGCTTGTTTTTTAGTTCTGAAATTCGTAAGTTTGTTGACTCCTTTTTCAAAAAATATTTCCCTAATGATCCGATTTCCATCTGTTATTTTCTAGATGGTTGGCCAAAGAAAAAATGGCGTTCCCCGATGAGAATGTTCATTTGCAATGTTATTATCTTCTTTTCTATTTGGAAAAACATCGAGAAATTTATACGAACGTAGAAGGAGCAGCCGTGAATGAGACAGATCTTCCAAATTGTATTCGGATTTTCGGAGAATGTGGTATATCGGAGAAAATGGTTATGTTGGTATGTGTTGCTTTTCACTGTCTTGGTATCCAGTAATTTCCACTATTTCAGCTTTTCGGAGATGTTTGTTGCGCTATACCAAACAAAAATGCTTTGGAAATCGCAACCTTGATAACTCAACGAGCTGCCTTACACTATCCGAAATTCTATGATACTTCAATTCTGGAATTCGTCAATATTGATCCATTTAAGCTGGTTGACAGAACCTTGCAAATATCGGTTTATAACTCAGATGAGCTAACAAGAATTCCTGAAATGCCCTTGATTTCATCGAAAAATTTATACTGGATCTCTTGGAATTTGGTACTCTTATGGCTGACTGCCGGATCGAAAATTTCTGCGAAATTCGATGTGATTTACTCTGCATATCCTACTCTCCGATATTTGGTTCATGCGATTTTGATGGGAAAGTTCGAGTTTCCTATGAGTTTCGAAGGAAAAACTAGTCAGGCAATGTTGGATGAAGATGATTCATTAATGACCAAAGAAGCTATTATGTTTTCACAATACGAGAAAACCGTCTCTCTTCCACAAAATTCACTGATCAACAAATCTCTTGTTTTTATAACCAGGTAAGCTTTCTTCTGGTAATAATCAAAATTATTTTCCTTATAATTAAGGGAACAACTGCGCATTCCACCTTCATTCGAAGAAATACGTCACCTTTCTAATAAATATCGTCTAGCTTCCCGTCTTTGTCTCTGCGAGTCACCGCCACTTCTTCGTAATTTAATTGAGAATGTTGGAGCAAAGAATTCACTACCAGCTATTAGAGAAATGCTATCAGTTGATGCATCGACAGTCGAACAACTTTCACCGGAGTGTTTATTCCATGCATTGGTTTATTATTTTGATTTGACGAGGCACGATCGAGACGATGCTAACGAGGCTGTTTTCAATGCGGTAAATTTCCTGTTTGGTTTTTTTTTCACCTTATCTAACTTTTTTTCAGCTTATCAGAAAAACAGAAACTAATATTCAATCTGAAACTGGATTAGAAAATGATGTACTTCTCCGAACACTTATAACATTGTTGACCTCTTCAAATATAACTGAAAGATCTGCCGCGGTGCTGATATTCTCATCAATATTCCCATCTTCTGAGAACAAAGCTCTATTTCATCTCCAATCTTTATCGAAACTGCCAAGATTCGAAGCCAATAAATCGGAATATCTTGAGATTCTCGCCTCTGCTGTGCAAATCGAGAGTGATCCAACGATTTCTCAAATGTATCTTATGTTTTTGGCTGAGAATTTCGAAAAAAGCTCAATGCATCAAATCGCGAAAAATGTGTGTTCTACCGTTTCTCTGGATCGGTTCTCTCTAAGAAATTCTTTATGTGAATTTTTCGTCAATTATATCGATTCTTGCATTGAACTGTGTAGATTTGAAGGGGTTTTGGAAGATGTAGAAAGCCGCGGATTGAAGGTCATCGAAATAGCTACTAATAAGGTAATTGATAACACAATTTCCAAATAACACGGAAGAGTTTTCAGATTTTGATCGATGACCAAACCCCTAATTCGATCATAAGATTACTCTCAAAATACACCGCCGGTGAAGATACGACTGATGCGAAACCATTCGAAAGCTTGGTTGAGTTGTGGTTATCACCTGGATCTGTTCCAAAAGTTGTGAATTTGACTACTGGCCAAACTGAGAAGTTTTTGAGCTTGCCCATGAGAAAGGAAATGTTGAGATCGAGCGATCAACGAGTTGTAGAGGTAGGTTGATGTATTTTATGAATATTTCAAAATTCTTTTTTAGGCTGCTCTAGATGATCTGAGCGAATCGGATGCGCAATCATTCGTATTAGTCAGTCAGATGTCAAATGAAACTGCTGATAAAGTTTTGTCGAAAGCGGAAAGTGTGAGTTCTCCGTATTTATTGCTCTTTTCATTATTTATAATCTAGATGAACATATCCGAACTCGATCTACCTACTCTTGCCAATATGCACATAATTATCTGTGGATATCAAATCAAAGGTGTAAAATCAGGAGCAAAACTTCTCGACAATGTTCGTACTCGGCTCAACTTTCTGCGATCAATTGTGAAAAATGAACCAGTGTTTCTTAAAACCATAGATCCCGGAACCGTCCCACCAGGACCATTCATAACTCCATCGAATGGAGAAGTTTTCAAGTTTTCGTTAGAAAACATGACTATGAAATCAGACGAGATCACATCTTGGTTGAAGGTATTCCAGATTCCTGTAATGAATTCACAACATAGTATTTTCTAGACAAATTGCTCTGCTGGTCAAAAGAGTCAAACTGTATTCAATCTGCCACCAGCGTTTGTTCAATCTGCTATTTGTGATGAAGTGTCGGCGATGTCTTGTTTGAATATCATAGAGTCGAATTTGAAATTCTTCTTATCGAACGAATCGGCGTTTCACACATTGATTGTTATCGTGAGCACCGCATCACACAAGGTTTGTTTTATTGAAACATATTTTCTAGAAATCAGCGAACATTTCAGTTCGAGTCTGTTCAAAAACGTCTGGAAACTTTGGCTGTGCGACTTTTGAAAAGTGTGAATCCCCCTGCGAGTGTTAGTGGAGTTCTCAAGAAGCACGCGGCGACGTCGAGCAAATTGGTAACATTGGCACATCATACGACTTCACAGAAGGTAAATTGTAAATATATTCACATTGATCTAGATTATTGGAAACAATTCATTTTTCTATCTAGATTTTATGAGAGCATATGTTCAGTATAATTTTTTTAAATTTAAGATTTCGAAAATTGGTGAACTTGCCGAATGGTTGCGTAAGAATGAAACTTCCAAGCGCCGGAAAAATGTTATTTCTGATTTTGTGACCAACTATAACGACGATGAAACTGTCAAAGGAGACGACACACTTCTTGTGGTTGGTTTTCCGTTTCCCTGTTATTGAGCTTTCAAGTTTTTTTCCAGATCAAATCGATCTGGGAAACGAACAATGACGGAGAGATTGAATCGGTTGTAGAGAAGTGCATTTCTGCACAGTGGACACCAAAGTTCAAACGGATAATTTGTCGATTTTTGCTCGAGTTTTATCAGGAAAGGTTAGTTTTGTTGTATGATTTAAAAAAGAGTCGAATTTTGTATACAAATCTCATGTTTTCCTATTATGTAATTGTATCTTCAGTATTCCTGCACTGTTTGTTTATCGATTAGTTGAGTCGTATTGTCGAACTTGGCCAATTGCATCTTATCGTCAACTTTTCCTTCGAAATTCAGACCAGAAAATTGACAAAATCGCTTTCCGATCGTTTTCGTTGTACTTGACTAATGTGGTAGGTCAATTTTCTGTTTACAAACCTGAAATTGAACTTTTTAGGCTAGTAAGAACGAAGATTATGATTCGAATATTGTGAGTTTGATCACAAACATTGTAAGTCAGAATTCAAAATTATAAATTCTATTCTGAACTAAACTTTAGACAAATGAAGGAGGAGTACAAACGGGACTGTGCATAGGGCAACAATTACTGCAAACATCATGTGTTGACAAAGATGGAAACGTTCGACGATCGGCAGAAAGATTACTTCAAGTACTGGTTAATTTATTACCTTGTGAGTTTGAATTAATGCCGGGAATAAAACACGACATGCAAAAGTAATCTTTAGATATGAAATCTCATTTAAGGACATATACATCTTGGAAAATTAATTTTCTCCACTAAAAAATTCAAAACAAGATTGTTTGCTCCAGTGAGAGAACAGTGCGTTTGGACTACGGTTTATGAGCATTCACGCCAAGTTGTGTGTTTTGTGTGCATTTACCACAAAAATGCGGCAAATTTACAGCGTCTGATTGTGAGAGGTTTTGAAAAAAGAATTCCAACTTTCTTCTCGAAAAACCACAAACTGTTTTAAAAACGTTTCATACACTGAAAATTAATAGTGAGATGAATAAAAATTTTGTGATAATTGAAAAATGATTTCTAACTGTATAGGTGTGTTTATTATTTCAGATCTTTCGTATAAACCCTGTGTTGGTGGGAGTATTCGCTTGACGTCTAATATAAGTTCACGAGAAACGTGTATTCGGAAATGCGAACAAATTGTGGATCGACTAATCGAAATGCAAAACGAATCGAATTTCGCCTTGGTCAGTTCTCTATATTATGACCTAAATAAATACGTTCCATATTTTACAGTATGATATAGTTTGTGACGATCCGACTTCTTCGACCACGAATATTCCAGTTGTGAAAGAGGACGATGTTTCTGTTCCACCTGTGATAGGAACGAAAAGACAAATGAATGATATGAGAGGACCTGCGGCTAAAAGAGGGAAATGGGCGACAACTAGAGAAGAAGGAGAAATAGGCTCAGAAAATGAATCAAAGTGGAATACGACAACAACTTCTCTACAACAGTTCACCTCGATGTTAAAAGAATATCCGAATATTGTGAAAACGTGAGCGATTTGAGAGAATATTTTTTTAAACAACAGAAACATTTCAGAAAGTTCCCTATTCTTGCGAATTTCATTTCACAGCTAACATCGATGAACAAGAAAGAATTGAAAGATAATTATAGAATCAAGAAAGTTGAACTGGTGCTGAATTGTGTCATTGAATTGAGCTCTCATATGAAAAACGAGGAATTTACATCGATTGATACAGCTTTGACGAATTGTTTCGAGTTTTATGAGAAACATGTTGAAGAAGGACTTCTACATGTGAAGGAACAGGTTGTATTCTCCGAACTGCTATTGAAAGCATGTTGTGCATATTTGAACAAAAGTTCAGCAGATGTGAGTTTTCGTTTTTGTTCTGAATTCATATAATTACGACAAAGCCTGACTTTTTTCCGTCAAAAAACAAGTGTAAAACATCAAACATACCATTCAATTTAATTTTAGAAATTGCGATTTTCCAAAAACTCTGTTTTCAGGCTCGAATTCTTCTCCGTGATAATCGTCAAATTCTGGATCGAATTTGCAAACGATGTCGATATCCATACGATGTAGATTTGATTAATGATAATATTCCGGTTGTTTAATAAGGGATAATTTGTCGGGTATTCTGTTAATAGTCTGTTGGTTTTAAAATAAATTATATCTAATATTTATTTTGTTCATGTCTGATAATTTTGAGTTTAGTTCTCAAATGTACTACTTTCATTGTCTTTTCGTTTCTAATTTTGCTATTTGCTTTTACAGGTTCGAAATAATGAGTGATGATTATATGGATGATGATGAGGACTACGGATTTGTGAGTAGTTTTGAGAAAACATTTAAATAAATTCTAATTTATTCAGGAGTACGAAGATGACAGTGGATCAGAGCCGGATGTTGATATGGAAAATCAATATTACACGGCAAAAGGATTGAGATCGGATGGAAAGTTGGACGAGGCGATAAAGGCATTTGAGAAAGTTTTGGAGTTGGAGGGAGACAAAGGAGAATGGGGATTCAAAGCATTGAAACAAATGATAAAGATCACTTTTGGACAGGTTGTTTTTTAGGGGAAAAATTATTCATGTAAAATTATAAGCTACAGAGAATGAATAAGTATCAAAAATAACTCTCTCAAACATGTAATTTTTAATGTTTTGGTTAGAGACTAATAAAATATAACAAAATGTTTCATACCTCATCTCTTCACTTTCAGAACAAACTCGAGAAAATGCTCGACTACTATCGGGAGCTTCTCACTTATATCAAATCCGCAGTAACCAAAAACTATTCGGAAAAGTCGATCAACGCCATTCTCGACTATATCTCTACATCTCGTCAGATGGATCTTCTTCAACATTTTTATGAAACAACTCTTGAAGCTCTGAAGGATGCAAAGAATGAGCGACTTTGGTTTAAAACAAACACCAAACTTGGAAAATTGTTTTTCGACTTGAGAGAATTCGGAAAATTGGAAAAAATTGTGAAACAGTTGAAAGGATCGTGTAAAGATGAACAAGGAGAAGAGGATCAGAGAAAAGGAACACAATTGTTGGAAATTTATGCGCTCGAGATTCAAATGTACACAGAGCAGAAGAACAATAAAGCCTTGAAATCGGTTTATGAGTTGGCAAAACAAGCTATTCAGACAAAATCAGCAATTCCACATCCGCTCATTTTGGGAGTTATTCGAGGTAAGTCTCTCTTTGTTTTTTTTTATTTTTAATATTCTTACAATCGAAGTAATTCAGTTTCGTTATTTTTTCCTAACTAAAAGCATTAATCTGAAAATAATCTTGTAATAAGAAATTACAGTCGAGTGCTAAATATTCATTCGTATATCAAAAATATCTATACTTCAGCCAGTTTTGATTTGACAGCGTTCACACTTTGCATTACACTTCTTCCCGTGGTGTTTCCTCTAGAACCTCTTGCTCTTACTGCAACATCGCGAATTGCCGGTTTCAAAATTTGGAATGAGATCATCTAAAAAAAGGACTTAAATACAGAACTTGCTCGATTTTATGTTTACCAAGTTCTCATCGACGCACATCACTCCCGCATTGTTGTCGAATTCTCCGCAGTACTTCGGTGCCGAGAACACGGTGACCAAGCGACGTGAACCGAAAAACTCGTATCCGTCTTGGACCACTTGATGGCCGCGTGCAATCAAATCGACATTCATCCTCTCGCAAAAATCTTTGACAACGTCGGCACCAAACACAAACGATACTCCGCGTGTGTTTTTACCCCATCCTTGAGAGCCTGGTTCCGGATCTGCCCATAAAAGGTCCATTGCGATCGATTTGTTTGGTGGGTCGAAAGGTCTTTTGATGGAGTTGAGTTGTGACCAAGATTCGAGCTGAGGAGAGAGTCCACCATGCATGCAAAATATTCGACCGCCAATCAAAGCACAAAGAGGCAATCCGTTGAATAAATCCTGAAAGTGAAGTACATATTGTGCAAATTACTGTAGTTATCATCATCTTACTTGAAATGAGTTGTACAAACTGGCCGAATATCTTCGTTTACATTCATCGTAGAATCCGTATGTTCTGTTGATCGAAGCACATTCATGATTACCGCGTAGAATGAAAAATGTGGTACTGTAGCGAATTTTGTAAGCCATTAGTAGACAAATTACTTCGAGTTGTTGGCGGCCTCTGGAAACAGAAAGATTGATATGCTACAGTATCCAGCTTAAACTGATGTTCAAATCTCTTATTTTCATTTGAAAGGTTACTGTATAATTTTTCTCATCTGTGTTAATCGTTTTCTCATTTTCATACAACCCCACGAGTTACTAACCGATCTACATAGTCTCCCATGAACAAATAGTTGCGATCTGGTGGAAACTTGCAACGATTGAAAATACGAAGAAGATCGACGTATTGACCATGAATGTCACCGCATACTGCGATCGGCGCTTGAACCTCGATCATTGTTGGTTGTTCCAAAACGATGCCAGAGCACATTTGAATGACGTCATCGATTTCGGCTTCTTTGATACAATGGGTTAGAGATGGATTAGATGTGTCGTTCACTGAAATTACCATCATCAGTTTTGCCATTCTCATGATGATGGTGTCTCACCTGACAGTAATCGATCAATAAAGCTTGGAATATTATCAGACATAGTGATAATTGGTTAGTAAAAAGGCGAGTAGTTGTTGGTTAGTTGTTAGTAAGAATGAGCGGCCTAGCTTCAAATCTTTTTTTAAATAAACATCCTCTGCAACGTTGGCAAACGTTGACGTTTAGATTCATCGATAAAATTTATTTTTCTGTTTTTTTTCGCAATCATAGATTGACCTTTTCGAATCTCTGTAATCTAATTTTAAAATCTATATTTCAAAAAATGTTCGGAAAAAAGAACGTTTCTACCTAAACGGTGCCTCGTAGAACATCGTGGTTTACCGAAAATTAGAAAAAATTGAGTAGGACCGTTTTGGAAACTGTGCTCTCTGGTGTTGGTTTTCTTATTAAAAAATATTTATAGATGTCCGAGACGGTTTTAACTTTTGACTGTGAGTGGGAGTTTCCCACGGTTTCCTGGCAGTTTATAGTAAAGAGACCCCTCACTGATTAAACAAAGCGAGATTCGAAACTTTTCCAGGTTAAATAAGTCTCTAAAGTTTGAAACGATTGTTACTGAACACTATAGTAAATAATTTTGCGGATCTTCTCAAAAGTGAAACTACAGTAAAGCAACCATTCGTAACTGATACATGTATAATTATTTCCGTCTTCTCAATTCATGTGGACTGAAAAATGTGCGGTTTATTGGAACTCATGACTTTCTTGGCTTTCTTGATTATTCAATTTTTTGAGTTTCATTGACACAACAATTTGTTTGTGGAAACTACAGTAATTTAATAGGTTGAAAACAAAAAACGTCAAAAAAAAAATTCGCTGCTCAAAAGGATTAAACTATCGAGAAATTGTATTTTGTCTGAAGAAATCCTTGATCTGTGAAAATACCATTATACTACTAACTATTGGTATTGGAATGCAAAAGCTCAGAGTACAAAGTATATGTAAATTTATTTTAAAAAAATAATAAAAACATTCATTTTGACAGTAAAAATAGCCCAAGTCTTGTCGAGTGTTTCTTTCTTCTGACTTCACATTATGAGATGACGAGCATGACCACTGTAAATTAATCTGAAAAATTGATTAGTAAAATCTGTAATAAACTTACTTGCAACACAAGCCATGATGATGCACAATACTGTGAGAAGAGCAAAAACGAGAAACATGATTTTGAATGCCGGGTGTCCACGTTTTCTGAAAATTTGGTGATCTCTTCCTAGAATCGTATATTTTCAGCAAGGAGTTCAGGGCTATAGCAAGAGAGTTACGCGAAATTTTTCAGTTCACAGCCGTTTCAATACGAGTATTATTCTCGAAATCTAACTGCAAATGCATATCGCTCGCTATTTTTCTTCGCAACCGTAAAACTCACTTGAAGTGTGCGGTCTTCTTCACCTTCTTCTTCTTCTTCTTTCCACTTTTTGAATCACCTTTGGCCGAGAAACGGATTACATCGACATCGTCATCATCTTTTTGAGACATTATTTTGGACAATGCAAACTGAAAACTGGCAAACCTAACCCAAAGTTTGCATGCAAAAACTGATTGTACTCAGAAACGAGCCTTTTATGCAAAACAAAATCGAGATAAGGAAACAGGTAACAGGTTCACGTTTCTTGAATGATTACGCATTACGTCGATTTACACCTTTATACCATTGTCGGAATCAATTGTAGCCTTTGAAAAAAAATTCGCTATTTCAGAAAAACCAGGTTTGACTGAAATCTACCTGTTTTCTCAAAGTCCGAAAGTACTTTTGGTTTGCGAAAAAAAATTTTAAACTAGAAAGACAATTAGGTTTGAACAGCAAAAGTTTACCAGGTTAAATGAAATACATGACGGTTATCAGAAGATGTATTTCTATACGTGCGCAAATCTTTTGAAATAAACCAGGATTAGCTAAACCTCTTTCATACGATTATTTTTAGTATACTTTGAAAAATTTATACGGGTCAAATATCCCACACAATAGTGATTTGTTGGTCACTTGTTGCCGTCAGGATACTGCAGTTCCGTAGTGCAGCTCAAAATATTTTCGGTCGTTACTTTTAATATTGAATCATTGATTGGGAAAGAAAATTGAACATTAAAAAAATATTTATACTTGAAATTCTTTTCTTTAATTGATTGTTGAGAGTTGATGTCCCGCAAGAGAGAACGACAATTTTTATATACTTTTTAACAGTTCTTTCCCTGGTTTTTTTTATTTTTAAAACTAACGCTTCAATCGATACTCAAGTCTCTTGTAAATTACCAAAGTTCAAGTCTGGTACTTTCATTATACAAAAAAAAACACAAGAAATCAGAAAGAGTATTTATTAATGGGCTTCGTTCAATTTGTGTTGTACACATTCGCACTACGAAATTATGAGCATGACGGCTGAAAATATTGGAGTTATATCACCCCACCAATTTGTAGAATGTCTGAAACTTACTAGCGACACAAGCCATAATAACACATAAGGCTGTGAGGAGTGCGAAAACCAGGAACATGATTTTGAAGGCAGGATGTCCACGTTTTCTGAAAACCAAAACTTGGTGAAAAACCTTACAACGTAGTAAAAAAGCTTTTGAAACTCACTTGAAGTGTGCGGTCTTCTTCTTCTTCTTTTTCTTCTTTCCACTTGCTTCGGAATCACCTCTAGCCGAGATTCTTATTACACTGATATCGTCATCTTCTGATTGCGACATTATTGTAGACAATGCTAACTGAAAACTGGCAATCCTAATTCAAAGCTGTTTGCATCCGAAAACTGACTAAGCGTAGGCTGACGTGTTTTATGCTAACAAAATCGTGATAAGAAAACACGTGCCCAGTTCACGTTTGAAAATTATGTTACTGTTAATTTATTTTATTACTAATTTTCAGAATGCGGAGGCAAAATGCATCTTCGAGAAGATCGTTTCATCGACGCTCACACTGATTTCTTCGAAGCTTTCAAAAATTATGATGAAAGTGGATCGCCGCGTCGAACAACTTGTCTGAAATATCTCGTATTGGCCAACATGCTCATAAAATCGGATATCAATCCATTCGACAGTCAAGAAGCTAAACCATTCAAGGTACTACTTTTTCTTGCTTTTCTCTATTATTGATTTTCTTTTTTTTCAGAATGAACCGGAAATTGTGGCAATGACTCAGATGGTTAAAGCTTATCAGGATAATGATATTGTAGAATTCGAGCGAATCTTGTCGGAGCATCAGAATAGTATTATGGCTGATCCATTCATACGAGAACATACTGAAGAGTTGATGAACAATATCAGAACACAAGTATTGCTCCGATTGATTCGACCATATACAAGTGTTAGATTGACGTGGTTGGCGAAACAGTTGAAAGTAACAGAAACGGAAGTCGTTTCATTGTTGGTCGATGCTATTCTGGATGAAGGCAAGTTTGTCACATTTCGAAAGTAGTTATGAGAGTGATACAGTGATATACAATAAAACCGAAAAAATTGGTTTTTGTTTTTTCATACATGAAACCTTTAAAATTCATAAAATTGTACTCCAAGAATATTGTTTTTATAAAAAATTTTCACCCCGCGAAAAAAATTTAGATTCAATTTGAGAGACGCAGACAAAACCGCGGGCGAGCCGCGACTTGGCGGAAAGCCAACCAACGGTTTCATAAGAAAACCGCGACGCAAGCGCGAGCAAGCCGCGCTCGCACACCCTAACGAGAGATTTTAATTATAAGAAATTACAGCCTATTTTTCCTATTCCTAGGTTTAAGCAAATTTTGATTCTCAAAGTTCCCTAAATATTTTAATCTGCTTTACTGAAACGATCCAGAGAAGTAGGAAAACCCTACGTTCTCTAATTTCTGTTTTGGTCCGAGTCGCATGGGTCACATGTTGCCAACGTATTTTTTGTTTTCAGGTTTGGAAGCCAAGATCAACGAGGAAACTGGAATTTTGGAAATGTCCAAAGATAAGAAGCGCGTTGTTACTACGACAAGAAATACTGTAGGAGATATTTCGACAGCGTCTTCTGACGAGGTAACACATTTTTTAAAATTATTTTCCCAGCATTAACCCGTATTCTTTTTTAATTTCAACCTAACACTTCTTAAACACGTTTTTTTCAGAAATCGCCGAGCACGTCCACCAAGCCGGCTCCATCATCCGAAGAATCAACTTCCAATACAATCAATACCACCCCACAACAATGTCAACAATTGTCTTATGATGCTCTACGAACATGGGCAGACAAATTGCACAAAATACAATCATTAATTGGTGCAAATGTCAAGTAGAGCATGTTGCACACCACACAAAACCATGCACCAATATCTCTGGCGTTATGCCACTTTTAATGTATTCTTGTTTGTTTTTTTGAGAAATGAATTTTTGATTTTTCTCCAATGTTTTTTTTGTAAATTCAAAAGAGTTAATTTGCTCTGTTCAATATTTTCGATTCGAGATTCATAAATTAATTGACAAAATTTGTTCTGGTATTTTCAGAAAATGGCAAAAGATCAAGGAGAACTAAAACGCGAATTACACGAATTGATCCGAAAACGAAAAGAAGCTACGGTAACTAAACAATCATTTTTCTCGTTACTTTTTTCTTTTCTCAGGAATCGCTGGATTTATTAGAAACACAAATTCACAATTTTGAAGGTTCTTATTTGAATGATACAATGGAATATGGAAATGTAATGAAAGGTAACGAACAGCACAAAATAATTCTTAAAGTTGGTTTTTTTTTATAGGCTGGGCTTCTTTTTCAAATGCAGCACCACCATCAAAAGTCGGCAGAATAGACAAGAAAAGTGGGAAAAAAATAAAGTTAGAATCTCACTCGTTGAAAAAACCTATTTTCGATTGTTTCAGAGATGAAGATCGGTTGTTCTCCAAGTCGTCAATGTCTTCACCACTCTACCGAAAACCTGAACAGAATTCATCGAATAATCTGGATATTTCGGGAATTACCGCAGATTCGGCGTCCTCATCTTATATGCAGAATCATTATGTGAAAGAAGAACCGTCAGAAAAAGATGATGATGATGTACGTTGAGAGGGGTGGGGTAAATCAGTTATTGGGAGTAATGTTGTTGTTGATAGCGTTTGAACAACGCGATTGATCCATACCAGAGTTCTCATTTTTTAATATTAAATCATTTATTGAGAAAGAAATCCAACATTAAAAAAAGATTTATACTTGAAATTCTTTTCATCAATTGATTGTTGAGAGTCGATCTCCCGCAAGAGAGAACGACAATTTTTTGAAGCACACCTCAAATACAATTCTTTTCTCCATTTTATACTCACACGAAGTTCAGGTAATAGGATAACAAAGTTCAGAAGCCTGTGGTAATGAGATTTATACATATTAAATTGAACTCGGAGACATTGTCCACAACCAGGGGACCGAAACTTCCGAAGAAGAGACTCCGTCTGAAATTATGGCCGATCTGTAACGAGAGTGGAGTTTACGCACAACCACCAGCTTCATTTCAAGATGTAATTTTTGACTCTGCGACATTTCTCTACCAATTATGAAATGATCGATTCTTCTGATATTTCAAGTGTCATTAATACCATATCATACTTGTGCGGTTCTCTCGTGATAACTCCACATTCAGAGTGAAAAACCACCAGGGCCTAAAATGTCTGGTGTGACAGAAACTTCCGAATTTTGTCGCTGTAAAGTTTCGAATCCCATGTCGCTGAATCGTTCCAAGAAAAATCTGTTTCAATTCCAGATTTGTTTCCGAAACTAACCTTAAAATTTGGCTTCATTTTTGTGCCAAATAGAAGAGAGTCACTTCCATTTTCGAAAGTTTATTTCTCATTGTAGAAAAAAATGGCGTTGAAAAATATTTCATCTCCGGAAAATGTTGGAAAATCATTTTTCTTTTCAATCCCTTTCGTTCAATGAAAATCTTGCTTTGATACGATCAAATGTTATTTTGATGCTCCTCCGTATAGTTTATAGACGTGATTCACAATCAAAAATGACTGACTTTCTTTCTCGGGATGCGGAATTCGATTGCAATTTTGAGACATATTATATCTAATTTTTCAGGCATCCGAATCAAGCGAGTCAAAAGCGAAAAGGAGGAAGTATTAGCCGAAATTGTATAAATAACACCTAATTAAATTTAAAAGTTTGAATAAACGATCTCACCATGATTTTTTTCAAGCTTTTTACAAGAATGGTTCTATTATCCTAAACTAATTTTTTTTCTCCCTATTATTTGAGTCAAATATCATATTTCTGTTGCAGGAGCTTTATATATGTCAAAAAATCAAACAGATTTACCCAAAGAAGTGGGCGAATGGTGTAGAAAACGGAAAGCTGCATCAGTAAGTTTTTCTTTCTCGTAATCTGTTGACAACGATTAATTTTTTAGGAGACTCTTCAAGCATTGGAAAAATCGATTCACGATTTTGAATGGTCTTATTTGAGAGATAAATATGAACAGAGCAGTTTTTATAAAGGTAATTGAATCAATTTCTCACATTAATGATATTGCGGTATATGATAGTTAACCATTTTCAGGCTATTTATCAATGCTTTCACCAAAATATGATCCGAAGAAAATCAAAGTTATAGAAGACGAGGAAGTGGTGTAAGTTAGTTTTCTTTAAAAAATCCTCTTCAGATTAAACAGTATTCCCAAACCAAAAAACCATTTTGTAATGAAAATGAAAATAATCTTTGCATAATAAGTTTTTTTTGAGGATGTGTTTGTTTAACTTCCAAACAACATACAGAACATTATTAAACTTAAAAGATACTGTAGAGTTCTTGTAAATGTTTTCTTTCGTATTGAAAGAATAAATAATTTAACTTCTTTCACCGAAAATTTCGTTTAGACAAGCACAATTAAAAATTCACACCAATAAAAATTATGTATGAGAAATATTTCGTAATGTTTAGGAAAATTAAAAGTCTCGTGTTTTCTGTTAATATCACAATTACAAATTTTCAGAATAAAAGACGAAGATCTACTGTTTTCGAAAAGTTCTACCACGTCTTGCCAACAGTTTGACAATCAGAAGTCAACAGGAAAAGCTTCAGAAACATCAGATGATAATCAGGTATATAAAATTTTCAAAGCTAACAATTTTCCAATTTTACAGACACCACCTCGATCTTCGAAACGGAGAAAGAACTGATAATTTCCTACTATCTGTATTGATTCTTGTAAATAATAAACTGTACCAATTCTTCGTTATCTTCTTTTTGATAGTTATTGGTTTTTCACCAGTCTTCATACCTCACCAGAAAGTTCAAAAATAATGTATCTGAAAATTTTCAGATGCGGCCCAATTCGGACGGGGTTTTTCGATATGTTTATAACTGTGAGATCCATACGAATGTACAGATAAAAATATGCGAACTCGAGGGTTTGTTCAGGGAAGCAGCGAACCCGACAAGAAGATTGACACAATTGTTCGCTGAAGTTACGGTAAGTCCAAATTACTTTACCTTTCAAAATCGAAATCTTCAAGAATTACTCATTTTCCAGGTCTACTGTAATAATCGACTAGTTGGTTATCCTGTCTCTACATCGTATATAAAATGTCCAGAAACAAACCATCAAAAAATAATTCAAATTTGGAAAGAATGGCTGACTCTTCCAATTCGATATTCCGATCTTTCTCGTGATGCATTTCTTCATATCACAATCTGGGAAGTAGACCAAGAAACCACTCCAGTAAACTCCACATTCTCCCGAAATCTCATTGCTCAAACTCATTTGCCATTGTTCAGCAAACGTGGTATTATGAAATCGGATGTTATCGATGTTCAAATGATAACTAGTAGTAATGTACCGGATCCGTTTCTAAAATTGAAACAAACATGGAAATATTCGGATAATGGGAATAGCAATATTGAGGCGTTGTTTAAACAAGTCAATAGAAATGCTCGAGGCTTGATCGAAAATGCTCCTTGGCTCGATCCTTTCACACTAAGAAAGGTTGAACAAATTCGATCATATCAAAAACACTCGAACACTTTGTCTCGACCTGTTTTCATGGTTATTAAGATGGCTGGTGTAGTGTATGCTGGTCACCATGAAATCGTATATTATGAGGATGAAACAAAAAATGTTAGTTTCAAAAAAATATAGAAAAATTTTTTAAACTTATCAAACAGGTTAAATCTAGATCTGACCCGAAACGAAAGTTTCCTGAATCGAAAAAATAAACTATTCGTTTTCGACTTATTGTTTTTAAATATGGACAAAAACTTTCTGAAAGTTCGCACTATCTGAATTTCGTGTGAGTATAAAATCGAAAAAAGAATTGTATTATAAGGTGTGCTTTAAAAAATTGTCGTTCTCTCTTGCGGGAGATCGACTCTCAACAATCAATTGATGAAAAGAAGTATAGAATTTCAAGTATAAATCTTTTTTAATGTTGGATTTCTTTCTCAATAAATGATTCAATATTAAATATTAAAGTTTCTGTTTTTTCAATAACATGATTCGAACTTTAGAAACATCACATAGTCTAATTTTAGTTGATTTTTCCTTTTTGAGACGTTTTGTATTCAGGATCGTTTTTGATAACTGAAAAAAAACAGTTCTGACTTCAAAACAGAACCCAACATGATCACGGTTCACGAACTCTTGATTCCCGATGGAGCAAAAATTATATTATAATTAGGAGGGTTCAAACTCAAACTCAGAAAGTTAAATTATTTCAGCTGCGAATCAGTGCTTCTCTTGGTGGAGTTGCCATCCCATTCACACGTACTTCTGCCGCCGATCCTGAATTGAACATGGAATCATTGTCCGAAGTAAAACACAACATAATGACACGAAGAATTCGAGACGGAGCCGGTGATCGACAATTGAAACCAAACAAACAGGCAAAAGATCGACTAGAAACTATCATAAAGGTAAGAGAATCAAGGAAAAGATTTCATAGAACGGGAGAGTTTTCTACTGTCCAACTGCTGCATTGTATTCTTCGACAAACTTCTTGTACTTGGCCGTATTTTCTTCGGTGAGAAGTGCCGCGTATTTATCCTTGTATTTCTCGAGGAAATAGCAAAGCATAACACGATGAATGTACAAGAATTGCAAATCGTTTTGAATCGAATACGCTCTTTGGTTGCGCAATTCTTTCATCAATTCGCCCATTGCCATACAATCACTGCCAGCACTGATCTTTTCCAAAATGTACTCAATTGCAACAATTGTACCAGTACGACCGATTCCGGCTGAACAATGTACAACGATTGGGGCCTTCGAACCACGAACCGACGAGAGCAACTCCTAAACACCTTTGGTTTAACCTGGTTGCAAACTGAGCTGTCTACTTACCATACTTGTCAAACGACAAGGTGGAACTCCTCTATCGGGCCAATCCAACCATTGCATGTGTCTAACCATTCTCGTCTCCGTTCCAACAGTCACTTTCAGGTTAGTAACCATAATCGATGGTTCGCGCTCCATTGGTTTACAATCGACTTTTTCAACAATCATCTGATTGTTTCCAACTTGACGCTTCTCCGCGATTTCCAATGGCCAATACTGAGCACATTTGTACTTTCCAGTCTCAATCACATTGCACAACATGATGATTTGTTCGGCCTTTTCTTGCCAAACCAACCACCAGAATTCGTCAATAGTGTTGTCGAGTGGTCCCTGAAATTATAATATTTGCATTCAGAAGTGCAAAACTGATTCAGAGATTTTCTAGTAATCGCCAATTTTTCGTTTCACATCCCATCTAGAGCTTAGATCTTACTTGAGTACAAATGAAACGCTTGTCCGACATTGGTGTTCCAACATAGTTTGCATGAACATAGTCACATACAGCCGGTGGAGCCTTCAAAACAACTCTTTTCGCATCTTGACATGGCACATCTTGATATCTGTTGCGATTTTGTGGTTGATTGGCAGTGAATGCTTCACTTGTCATTCCTTCCATCGTGTACTTGGCCAATCCACGATATTCATCGCGAAGAGCCTGTACACCCATGGTCAGAGCGCGTTCAACCCATTTCTGGACAGCAGGATGCATTTGAGTTGCCGGTGCGGCTACAATTGTCGTCTCCGCCTTATCCTTCTTTCCCTTGTCTTTCTTCTTTCTCTGCGATCTGACACTTCCTTCAGTCGCCAAATTCGATTTGCAGTCTTTCTTAGTCTGATTTTTCTTGGTTGGTGGCTTGGATTTTTTGAATGCGTCGAAAACGGCGCCAGCAGTTGCACGTGGTACATCGTCGTCGGTGTAGTTGTCTTCAGAGCTGTAGCTGCTGTTGAATTCATCCTCTCTGAAAGCAAAAAACAATGGATTTGTTGCATTATTACTACTGTAGTTATTCAACATACGGTATGGTAGCTCGGACGATTGTACTAGCCATTGTTTCGAACATGAATTGGCTAGCGACTCGCGTTATCAGTTATATATCGAACTGCGAAATAAGTAAAACTGACCGACTGTGTTCGAGGGTCCATTTTTTATAACAAAAATCAGCCACGTATCACGATTACGTGAAGTTCCAAATAAATTAAAAGTATTGGGTAAAAAATGAAGTATTTTTTAAATAAAAAAATGACATAATTGAATAAACACAATATTTTAACTCAAAAGGAACTGAATTGTATGAAAACTTTTGATAAGATAAATCGAAAACCACTTTTTCAATTCAATTTTTTCAATTTCCTATTATTTCAAGCGAGGTTTTTCTTTGTGAAAAATTTAAAAAAAGATGAAAATTTCCATTGGAATAAGATTAAAATCCATAAAAAAATATGCATCAAAAATATATGAATTTTCATTTTTCAGCTGCCGTCATCGCAACAATTAACGCGAGAACAGCGAGATTTGGTATGGAAGTTCCGATATTATTTGCGCGAAGATCGAAAAGCTCTCAACAAGTTCCTACGATCTGTCAACTGGGATCAACCACAAGAAGAACAATCTGCATTGGCGTTGATGAATGATTGGGCTCTAATTGAAGCTGAAGACGCTCTTGAACTCCTTTCACCAGCCTTCACCCATCAATCAGTCCGAGCCTATGCAGTTTCTCGTCTTCTCAATGCAGCATGTCCTGAACAGGTTCTGCTCTATCTTCCTCAACTTGTTCAAGCTCTCAAATACGAGCCAATCTTGCCATATGACACGTCTTTTGTCGCTGGTCCAGTGTCAGCACAACCATCAGAAACGGAAGAAAAAGATCCAATCGGCGAATCAAAACTGAATGGAGATTTAGCTACTTTTCTCATCGAGTAAGAAATTTTTGAAATTTCTTAGTAGTTTATCGATTGTTTCAGTAACGCCGTGGTTTCGCCTCGAATGTCGAATTTCCTCTATTGGTATCTGAAAGTCGAAATCGAATCAGCGAAGCAAACAAACGATGAAGGAGTGACAAGAGTAAGAATGTTGAAAGTTTATGAAACAAACAACTTGTTTTCAGATGTATTCGGCTCTCCAGGAGCGTCTTCTAGAAGCTCTAATGAAAAAAGATGAGACAAAAGTGCAGGCCGAGTCATTGCAGAATCAAATTCAATTTGTTGAAGACCTCAAAAAAATCACAAGTGAAGCGAAATCGCGAGGAGGAAGTCACGCGACCAAAGAATCCGCACTCAAGACTCTTCTATCTCGCGACAAACACATGTGTGATCTTCGAAGTGTCACACTTCCTCTTGATCCGACAATTAGATTGACATCATGTAATGCGGATAATGCGACAATGTTCAAATCAGCTCTGCTCCCGGTTAAACTGTCTTTTAATATTCAAAATGGAGAGACTTATACATGCATTTTCAAACAAGGAGATGATTTGAGACAAGATCAATTGATTATTCAAATGATTCGATTGATGGATAGTTTATTCAAAAAGGATCAGCTCGATCTCCGATTGACGCCTTATGCAGTACTTGCAACAGGAATCGATGAGGGATTTGTGCAATTCGTGAAAGCTAGACCATTACGAGTTATTACTGAACAATACAAGAATGAATGTATCAAAGAATCGATGAAGGAGGCTAGACCAGGTAATTTATATATCATAAAGTATGGGTTACTGTAAGAAATAAATTATAACTGAAAACTAGGAATGGACGGATGACGTGGCTTCTTACTCACGTGTCTTCAAAACTATTTCACGTGATTTTCATTTATTTCTGGGCTATTTCATCTTCCTTTTTTTGGGCAAAGAGAAATAATTTTACATTTATCTCAACTAGAGCAAGCTTATTTTCCAAAAAAAAAAATGGTAAAAGTTCTTCAAATCGAGTAATAAGCGGAGAAACCCCAACTCCATTCGAGTTCTGAATTGGTCAATAATTTGGATTTAAATGTTTTAATTTGGTTAATTAGAAAATTAAAACTGAAATCTGAAATATTTCGCACTTGATTGTGCATTCGGGCTCTCCGGCTTTTTCACGTCTATATTTCTTCTGAATCCATTCGTTAGGACTAAATATATGTCAGCATAATAATAACCTTTGGAGTGACAAAGATGAAAGTAAGTAGGTAAGCTTGAAACAAACATCTAAAAATCTCCGAATTCATTTAGCTTTCATCATATGTATAATTATATTTTTTAGGTGATGGTCCATATGGAATTGAACCAGATGTTATTGACAATTATGTTCGTTCTCTGGCTGGATACTCTGTAATTACTTACGTTCTTGGAATCGGCGACCGGCATTTGGATAATGTTCTTTTATGTGAAAATGGAAAATTGTTCCATGTGGATTTCGGTTTCATTCTTGGTCGCGATCCGAAATTGGGACCTCCACCAATGAAATTGACTGGAGATATGGTGGCGGCGATGGGTGGAATCAATGGATCACAATTCTCTGATTTCCGACAATACTGCGACTCGGCATATAGAATTCTTCGAAGACACTCGAATGTTTTGCTCAACTTGTTCTCTTTGATGTTGGATGCAGGAATACCGGATATAGCCAGTGAACCGGACAAGGCGTTATTTAAGGTATAAAGTTGTTCATTAATTTTAATAAAATCTAATAGTTTACAGATTGAACAACGTCTTCGACTGGAACTATCTGATGAAGCGGCTACTAAACACATTTTCAGTCAAATCGAGACAAGCATTCATAACTCAAAAATGGGTGCTATTTCGGATATTATTCACGGATGGAAAGTTAATCTGATGTAAAACTCAATTTGTATATTGCATTTTTGTAAATTTTGAACATAAAACAAATAAAGATTCATATATTATAATACAAACAAAATTAGTTGCGATCGTTGTAATGCCGTTTTCGATCTGGAAAAATATTTTATGAAAATAATTGAGTACGTTGAAGAATATGGTTTTTTAGGCAATATTTATTTTTTGATTCAAAATCGGTCATGATTTTTTTATGACCCGGCCAGGGATGAAAAATGTGTGTGAAATCTGATAGTACTCGATATTCTAAGGTATATTGAAACAAAAATAACTTGCGAACATGTTTCATCCCTGGCCGGGTCATTTAATTTCACAAAATGATACTAGATCAGAACTTGCAATGACACTCACTTGTCAGACATTCCCCGTCTTTTTTTTCAAAGTCAGGTTAAATAGATTTACCTCCGCCGCCGCCGCCGTTTCCTCTCCATCCTTGATTGTTGTTTGCACCTCTCCATCCTTGATTGTTGTTCCCTCCTCGCCAATTTCCTCGGAAACCACCTCTACCTCTAGAAAAATACTAAATTCGTGAAATTCATCGCTTAAACTCTACCTATTATTGAAATTCCTGTTATATCCGCCTCGCTGTGTGTTCCATGGATGAACGATTACCACCTTTTCGAAACCTTCTGATATCTTGGCGTATCTTTCGTTTTCCATGGTGTATCTATCTTTGAATAGTTCATCGAGACTCGTCATCTTTAATTTCAAACTATAGAAACCGAACAAACAAGAATTACTTTTTTAGTTGAAAGGTGAATTTCGAATAAAATTTGAATATTGAAAAAAAAGCTTGTGTATTTCTCCCGGAGAATTTGTTGTCAATGGAGCACACTTTCGTGTCGAACGTTCATTTTTTGTTTTTCTTTCTGAAAAATACCTATCGATTTTCGGCACATCATTTCCGACGTATTCTTTTTGCAGCAACTATATAATATCACAGGTTAGTAACTAGGTCCGCTGCAGTTAGTCTTGTTTCATTTTTACCTGAGAAAGAAAACACTTGAAGTCAGAACATTTTATTTATAATACTTCTTCAGTTGATTGATCAAACAATATGATTCAAAATTGTGAAATTCTATTTTATTTTTTAGTTCCATCTTTTTAAATGCATTGTATAAAAAAAAGAGATTTTTAAAACTCGATCTTTTTCTTATTTTTTTTTCCATTGCATCATCATATTTATTGATATACTCGTGGATTTCACAAATCTAGAAACGAGTATCAAGTTTTTCAGAACTGACTGAAACTTTAATCTAGATCAACTTCTGATATTAGTTATACTACTTGTCTTGCGAATAAAACCTAACTCTTTCGACTTTATAAAAACAATTCTTCCCGTTTTGATCAACTAATTCGTTGGCTTCATTATTGAACCCATTCTGTTTTGGTAACACCCATGTTTTACTTTATCCTAAAAATGACTTAAAATCATCTTGCTGAAAAGCATTCCCACATTCTTCAAACTAACAACTTTTTTTTTGATTCAAAACAAAAATTTTTTTCAGTAAACTTCGCAATCACAAAATGGGTCTATTCTCACATGTAATCTCATTAGGTTTCGGGTTCTACGCTGGAGCGTACTTCGCACAAAACTATGAGGTAGTCATTAAAAAATTGTATCACTGTGACATTTAAATTTCTTCCAGGTCAAAAAGCTTCCATCAATCTCAGAAATGACCGCACAACTCGAAGATTATTTGAAACAATACAAAAAAGATTGATTAATTTCTTCAGATTCACATAGTTCATTGCGAGAAAGATAAATAAAAAATTTTGTAAATACAGAAAATAAGTTAAATTTTGAATTTCGAGGAAAGACGAGTTATTTGTTTCCTTCTCCATTCTTTTCTTCCTCCTTCTTCTCGCCGGCTGGCAAATCATCAACGATCTGTTGCAAAAGTTCTGGATTATTCATGAGTTCGTCGAGATTATCTGGAGTGGTTGTTCCGGTTACGTCAACTTCCATTCTTTCATCGTCTGAAAATTTCGGATATAGTGATCATTATTGGACTGTTTTCTCACCATTTGCAACTGGAGCTGGAGCAGCAACTGGTGCATTATCTTGCATGGACAATCTCAATGCCCACTCCAATTGTTGCTCTTCAGTCATTGCTCCCATGTCCACATCCTCTTGTGGTTGTTGTGCAGCAGGAGCTGCTTCTTGTTGGCCGTTATTTTCATCAGCAGCTCCTCCAGTAGCAGCGGCTTGACGAGCTCGTTCTTCTTCCATTGAAACGCGGAGTGCCAAAGCCAAATCCGGATCATTGTCGCCATCAACTCCGAATTCATAACCAGCTCCAGCTCCACCGGCGACACCACCATTCGAGCCATCGTCGAGTTGGAAAATAGTGCTGGACATGAGAGCGTCAATCAATGAAGATCCAGTTGGGACAACAATCAAGTTCGAGCCATTACCTTCTCTGGAAAGAAGTATTTTTAGTATAATTTTTCGAAACTATTTATGTCATTTCATTTTTGCTGCGTCGTAAGTATGCATTTATATTATTTTTACTGCATTTTTTCAGTATGGAGCCAAATCTAATTCGTATCGGCAAAACCTGTGTGACTATTACCGCAGTCGAAGCCGCAATCGAGCATTTTGGGTCAACGAAATCATATCAACTTCATGGCAAGAAACGTCGATCTCTGGGAGCAATGAATTCCAAATTTTGATTTATTAAAAATGAAGGGCATTTGAGAAAGTTGGTGAAATTCGAGAAAGAAGGTAAAACTCATAGAACAATTTCAATAAAAACACGTTTTGTTGGTTTCAGGAAAAATGCCTGTTGATCGTAAATCAAATTTGAAATACATTACATCGGAACTGGTCAAAGTTATGAAACTGGAAATTTTGAAAGGTAGAAATCTAACAAACAAGGAAATTGAAAACTTTGTCAAGAAAATTATAAAGGATAAAAATGTTCTCGTCAATTTGGAAATAACCAATGATTGGATAATGAGATGGAGAAAGGAGAACAGTATGCTGATCAGGGACGTGACCGAAATGATCGAGAACGCGAAGCAAAAATGAGACGGAGACGTTTTTATGTTACTATTTATTTTCAAATGAAGTTGATTTTTGTTTTTTTTTTTTTTCATTCGAAACTGAAAAAAATTGACTCTAATGTGGGTGGCAGTCGATTATGATCCCTATGAATTTTCCTCCAAACATTTGCATTTACCAACGAGTTTAATAACTTACTTTCCATTGAGAGTGTCAACAAATTGGGTGAACTTCTCATGTGCTTCCTCATCATTATCTCCAAACATAACAACATCAGCTTGGACTTTCTCTTTTTTCATTTTCTTGGCAATCTTTACCAATTCGGTTTGTTCCACAGATTCTAATGGTGATCCGATGAATAAGACAACTCGCATTTTGTGATTACGGTTTTGGCGATGTTTGAGAGCCAAATGGGCAACTTTGATGGCGGCAATAAAATTGCATTTTCCGAATGGTTCAATTTGATGAGTTTTCATCAAAAGTCGTCCAGCTTCAGTCGAAAGACTCGACAAAACTTGAACATTTCTGAACGAAACAATTAGTTATAGGTGACCGAGTGACGAAACTTACTCTGACATGGCCAAAAGTCCGACTGCATTCTCTGGATTGGCTCTGAGCTTACATTGCATGACAAGGTTGACAGCGTCTTGTTGAGATTGCAATCTCGTTGGTTCGAAATCTCCATTTCGCATCCACTCCGAATTGTCAACACAGATCATAGTCGATTCTTGAACCATCTAAAAAAACAGTTTTTTGAAAGTTCAGTTCGTAATGTTCAGATATGAATGGATTGATTTACCATTTCAATGAGTTGAAATCTGATTAAATATTATAAACGGTAAATTCATAACAAATAACAATCAAATCACTAAAAAAACTAAATTTCTATATTATATACGGATTATTGTGGCTTCAATGGTGCATTTTCGCGCATATGTTGAAAAACTCCAAAGTCCTCTGTGAATTCCTGAGATTTCGAGTAAAGCGGGTATTCTTTTCGGATACTATATCTGGCCAATTCTTCGTCTCTTGGTGTAGTTAGCGATGATGATAATGTTTGTTTCGATTCGTCTACAGAGATATGCGAAATTCTGCCGAGCATCGGAACGATGTATTGCTGGTTGACCTGTAATTTTTTCATGTTTTTAAAAAAATAATGCGCTTCTGATCAAATTCAACACCAGATTATTCTAACTGTAGATTATTGACTCACCACAATGTAAAATCTGATAAGTTTAGCTTCCAGTTCGAAATTTGGTCCACTGATCAATTTTTCAGAAAGGTGAATAGTGTTTTCTGAAACAAACACGCCCATTTGTCGTAATGCACTTTTCATCAGTTTGCGATCAATTTCCCATTTGTTCTCCATATTGACTTTAATAGGAATAACCATCTTCTGTAGATCTCTTCCAACTGTTTTGAGTTCGTATGGAATTCTCACTCGAGCAGCCAGTTCATCAGCCATTCTCTATAAACAAAAAACAATTGGCTTTTAATGTTTGTTGAAAAATACCTCTTTCATCGCAGAATAATACTTTAAATCGAAAGGTGATGCGTAAACTGCTCTTTTTGATAATAGCAAATCTTTTCTCGCTGTAGTTCTATCAATATTTACAACATCGAACTGATGTCCGATTCCTTCCACATCTTCTAGAAGAATAACCCGAACTGGACCAGCAGCTTTTTGTGTTTCGATCTCTACAGTTTCATACTTTTGATAATCATGAAAATCATTTGGATTCTTTTGGATTCCACCAGACGGGGTAGGTTCAGGCGTGAAGACACGTTTTAATACCCAAGTGTTCTGAAATTAATATTATACTTCAAAAAGAGAAAAATTCAAACAAAACTAACTCTTGTTGATTGTTTGGATAAGTTTAATGCTCGAATAAAACTCGACGATATCATCTCGACATTTATTGTCCCTGAAAAGAAGAGTTTAATAGATTATTATAGAAACTCGAGTGAGTTACACTATTACAGATATATTATCTTTAACAAAAACTAAGTTAAAGAGCTTAAACCTCCTGTAACCACCCATGAAGTGCGACAAAAGCAACCAGAAAAATTCAAATGATGACAATGTCAAAGGAACGCACATTATTTCGCAAGCGATATCTCGCCACGAAAAAAGAGTTTTTCTTTTTCTTCTCAAACACACACTCGCTCTCGTCATCTCACCGACGAAAAAAGCCATTCGATACGTGTTTTCTGATTTGAATTGTATATTTGAAAGAGTTCTTCTATCTTATTTGAATCCGCTGTTTCGTTCTACATCCTGAGAATTGTTTTTCAGGTCATCTGCACTTGGGAATGACGCCTGCACCAAGCAGAGCTAAAGTTTATGCAGATGTGAGTTTGAATACGTTTTCATTCATAAAAATAGTTTTTTCACATCTTTTAAATGAGAATTGCAGTCTAGATTTAGTAGAAATAGTAAATATGCATTAAAAATGTTTAAAATTTAAATTGAAATAAGATGTCTCTCATTTTCAAAAGAAAATCTGTGCGCCAATCCGCATGAATCATGAAAATTTTCCAACTAGTTTTCTCACTTTTAAGAATATAAAAGAAGTCGAAAATTTAATTATTATTTAATTTTCAATACATCATTTAATTTTAAATAATTTTCCAATAAAATGTGCTTGTTTTTATGACTCTTATCAGTTGAAAAAGCACAAAAATCAAAATTCACTAATAATTTTTTCAAAATAAAATAATTCTTTTTTAAAGGTAAACCCAAGTAAACCACGTGAATACTGGGATTATGAAGCACACATCATCGACTGGGGCCAAATTGATGACTACCAACTAGTGCGAAAACTCGGGCGTGGAAAATATTCAGAAGTTTTTGAAGGTGTCAAGATGAGCACCGACGAAAAAGTTGTCGTCAAAATTTTAAAGGTAAAGATTCTTCGTGGAATATTTTTATGAAATTACTATTTTCAGCCAGTCAAAAAGAAGAAGATTAAGCGAGAAATTAAAATTCTGGAAAATTTGAAAGGTGGAACAAATATTATCACACTTTTGGATGTTGTAAAAGATCCGATCTCAAGAACTCCCGCGTTGATTTTTGAGTACGTGATTTGAATTTTTCTATTATGGTTTATATTGATCGTTTAGGCATGTTAACAATTCGGATTTCAAACAATTGTATCAAACTTTGAGTGATTATGATATTCGATACTACTTATACGAGCTTTTGAAGGTAATTTTTTTGCAATTCAATAATTCCATCTCTATCAAGAATGCGATGATAAATTGTAAATGTCTTAAATTACAAAAAAATGTTTGAATGTTTTTCAACTCACAAGAAGAAGGTTAGGAAAACAAAGTTCATATTTACAGGCTCTGGATTTCTGTCATTCTCAAGGAATCATGCATCGAGACGTCAAGCCACACAATGTAATGATTGATGCGGAAAAACGAGAGGTAGTTAAAGACATACGTAATATCATGAAAAACTCATTAACTTACAGTTGAGATTAATCGATTGGGGATTGGCTGAATTCTATCATCCAAGACAAGATTACAATGTTAGAGTTGCTTCAAGATATTTCAAGGTATGTTGTAATACGTTTCTTTAATAGTCTTCAAAATTATGTTCAGGGTCCTGAACTACTGGTTGACTATCAATGTTATGATTATTCGCTAGATATGTGGAGTTTGGGTTGCATGTTGGCTAGTATGATATTCCGCAAAGAACCGTTTTTCCATGGACATGATAATTATGACCAGGTGAGATTTTTGAAAACACATTGATAAAATTTTTAATTCAGATGCTGAACGCATTCTCAAATAATCCAAAAAAAAAACATGTAGATATTACAATTAATGTTTAGATAACTCTCGAATTCACGGATTTCACTGGAAATTTTCCTTTTTTTCGAAAAAAAAGTCGCGTGAGAGATGCAAGAACTTTCACTAAAGTTCCGATTTTTAGATTTCCGAGGTGATTTTACAATAAAAAAATTGGCGTAGAAGAAAAAGTGATCTTTCAAAATTTTCCAATATTTTATGAGCTACATTCCGTTTTCTCGATTGTTTTTCGGATTTTATAAAACTTTCGGACACTAGATCTGTTATTTTCTGTTTACGACTATTATATATTTTGATCAAAAATTTGTGGTATCGATTTTTATATGTCCTGTTGAATTTTTTTTTCTGATAATTCCCAATATTCAAAAACAAAAAATGTTCTTTCAGCTGGTTCGCATTGTAAAAGTACTTGGTACTGATGAATTGTATGAATATATCCAAAAATATCACATCGATCTCGATCCTCGCTTCAACGACATTCTTGGTCGTCATTCTCGCAAACGCTGGGAACGCTTCATTCATGCCGAGAACCAACACTTGGTCACTACCGAAGCCCTTGACTTCCTCGACAAACTGTTACGCTACGATCATGCCGAAAGATTGACAGCTCGTGAAGCTATGGCGCACGAGTATTTCCGACCAGTCGTTGAGGCACACGCAAGAAATGCAGCAAGTAATGGAACCGGATCTGAGCTACCTGATGATATCACCAACAAATCGGCAAATGATAGTACTTTTGCTTAATTATTATCATTATTTTAGAGAGGGAAGCTCGAACTTTCCCAAAATCATACGTGCCTCCTTCTTAAATTGGGGTTTCTTTTTGAGTTGAGCCCTAAAGACCTTTTCCCCCTTTCATTATTTGTTTTGTTTTATTGTAAAATATTTTTCTTCTACCCAGTTTATTTTTGTTTTAATAACAATTCCCTTTTCCCATCGCTAAAACACCGACTTTTTATTTTCATAAAATCACTATTTATCTAGATGTTTGAAATGTACTGTCGATTAAAGGTTGAATTTGAACCAATATATCTGTTGGAAATGAAACGAATCAGGAATTGTTTTCAACTAATATAATCATTGTTTTGATAGTGAAATCTTCAAACAAGTTCAAATTTCCAGCATAAAAATGTTGAGAAAATGGATGAGACTTGGAACAGGAATCGGTAGGCGGAATTTGTCGAAGGATGTGAAGCCTGCAACTGCGCAACCAATTTATCTCGATGTACAGGCCACCTCACCTATGGTAAACATTTTTCTCTCACGTTCACACGTCGATACTGGAATTTCCCATTGTCTGATGGATTCAAAACATCCATCTGTAGATATGGAAAATCAGAGACAAACTTCATAGACAGAAATTTCCGGCTAACATGCGAAATGTGGTAGCTGTAACTTTTGAACATTCACGTGTGATCTGTCAAGAATTTCATCGCTGTCATGCGGTGACTGTACATTCTGCTTGAAATGTTTAAAAAAAATTCAAATATTAGTGTATCCTAATGTTATAGGTGTATCGAACGATAACTGACGCCTAGGAAAAAATTTAAGACAGTTCAAACAGTTGTGAAAATTTTACAAAACTTTTTAATTCTGATTTCATTCAACCTCTTATTAAAGTCAACAAAAAGCAAACATTTAAAAGACACCGGTGTTTGGCTACTTAAACTACAATATAAAAAAAAGATTTTTCCAGGATCCACGTGTTGTCGATGCGATGCTTCCGTACATGCTCAATGATTTCGGAAACCCCCATTCGCGAACTCATGCGTATGGTTGGAAAGCGGAAGAAGGAGTTGAGAAAGCACGCAAATACATTGCTGATCTTATCAAAGCAGATCCAAGAGATATTGTTTTCACATCAGGTGCAACAGAATCAAATAATTTGGCTATCAAAGGAGTGGCTAAATTCAGAAAACAATCCGGAAAAAATCATGTTATTACACTGCAAACTGTGAGTATTTCAAAAAAAAACTGTATTTAATTTTGGTATTTCAGGAGCACAAATGTGTTTTGGATTCGTGTCGCTCATTGGAAAATGAAGGATTTAAAGTGACATATTTACCTGTTGATGAAGGAGGTCTGATAGATATGCAATTATTGGAAGCATCAATCACACCCGAAACATGTTTGGTATCGATTATGTTTGTTAATAATGAGATTGGAGTTATTCAACGAATCAAAGAAATTGGAGAATTATGTAGAACGAGAGGTTTGTAACGAGATTTTTAAACATAAATTCAAACATGTTTCATTTCAAGTTACCACTATATAAGTTGTGGCTCATTTTTTTGTATTCGGTCTGCTTTTTGAGCTATCGTTTTTTTTTCAAATTGGATTTTGCTCTTTGAATTAATTTGATTCAAATTTTTTTGTTGAAAATATGAAATTATGTGGTTCAAATAATGTTGACATCATTCTTTCAGGTGTTTATTTCCACACGGATGCGGCTCAGGCATTTGGTAAAGTGAATATCGATGTCAATGAAATGAAAATTGATTTGATGTCTATTTCGGGACATAAAATTTATGGACCAAAAGGAGCTGGAGCATTATATGTTCGACGAAGGCCGCGTGTTCGATTGGAAGCACAAATGAGCGGAGGTGGACAAGAAAGAGGATTACGATCGGGTACTGTAGCGGCACCATTGTGTATTGGATTAGGAGAAGCCGCAAAAATTGCAATTGATGAAATGGGTAAGAAAATGAAGCACACAGTGGTCAGAAAAATACCAGAATTGATTTTTACAGAGCTCGATCAAGCACATGTTCGAAAACTCTCCAAAATGCTCATTGAAGGAATTAGTGAGAAACTACCCCACATTGTTCGAAATGGAAATTCGGAAAATTCGTATCCAGGATGTGTTAATTTGTCATTTTCCTACGTAGAAGGAGAATCACTTTTAATGGCACTTAAAACTGTGGCTTTATCATCGGGAAGTGCTTGTACATCTGCCTCTCTTGAACCATCTTATGTATTAAGAGCGATTGGATCAGAAGAAGATTTGGCACATTCGTCAATCAGATTTGGTATTGGAAGATTCACAACTGAAGAAGAGGTGAGTAATTAGAATATAAAATAGTATAAGTAGCTTGTTATTTTCAGGTTCGACATACTGTCGATCTTTGTGTCCGCGAAACTCAAAGACTTCGAGATCTGAGTCCACTTTGGGAAATGGTTCAAGAAGGAATCGATATCAAATCTATTCAATGGACACAACATTGAAAAATTGCAAAAATAAGTGGAGTATTTATATAATTTGTTCTGTTATCATAGTTTTTAGAAGGAAATGAAACTGTTTATTCTAAGCTAACCCAATTATCAAAGAAATACTCTGTTTTGTTCAACATTTTGGACATCACTGAACCTTCAGATGGCCAATGTTTATAATAATAAACCTGAAATAAAATACTAGATTGTTGATTGAGTTTTACTCTAAAAACTCACATCAGGCATTTGATTAACATTTAGGTAAGCAGCCCACCATCCAAATGTTCCTGTAGAGATAATTACACTATCACATTGTGCTAATATAGCCATGTCCACTTCACGCGGACCCGGACAATAAAATATTGGAATTGTCGAATCGGAAAGTTTCAATCGGCGTCGAGCCCAACTAATATCATCTGAGCATATGATAAATGCTACCTGGAAAATGAGAAAATCAGTGAATTTAAGCTGCTTTAAAATAGATTTGAAACGTACATCTTCATATACGTTCGTAATTTGTTCCATTGATCGAATATAATACTCAATCGGTGCTTCAATATGGCCATGTTTTCGATTTCGAGAATTCATGACAATATCCATACCGTGTCGAACATGTACTCCAACTATCATTGTTGAACTTATTGCTAAACAATATCCAGCTTTCTACAAAATTCCGTTTGGAACTCACTACTTTCTGGATCTGCTTCAAAGGCTTGATCATCATTTGCGAAATTGGTATCAATCATTCTCGCTTTTTTAATACTCAAAGAAATTCCCACATTCTCCATGAATTCTCCGACTTTTTTCAAAACAGGTGGAATGAACTCGAAAACTTTTTGAATTTCCTGTTTTCTCTCTTGAAAATATCGGAAATTTTGGAAATATCCGGTAATTTTTTCAAATTTGTTTTCAGAATTGAATGAGAATTTCTCGTATTTACAACATGATTTGAGAGATGATGAGGTTGTTATTTGAGAATCGAGAATATCGTATGTTTGTGGAGAAATGAATTGAATATTTGGAGAAGAAAGGGTGAATGCACGACGAAGAGATGTTGTGTTCGGAAGAAGAAGAGTGACATTATTCGAAGAGGCAATCGAGACTAGAGAAGCGACTTGGAACAACAAGTTACCCAACCCTGAAATGAGGTAAAATTTTAGATTTTCGATTGGTTTTTTCCAAAAAAAAGTCCACGAAGAAGACAAGTTATAACAAAGGGTCGAGTGCATATAGTAGTTCCTAAATCAGACCGGCACTCACTGGTCCGGAAATTTTTAGAACTCCTAATCAAGAACCACCCAATAATCATAATCTAAGCCTGAGAGCAGCAATAATTGGGCTGAGAGTTAGACTAAGAAAGTTTTTGAGCTTTTTTATAGAAAAATCCCAAATGGTACAGTTTGGATGTCAACAAAACCAGGACCTTGTCAACAAATCTAGTCCGCATCTGGAATTTGAACTCTCCAACTCTAAACTGAGTAGTAGAATTTCACGTGCAAGATTTACGAAAAATAAATTAACTTCATTTGTCATTCCAAGTTATTTTCACCTATTTCAAACTACTCACCATTACTATATCCCAAATCCGATATCAGATACTTTCGACTTTTCGATGTCTCCAAATCTGCCAGTTTCTCCACTTTCACATCTTCAATCTTCCATGCAACATTGTCTAATCTCTCTTCATTTCCATTTTGTGGAAATATCTTTGTAATTCTCACAGTTTCTATTCTCTCTTCCGTTGTTTCTTGATCTTTTCTGGTTAAAAATAATAAAAAATAAACAGCTAATGATAAAAATATAAGATAAGATGAATATCGAGTAAGTCTGGCCATTAACAGAATGAATAAAAGTTATATTGTTATTATAATTCAAAAATAGGAGAGAAATAAGAGAAGAAAACGGAAAGTAGGTCAAACTGATGATATTCAATGGTATTTAAGAAACAAAAGAAAGTTCGGTTTTGGAGAAAAACAGAAGAAGAAGGTAATGCAACATGAAACTTTAGTTAAATGTTTCAGATTTCAAACAACTTTCACTGTTTCACAAATTAATTATTTGTCAGATTTCTAATGTATGTATTATCTAGATTTCAACCTTTGCCATTGGGCTACTGTCTTTCGCACATGAGGGTTCAGGGGTTGTGGGATTTGTCACTTCTCATCCTGATAAAAATCCTTCTTACGGTAAAAACATTGTTGATTAGAACACGTTTTACCAATCGGATTTTGGAAAATAAGAGTCGAGTTATAAGGGTAATTTTTTCAGGAAAGTCTTGACATTTAAAGGTTATGCTTTTTTATAATATTAACCTTCAAAGTTTTCACTCACAAAAATGTAAAATAAAATTTTTCGATGAAAATTATCGAAACTTCGAGAGGATATTTGTTAGCATCTCAAGATAGCAAAAGCCTGTTCCGGTTTTTAAACGCCCGAGTAGGGGTTTTCATTTTCCGGATTCGAAATTTAGCTTTTGATCAACAATTATATTTTTCATTGGTTTGAACTAATTATTCAAATTGTTCTCTATGCTTCATATCTTAGCCGCCATTTTCTATTAATATAAATCAGTTTAGTTTTCTGTTTTTTTCTCGTATCTCAATTCACCTGACCAGTTTCATATCAATGGATAAATCCTGTTTATTATCACAATCTCGTTGCCTTTTCTCGATTTGATTCTTTTTGTTTCATTATTTTGTTCGTTATGCGGCGCATTGCACCGCTTTTTCTATTAGCAGGTAATCGATTTATATGATTATTGAAGATTCGTTTATAAATATATAAAATATTCAGGTCTAATTGGTCTAGTCAGTACTGGCGAGAATAATGACAAGTTTCCATATGTTCCAAGTGCGCAAGCATTGGAAATGATTGGTGCACAGTTTGTGGGTGAGTGAAAGATTTTAGGAAATATGAGGAAGAGCTGATCCTAAAAAATTGGTTTCTAAATTGTTTTCAAAGAAACAACACTGTCATTGAAATCATCCAAAAATATAGAATCACTAAAATTCAAGAAGTTTCAGTTGTTTGAACTGAATTCAAATTTTTAAAATGAATCGGCATTATGTTCAGAAAACCGAGTTTTATTTTTTATTTTTTTAATTCACCCAAAAAGTTAATTATTTTCTCTAATAGCGTAAAAATATAAACATTCACATTATTGAAAATGTGGTCAGATTCGATATTTCATGAATGATTTCTCAGTAAAAATGAAACGACTCAAAGTCGGATGCCTGAAAATGTTGTGATTTAACTATTTGGAATGACAGTGTTGGATTCAATATCCAACAATATCCAACAGACTCGAAGTCAAGCACAAAGAAACAAATCAGATCATACCCTATTATTATAATGTTCGACTGAAACTGACTAAAAGACTGAAAACTTCTAGCTCTTGTTAATCACAGGCAAAAAAGGTATCTTTTTTTACCGCGGTTTTTTAAGGCGGTGTTTGCACACAATTGCGCGAAATTCAAAATTGACTTTTTTTTTGTTTTCTTGTTCCAGTTGAGTGTAAATAAGACTAATAGGCGAAAAGAAGTCATCGTGGGAAGTGGGAGAGACTGGCATAACATAAACTGGCATATTTTACGACCTGACAGAAAGAATATTCCATGTTGCACAAAATTTGGCAAAAAATGGAAAAATAACGTTTTATGTGTAATCTGAACAGTTTTGGAGAAAGATATCAGTGTATTGGTTATAAATCGAAATATATTCTTTATTTTCCACACCAAATCAACAAGTTTGCGGATATTTAGCCAATAATATCACGAAATATTTTAAATTTTTTAAAAATATTCTCCCGAAAACTGTGCGGCAAGAGCGCATATTTAGTGTGCGGACCATTGCCATTTTCAGACACGACATTCTCCTCCCATTTTTGCAGAAACATGTTTTTTATTTTGGGAAAGTCCGTAACTAATTTTTTCTGAAGAAAAAATACTCAGTGTGTTAATAACAGATCGAAAAGAGAGATGTATTTCTCAATCTAAATCCAGCTAGATTTACGTCTAAAAACTCGTTAGCAAAAAGTTCACATATCAAAAATCACATACACTGCTCTACATAAGTTTAACCTCACCCCAAAATTATTCAAAAAATCAAAAAATTTAATTTTTCATAAAAAGTTTGATTTGCTGAAATACGTCAAAGATGGATACAAAATCATACCCAATATCAAATTTTGAGTCAAAAAAACCACAGGAAAAAATTTTCCAATTTTTTCGAAAAATAGGTGTTTTCATTTTCCACATAAGTTTAACCTCACCTAGGCAAATGTATTGAAATCCTAATTTTTTGATGAGGTAAATGTGAGAATCGATTGAACATCGTGGAAAAAGCTTTTTAGTTATATTCCAATTATTTTTGAGCAGGAAAAAATAGATAAACTCCAAAAAAACAGTGAATTACTGCACAAGGATATTTTTGGTATACGATTGGGGCTGAAAAATATTGAAAACTTGAAATTTCAGTGTCAGTTCTACCAAATCAGTTTCAATTTGTTAGTAGCATAAAACACCTATTTTTTGAAAAAATTGGAAAATTTTTTCCTGTGTTTTCTTGACTCAAAATTTGATATTGGGTATTTGTATCCATCTTTGACGTATTTCAGCAAATCAAACTTTTTATGAAAAATTAAATTTTTTTATTTTTTGAATAATTTTGGGGTGAGGTTAAACTTATGTGGAGCAGTGTATGTTTTCCAGTCTGTCATATATCCTTGACACAAACTCATTTTCAGGAGTCGTGTGTTCGGTTTTTCTCAATTTTCATTATGTTCATTTCGAAAATTGGAAAATGAAAAATAAGAAAAAGGGGCTACGCGCCCCTATTATAGGGGCGCTTACAAGGGAGGTTCGCGAGCTGTTACTTTCAACTTTTTCTTAAAATTTGTACACTTATAGAGTTTGACCTCCTGATCATCGTGGTATAGTTTTTATCCACCGGAAATTTTTGTGTAAAAAGTTATGAATTTTTAGACATTTTCCCATTACAATTCATAACTGTTATAAAATAAGGGCAGCACAGTAAATAAATGAATTTGTATTCACGTGCTCATTTTTCAAAGGTAAATGACTCATTTTTTCTTGAGAAAATGGTCATGAAATAACTTTAATCTTTCATAACTTTATTCACAAAAATTTCCGGCGAATAAAAAATGTACCACGATGATCAGGAGGTCGAACTACATAAGTGTACAAATTTTGAGAAAAAGTTGAAAGTAACAGCTCACGAACCTCCCTTGTTAGCCCTTTTCCTTACAAGGGAATGGTTGCAGGAAAATGTGGGGGTTTTGCGACGAGACATATATCATCTTGTAGATCTTGACACGCTGAAGACGAATCTGTTATCAGTTCTTGCAAAACACAATCCTCAATACGCAATTTTCAGCCTTGAATCTTGTTCTGAAAATATCTAAACTGTTTGTTTTGCATACAAATGAAAAATTTCAGCATTTTCAGCAAACTTGCATTTTTTTCTACGGCAAAAAGAAATGAAAAACTGATAGACGAAAATAATAATAAAACACGTGAAAATATTACGTGGGCTTGTTTTCATTCCGCTTTTCTGTTTTTTTTAAAGGATTTCCATGTTCTGAAGTTTTCAGTTCAATTTTGAGGTCTTTGAGGAAAATAAATATTCCAGTGTTCTTTTTCATACTTGATTACCCTGTAGTTAGGCCCTAGCTCTCAAAATCGCTTTTAAACAGTTTTGCTCACTTTCTAGCTGAAAACTTTTGAACTGAACTTCGCGCATCGAGAATTGCATTTATCTAAAACTGAATACAGCATGTTGATCAGCGTTCAAAAATCTATCGAATGACATATTTCTTATCGAAAATCTCCATATTTTTCTGAAACCATCCCTTTGTTAGAATTGTTCGGATCATTTTCGAAAATTGAAAAATGAAAAATGAAAAAAAGGGCTACGCGTCCTTATTATAGGGGCGCTTAGCCCCTTTCTTAAAATTGTTTTGATCAATTTCGAAAACTGGAAAATAAAAAAATAAGAAAAAGGGCCTACGCGCCCCTATCATAGCGTAGCGTGCTTTCGGCACGCGTGGCAGGCTTGCGGTCTTCTTCTCTTGATGAACTCGCTTCGTGGTAGTGTTTTTTTAATTGAAACAATAACTTTAAGAGGTTCCTTCCCCATTCATCCTATTATTTCCAAATCGCTCTTTTTTGGACATACCCTTGTAAAAGAATCGGTGTGGAAGTAATATTCAATAGAAAGGCTGGTAGGCTTCTTTTCTAACATCGCTCTATTCTTCCAGAAAAATCGAAAGAACCGGTGCGAAAACAAAAAAAAATTAGGTTTTTGAAGGTTACAATCTGAAACGTTTGAAAAATATTATTAACGTTTACGGGAAACAACACCATCTTTTTGGTCCCTTTTTAGGAAATAACTTTTCAAATAAGGAGAAAACTTATTCAATTCTTTTCTAACTTTAATTCTCTCATTTTCAGATGCGCTTATCAAAAAAGGACAAATGGAAATGGCGAAAGGAGCTTTCAAAACACAATTAGAAGTTCTTGAAAAAGTACATCCTGAACAATTCGAAAAATATCAAAAATTGAGTGTCGATGAACTCGCAGCTGATGCAGTTCTGCAACAAGCAGAAATGGCAAAATTGCAACCAAAAACAGGAAATGCATTCATTGATATGTTAAATGGAAATGGAATACCAATTGGATCATCAATTCGAGGAATCGAAGATGCGATTCGAACACAAAAAGATATGGAGAACACAGATCCATCGGAGCAAATTGCAAAGGCTGTTCTTGACAAGTTTCAACAACAAATTCTACCAGGTCTCGTAGCGAATATGATCGCGGGAAAGAACCCATTCAAAATGCCACAACAAGTGAGAAAAGCACAAGCATCACCACAACAAATAAGGGAAATGGCTGTTGAACAACAAAAAAATATGATAAGAAGTCGGACTAGAACCAATTTATTAGAAGAAGTTGAACAAGATCAAATGAGAGAAGATGAAGAAAAAGAGAGAGGAAGAGGAAGAGAGGATCAAGAAGAACCTGTGGATACGAGAAGAGAATTGGCAAGAAGATTAAAGAGCAGCCCGAGGTTGAGAGCATTGTTGGAGGTATGAGGGGATATGGAATGGCACAGAGAGGTTTTGGTGTTCTCATTTTTGCCAAAAGTTTAGATTTTAGTTGAAAGTTCACAAGATAATGATTTTCAAAAAAAAGGTGGCTATTTTTGACGAAAAATACATCAATCGATATTTTTTTACGGCTGACCAAAAAGCACTGTTGTGAGGAGATGAAAATAGAGAAATAGTAAACTCAAAAATTGCCTGTATCACTCGGGATTCATTCACCTTTTTCCTGGGTATCAGGAAAAACCTAGACAGTTGGAAATCATTTTCTACTTATTGCAAAGTTTTTTTTCATTTTCCCATGAGATTTTCATTATGTGTAACACGTTTTCTAAAAGCAACTTTTTTTTGGAAAATTTAATTTTTTTTTGATTTTTTCGGCAAATTTAAAGTGAGGCTATACTTATGTAGAGCTTTCTATTAGGTTGTCCCACTTCAAATGTGAATTTTTTTCGTTTAATTTTTTTTCCTTCGCGCGTGGTTTTTTTCTCGCTGTCTTTTTTTCACAATAATTGTGATGAGCAATTGTGCATAGACAGATTTCACGTAACGTCCAAAATGGCGGATTTTCTGCTCAACGACAACTATGCTCTCAGAGCCTATTTTCTCTATAAATTTCTCTCCGGCCGCAAAGTGACGGAGGTTCACCACAATATTTGTGCAGCGACAGGTCAACCCTCGGCCCAGTACAGGAAAATGGCGTTTTGGTTCAATCGCTTCAAACAAGGAAACTACAATCTCGAGAATAAGCCATACCTAACGTTCGCAAGCTCCAACGTTGATGCTCAGATTGAGGAGGCTATGGAAGATCGGCCGAGATCAAGTGTACGGGACATCACGTCACTGACTGGGGTCCCCCATCCATTGCCATCTGCGTCAAACGGGAATAGTACCAAAGTTTGGTAAAATCGTTACACACGAATTGACTGATGCCCAGAAAAGTGTGCAAAGCAACCTCCCGCATTCATGTTGACTCGAAAATGGAAGACTCACTGGATTCTCCGTATTGTGACTGGAGATGAGTAATAGTGTCTATATGTAAACCATACAAAAAAGAAACCATGGGTCCACAGCGGAGAAACCGCACAAAATGATCCGAAATGAGAGCTACACGAGAAAAAACTGATGTTTTCAATCTGTTGGGATCGCATAAGGGTAATTTATCGGGAAGTGCTTCCTGATTGTCAGGCCATCAACGCCAATGTTTACTGTGTTCAGCTGCGAGAAATGGCTCACGCATGGCAAACCCTTCGTCCAGGAGAGGGACAAATGCTCCTGTTCCACAACAACACTCGCCTGCACACAGTTTTGAAGATCCACCACAAGCTCCAGCAGCTGAACATCGAAGTTCTGTCGTATCCACCATAGCCCAGACCTCGTACTCACCAATTACCACCTTTCCGATCTCTTCGAAATCTCCTCAACGGATAACGCTTCGATGATAGACATGCTCTGAAATCTTACCTCGATGACTTCTTCGCCTCCCAACCGCCGGAGTTCTATGCTAGAGCTCTGGACCAACTTCCACAATGTTGGCTGACAGTTGTCAAATCCAACGGCGAATATATCACCGATTGATTTCTTTTCCCTTTATGTAAATTTTTTTTTGAAAAATGTGCTAAAAATTCACATTTGAAGTGAGACAACCTAATATATATTCACCGGGCCTGAAAACCGGCCTGAAACTGACCAAATCTAAATCTTGCCGCCAGAATGGTTTTACAAAAAATGAAGGTTTGAAAAAATAATATTTTATATTATAATATTTTACCAGTAGGTTGGTTTACAAAAGCCATAAATAATTAATAACTTTTTCAAGAAAAATACCGGTATTCATATATTCAGAAATCAACACTTTTAATACAATATCTCGAATTTGATTAATTTTCAGAACTCGGAAGTGCAGAATTTGTTAAACCGCCGAATGAGAGACTCTCCACTCCGATCATCATCCCGTCGACCCCTCGCGTCAGTCACCGACGAAGATGCTGAAGTATTCGAAATGATGGAGAAAAGATCAAAACTCGACCAGAAGTCTCAAATTGTTCTCGGTCTTCATGGTTTCAGTGGAATTGATTCAGAAGAAGATAAAGAAGAAGAGCAAATTGAGAAGGAATTGAGCACCAACTCGTTCCGTCGTGCTCCTCTTCGATTATCCTCGAGTTTTGTCGAAAAACTCAAATCAAATGCCGAACTCAGCGCCGCTTTTGATCGAATCAAATATCGCGTCGATGATGTCGACAAATATTTGCAACCAAAACCAATGGATTTGAACCCAAAACCTCAACCCGGATATTTTGTTCCTCGTAAAATTCCGACTCGTCCCAGAAAAATGTTACCATTGTTGATTGGAGTTGATTCGAAGAAAAATGATGAGATAAGAAGGAATCCGAGTGTTGAATGGGAAATGGCAAAAGAATCGAGAACAATGCAGAATTTGAAGAATAATCCGAGTTTGGCAGCACTTTTTATGGATGAAAAATTGGAGAAAATTCTAAATGGAAGGTTTGTGAACAGGAGAACAAGTTCGATAAAAATAGCTGTGGACATTGTTTGAAGAAACAAGCTACATTTGATACCAACAAAAATCTGAAAAACTTATTGTGTTTCAATAATTTGATTTTTCATGGTGAATCAGTTGTAAAATATGAAACTTTTTAACGTTAAATTTTAAATTACAGATTTTAAATTTATATAGAGACCTCTAGAAAAAAATTCACATAAAATTAAAAAAAAAGAAAACTTATTCATCTTTTTTGGAACGTGATAAATCTGCTGACTTTGTGAGTAGGTGTTCTGAACTTCGTTTCTACGTGAAAAATGGGAAATAGGTGAGAGGGAGGACGTGAGTGGAGACGCAGACACGTTCAGCAAAGCAAGCACGCTCCTTTTCATTGCAAATCGTCTTCTCTCAAAAAGAATCAACATTTCGAACATTTAACTTCACTTTTTTGTTGTTGGCTTGTTCATTTTCAAAATAAAATAACATTTTCTGTGGCTTTTCCAAAAAGAAACACAAAAAATACACGTTTTTTGTTCGATCGAAAAAAAACGTGAACACTTCAGCAAAACATCAAATTTTTTGCAATAAAAACTGGAAATGAACATGTGCATTTGCGCTCTAATGAGACTGTCTGCGTCTACACCTCACGTCCTCCCTCTCACCTTTTTTCCTTTTAACAGGGTGCGTGAAACTGATGTCGCTAGAAATACTATGATTTTATATTTTGGGATAGTTTCATTGGAAGTGTTGGCTTTTCATTTTCAATAAGTGTTGTCAATTTTTTAAAAATTTAATTTTAGCGTAGAGTGTGCATTCGAAACAAATAATTTTCTCCACAAAAAAATTCTAAATAAAATTGACAATTACGTCAAGTTGTGTGTTTTGTGTGCAAATACCACAAAATTGCGTCAAATTTATTCTGTCTGAGCGATTTTGAATAGGGTTTTTTTCTCAATAAATCATAATATTTTGAAAATGTGTGTTTCATTAAAAAAATGTTTTGAAAACGGAAAAAAAATGATTTTCAACTATCTTTGTGTCTTTAGTCGAAAAAAATTGAAAACTTTCAATTAATTCCCAACTATGTTCTTTTTCCATGTATCAAATATGGTGACTCGTTTCCCAGGGAACATAGATTCCCAATTCCATAGGATTGGTTTCCACGTGAAATCTAAGCAGAACTAATTGAGATCACCTTCGAAATTCTGAAAATTCAAAAATATCACAACTATGCAAAAATATATAACTTTTTTGCGTTTTCAGAAGATCCCTAAATTTTGTAATTTTTCAGACAACTTCTAACCAACGAACAAAAAGGAAAACAACGTGTCAAAACCATCAAAGCTCTTCCCCGCCTTTTCGGAGCACAAACCCACAAACCGGATATAATTGATGCAAAAGTGACACAAAACATCGAAGAACGTGTAGTTCCTCCATTATTCTGGGAGCCAAAAGGTCGTCATACTCGTCTTCGATGGACCGGAGCAAATGAGAAAGAGATTCCCGGTCTCGGAAGTCGATTCATCCTTCCTTCTCTTGATCCAACCAGACCAGCTGTGAACTCGGGATTTTCGACACAAGGAAGAGCAAGAGATGAATGGGATACTATGTTCAAAATTCCGAATATGTGGAATGCCGGAGATGAAATTGGATTCAAAATGAACTCGAAAACAAAACGATTTGTTGGAGGAAATGGAGGATTAGATATGCCGGCATTAGGATTGTAAAACACTTCATTCTCTCAATTGTATATATCTTCTAATAATTTGATTAATAATGCTAATGATAGCAAGAATAATGACCATTAATAATGATAATGATAATAATTAAAATTAAAATAAAATGAGTAATTAATTATCCTCTTCTACTTTCTTTTTTTGCTCTTCTGCCAATTCTTCCCACTTCTTCGCATTGTATCTGAAAAAAAACAAGCAAATATTGATTTTTGGGGGACGTGAGAACATTGAGTATCAGGTACGAATGTTTCAGTGGTCCACCAGCTCGAGCTGGATTTTATCATTATTTTCAGATTACACATTTGGGCAGTTTCGGACCGAGCAACTGGTTTTTTTTTTCGAAATGTACCATGCCGTAAAAACTTATAAGCAATTTCCAAAAAAGCTGTCCAAATTGATTAAAGGGACATCATGGTTTTTATTTAAAAATTTGCCAGTTTGCTACAATGTTACGTTTTACATGTGGTAAAATTTTAAAAAAAAAATTTTTGTATGAAACAATGCGTGACACGTGACATTTCATCAGACCAACGAAATCCAAAATAACCTATTGTTTATCCGGCGAGGTCAGAAGTCGCTTGAAAATGGGAAGAAAATGAAATTGGTTCGGATCGCGGGTAGATCAAAAATGTCTTGTAACGACGAGGTGAGTGTGTAGTTCTTTTGGAGCAGAGACAAATCAATATATTTATTATACGTTGCTTTTTTTGTTTTCAACATAATAAATTTAGCAAAGCTTCGCGTTTTTGAAGGAAAAACTGAATTTAGGAGTGCCGGAAGTGTGCACACCCATGTTAACGACATGTGTAGATATCACCGATTTCAGGCACTGTTAACTTTTTATCAGAAAAACTATTTGAAATGGTTATTCATTCAATCAGTTCCGATTAGATTGTTTGACATTTTTATGAATTTTCACCATGTGAAATTATTGAAAACTGGTTTCTGAAAATATTTGAATATGAACCGCATTTTCCTTCATACAAATGTTTTTTTAAAACATTTTACTACGAAAGAGCAACTCTCTTCTGATTTCATTGTGGTAAAAACAACAAAAAAAAGCAACGTTTAACAAATATATTGATTTGTCTCTGCTCCAAAAGAACTACACACTCACCTCGTCGCTACAAGACATTTTTGATCTACCCGCGATCCGAACCAATTTCATTTTCTTCCTATTTTCAAGCGACTTCTGACCTCGCCGGATAAACAATATCTATTTTTCTAAATATGAAATTTGCCATTATATCAGACCAGCAAAATTTTCACTGAAAACCATTATGTCCCTTTAAAGGTCGACTGCGTTTTCACTTCCAAAAGAGGTGTGCATTTTTGCGTAATTTTATTTATTTTTGTTTGTGTGTATGCACAAAACGTTTTTTCATTTTTTTTTTCTCCAAAAAACGTGTGAGCACGTTTTCCTCCGGTGACTAACAAGGGAGGTTCAACTACTCCCCATCTTAACTTTCAACGAAATTTGGTATACCTACTAATTTGAACCCCCTGATCAACATCCCGTTTTTAACTTTTTTCCTTCGGTTCTCGTTAAAAGTTAGAAAATCCTATGGTTTTAACACTGATAAAACTTCTTTATAAAATACACACAAAAAACAAAATGTTCACGTTTTTAAATTTATTTTATTTTTGTCTTTTTTGCAAAGGAATTTAGCATTGCTTTGGTGATTTCTCGAGTTATAACTTTTTTCAGAGAGCCGAAGGAAAAAAGTTAAAAACACGTTTTTGATCAGGAGGTCCGAATTAGTAGGTATGGCAAGTTTCGTCAAAAGTTAAGATGGGGAGTAGTTGAACCTCCCTTGTAAGGTGTCTTTTTCAATGGTTCCCGTTTTTTACTGGCACGTCCACGCTAACCGTCAATTTTTTTGTCATACGGATTGATGATCAAATAAACAAAATGAAAAGGATAAGAAAAACTTGTAGTGAAAGCGCAGTCGCATCAAATTGGTAGTTTTTAAAATCAATTTGAGTAGATTTTTTGTTGGAAATTTATGATTTTTTGGTATTTATCCATTAGTTTTTCAAAAAAAAAAAAAACTTCTGGTATGCAAAATTTCGTCGTAAACGTTTTTGAATCTGCACACACCGAACTTTACGAACAATTGAGAGTGAGCGTTGAAAACAGAGAGAAAAAAAAAAGAAAAAGTCAGGTTCAACAGAGCACACATAACCAACTGAGCTCAGCACGACTATCGAAAAAATATCAAAAATTTATTTCGCATTTCAAAACAAGTCTCTAAGATCAATCTTCAAATCTTTCGAAATTTTCATCGGTTTCGACGACACCAAATACCATCCTTCTTGATTGATTCCAATACTTGAAGTTGAGCTCATCGATGTTCCGATTGAAGAAGCCATGAAAGAAGGCATTGTGGAAGGAGCCGATGTGGCTTGTGAAGAACTCTCTGTGATGACTGGTTTCAAATTCTCATAAATTGTTGGACGGTCTTGTTGAGAAGTGGGTGGCTGATATGGCTTCGACTCAAAACCATTCTTCGCATTGAGTTCGAGCAAATTGATCATTGATCTTGGCTTTTTGAAATCCGTTTTTTTGAGAACATCAGAAGAAGTGGAATTTGTCGAGCGTATTGGATCTATTGCTGCCAATTCCTTCTTCGACGGCATTCGTAGACCTTTTTTCTTTTCATACGACGCAAGAAGTATTGGAGCATCTTTTGTTGAGCTTCTTGTCGAATGAATGGTCAATGTCTTATCCTGAGCATCAGCCAACTCTTGCAAATAAATTTTGAATGCCATATCATAGCTTCGATGTTTCGGCAAATTTGAGAAGAATTGATTGAAAAGCGGAATGATCTCCTCCTCTTGTCCCATTATCAAATCCACTTTTTTGTAAAATGTTTTCTTTGCCAAAAATAATCCAAAATGACCGAAATCTTTCAGATTTTTTTGCTCGACACGTCTATTTCAACGTGAACTTCTTTTTAGTCAAAACAACACCGTAAAATTAAAATACATAGGTACGAATAGGAACCGACAAATTGTATTGAAAATTGAAGCCAAAACTGTCAATATATGCATCCCAAAATATGAATTCACAATATTTTCAGCAAAGTGAGTTTAAACATTACATTGAGAATCAGTTTTGAAACACCTACTCAGTACACGTTTCCTGAACTTTTTTCTCTCGGCTCTATACAAATTTCAATTCTCTAATCCAAAAAAGTTCACGCAAATTATGATTTCACATTTTGGGATGCATAGATTGAGTGTGTTCTCTTTGATTTCCAATAAATTTTGTCGATTTTTCCAAATGGGCAAAGCGAGAGAGTGACATCAAAACATGTTTTCGGAAAATTTCAGAAACCACAGGCAGGAATTTGAAAACTAATACTACAGTCCAAAAATGTAAGCAATGAACAACTGAATAACGAGCATACAAAATCTTTCACCATGCTCAAACTGTTTGAATTGCTTTTGTCGAACAAAATACTCCAGGTGTGATGTACGAGACTAGAGAGTAGTTCACCAATAAAAATATAACTCACTCGCATCTCGATCTCATCTTGTCAACTTTCGGGAAAATCTTCGCGATCAATTCATAACATGGCATACAAATACCACGCATGAAACCGACTTGCATTTCCGGTAATTGATGAGCCTTTGTTCGATCCATCATTGCGATTGGCTCTGCTCCACTCAATCTCTCAGCATCGCCCTAGAACATAAAAGGAACATTTTGGAGCAACACGAATAATTACCTGATCGTAGAACTCTTCGAATATGACTTTGACAGTTTCGGTTTGAATATTCCATGGTTTCGCAGATGCGACAAGATCACATCCGGTCATTAAAACAGCTTGAGTTAGAAGTCGATGATCAGGATTTGTGATTTCGAATTTGCCAGCTTCCAAAATAACATTCAGTTTAGCTTTGTTTGCAAAGAACAATGCTAAATCAGTTGCAAGAATACAATGTTTGATCAAACTCAAAGTCTGTTTATATTCTTCCGATGTCAAGTTCTTCAAAATATTATGTCCATCTTGTTGAAGAATAGTCACCGTTTGATTAAAATGATGCCTTTCCATAACAGATGTCGAATAAATAGCCGCTAATGGTGTGCTCATCGTCTTCATATACGTGTTATTCTTTCCACGATGATCGAGATCATGACAAAGACAAGAAACGTATAAAGCAAGGGCTTCGAGATTTGAGAATACTTCTTTATGAGCAAGAAGAGTGGCAAACATGGCATGAGCAACAGACCAACCATGAGCCCAATTATGATAGGCTACACGCCGATAATTTTTGCGAACTGTTAGGACAAAGCGGATCAAATCATCAGTGTCGTATTGTCTGAAAGTTTGAGGTTGAATTTTGACATCTAACTAAATTAGTTTTTCCAGATGGGAAAACAATGAGAACTTCATGGTCTATGATTTGATTCAAACTAGTTTCATGATTTTCCACCATCAGTGAAGACAAACATTGGTGTATGTTCAAATGATCATAATTTTTTTCTTTTTGAATATTTTTTGATTATCTCAATACGGTTTTGACGTGCGCAATCAGGAGTACATATTTCATGTTGAAACCAAAATTGTGGGGTTTTTACCAATTCAAGAAATACTTCCATGAAGTGGAAAAAATAAACTTTGATAATCATAACTAGTTCCTAAATTATTTTGTACGTATTAAATATTGCAAACTAATATTTCATATCAAAAAATAAAAATACATTGAAAAGCTTAACAGTTCTGAAATGCTCTTTTTTCGAGCCGTTGATTCCAAAAACTATTTAAATTATTTTCAAGAAACGCGCTCGATCGAGCCCAACTCGATTTAGTCTGAATCTCTATTAATTATACCCAATTTTTTTTTGGATATCTTCACTGTTTTTTTCCGTAAAAATATAAATGTATCCTGAATTTTGGATATTAAATACGTATGAAAATGAAAACTAAATCTGAAAATCAGCAGTTTTCTGATGTAGTTTGTACTCAAGAATACCCAACACATTATAGTTTAACAAAACGTTTTCTTTTGGTCAAAATAATTTTCTGATTTTTCTAGTTTTGGGGTAATTTTGATAGCAAACAAGAAACCAATTTTTTTTCGATTTCGAGATATCAAGTTTGATATCCACTCACAAAAAGCCTCCAAACAATGTTCGAAACATATAAACAGCATATAATGGTTTTTCCAATTCAGACAATCGCATTCCATTAAAATCGATCCTGAAAAACAATGATAGTCATTTTTGTCACATCAAATCGAACACAACTAACGTTTCCAATTCCGTCACTCTTTCAGTTATTTCAATTTTCTTTAATTTGTTGACTTCATCAGAATTGCAAACACTATGATAGGCCAATACTTCCAAAGCGACACGATATTTCTAAAGTTTGAAAAGTTAGATATAGCTAGGCAGGGGCTACTTAAAGAGGAGCTCCGGACCTCCCCCCCCCCCTCTTTAAAGAAGAAAAAAAGTTGTTTACCTGCTCACTTCGCCGAATTTTGTCATATAATTTAGCGTGATGTAGAGCTAGACCACAGTAAACTGCGAATACTTCAAAAGCATCTTCATCTTGTCGATTGAACACGCCATTGTGTTTATTCACCATTTGAACAACCCCAATTACACTGAAAAAAAAGTTTTCTTACTCAATGTTGGCTCAATGAACTCACATGGATCTAATCTTAATAGGCATACACAATATTGTCTTCGTAGTATATCCAGTTTTCGAATCAACATCTGCATTGAATCTCGGATCATCATAAGCATTCTCAATGTTCAATCCATCTCCAGTTGATGCAACATATCCGGCAATTCCTTTGCTCATATCAAATCGAATCTCTTTTTGACCTTCTTTGTTTATTTTGACATGTTCATCTTCTCCTGTTCCGACATCAAAGATTCGAGCATATATTTGATGATTTTTGGCGTCGACAAGAAATAGAGATGCTCTATCAGCATCCACTAGTTTTTGAGCAAAGTTCTGAGATAAAAATAAATATGTAAAAGATAATTGGCAGCTTTATTTTGTTATTTTAAAAGAAATGCCATAACTTTTCAAGCAGCATGGTCATACGTGAATATGATGATATATTGTGTGTAGACTATAATTGAGCATCAAGAAAATGAACTTTTTTTTTGAAAGTTGAGATTTTTTTAATTTGGCTGTTATTTCAGGTAATATGACAACAGAATATCACTTTTTTTTTCAAAAAAAAACTTTGACTTCGAAATCAAGAGCCTGCAAATTTCATAAATATCACAAAAACCTCCGAATAATTATTTCACGTAACCTGCATTTTAAATGTGGGCTGATAATTCAAAAGTATTGTCTGCAAAAGTGTGTCGTTATAATTTGAAATCTGTACACACTAAACATTACGACAACTTGTGTGTGTGTGACTTGAAAAAATTGAGATTAAACATTTTCTGGATAGATCCCGAGGTCGGCTCGAATGACCTAACTTATTGTTCAGAAGCAGGCGGCCGACTACTTGGAGGCACAGATTAAATGTACCTAATCTTATTTAATATGTGATAGAAAACAAATTGGTCTTCTAATTATCCCTTAAAATTTTCAAGTAAAAAATTAGACTTTTTTTCGAATATAAAATATTATTGAAAAGTAAATTTAAATTGGAAGAACTCTATCAAAACTCTCTACTAATTTCAGTTTCTACTTTATTCTTTGTTCCAGTTTTCTTTTTTGTAATCTGATGACATTTCCCCCATAAAGTGCATTTTTCCTGATTTATTACCATGACTTTAACAATAACTGCATCCATCGACACAATATCATGAAATATAGATTTGGCAACATCGAGCAAGAAATTTGATAACTTCCTCTGTCTTGCAATATTTTCATGGATATTATCCGTATCAGTGACCTCATTCGCATGTGTATATAACTGAAAATAGAATAAATCCTTCTTGTATACATTAAGATGATTATTACGTCCATCGGTTTATGAAATATGAGTATATATATATATTATCCGATGGAATTATCCTTTATTATCCCTACCGTACCTCGGCAAAATAATTACACGACGCAGCCCATGTGCATATAGAGTTGACTATTGATTTTTCGGATAGGGTCAAGCTGGTGTGGAAATGGATTTCACCTGGAAAATAAATGAAAATTGGATGAAGTAAAGAGACAATTATTTTTTTTAATGTATAAATGTAGACATTTTCCAAAATTCAGTAACTGTAGTTTCAATTTTCAACATCAAATATTTTCAGAAAATGATAATAAACTGTTTCTACGAGTTCGGACACTTGAGAAATTTTACGTTAAATTTTTATATATGAGATTTAATGTCACGAGATAACTGGTCAAAAAAGTGCAAATGTTCTTGGTCTATTTAAAAATTCAAATTTCTAACATACTTCACGTGTGCGTTTCATAAAATGCTCCATTGAAAACTCTCTTTAAATTAAACATAATTTTTTCAAAACTAAAAATGGTTCCTATGAGCCATAAAGTTCAGAAAATATTGTCACAAGATTTGTTTCGCAATTTTGAGAATTTAATTTCCGAAATATATGAGACAACTAAAACTACAATAACCGGCATGACAAATTGTTATTTTTTCAAAACGTCGAATTATTATATTAGTTTCAGTTTTAATTTTTTTTGACACTACTAATTCAATAAAATATGAGAGCCGTCTTCATTTCAGATCTGTTAAAACTGAAAACCTACTGTGCAACTGTTTACTCACATTCTTTGTATTTAGAAAGGCCCCGGTCGTTTTTTCTTTCGTTTAAAAAAAAATTCATTACCTTCCCATTCATTGATTTTGGAGTGCATGAGAAAATATAATTATTGTTTTCAAAATATTTTAGAACTTCAACTTAACAACAAGAAAAATTCCCAAATGAATGGATACATATTTCTTTTTTTTTTAATTCCTGTAGTTTAGATACAGTACACCTGTTCTCAACTCACCTATTGTTTGATTTCCAGCATTAACAATTGGTTGAATATAAAAAGGTTTCTTGGAATCTTTCAATTTCTTCAATTTTAGTTCTCCATTTTCACTTTTTCTACATATAAATGCTCCTTCGTCATTTTGAACAATCAATTCAATCGATTCGGTTCCAATTATTTGGCCACAACATTGAGTTATTTCATATAAAATTCTAGTCTGAAAATGTCTATTTTTAGAATATCAACTTTTTTGTTGTTTTATGCTCACTCTGTTATCTGCAGTTTCTAGAATCACACGACGTTTCATTGCGTGGTCAAGGTCCTGCAAAAATTCTCATCTCAGACAGGATTTGATTCCCATGACTTACAGTCCAGACTCCACCTCCGAGTGCATCTTTTCTCGATTTTTTGAATTTAATTGCTCTTCGAACACTCCAACGCTCGAATGTTTCATGAGAAACACTTGTTGAAACTATAAAATCTTCAAGAATCGTAGGATTTTCTATTAGATACTGTACTATTTCATTTTCGGAAATCATAGCACCCGAAAAATGGGAAAATATCAGCCTTTGAAATGTGTATGCGTATATATGAATGTGATATATAATTTATTTTAAAAAGGCGGAGCCTCCTCATCCTCTGTGTCGTTGCTAAGCGCGCATCTTATCAGTTGTGAAGCCTATGCAACAAAAATGTGTTCCTCATGAAAGAATGTGCGCTCTATTGATATTCTGCGTTTCTCGGTTTTGTGTTGTCTCTCGTTCCCGCGAATTATTTTGGAAATTTTTATTTTTGAAATCAAAACTGTTTTTTTTTGTTTTCAGCATGAAGAAATCGTCAAATCTACTCCACTTTTTTGCGAAAAATCAGAAAAACACGGGAACTAATGAAACAACTGATTCATGCGAAATTCTTTTTGAAGGACCACCCAAAAAAACAACAAAATGGGATGAATATGTGAAAAACAGCAGTTTAGTGAATGGAGAGAAGGGTGGATGGGAGAACCCATGTGAGATTCCAATTGGAAAAAAGAACAACGCAAATGTAACGTAAGTCGATTTGAAAAAAATTATTTATAAACTACTCTTTCATTCTAGGAAACAGTTTCTTACTGACAGCGGGTTTGATGAATTACAAGGAAGTTCAATGTATTATCCAATCGATGAATTTGTGAGAGCTTTTGAGGTATTAAATTTTTCAAACTTTTTATCTGAATAATACCATTTTCGGTGAATCTAACAAGATGTTGTCTATCATCGAATGCTTGCGTTGCTCTTCCTTCCACAGCTCCATCATCTCAAACAAAAATTATGTCAGTCACCGTTGTTAACTTTCTAAGGTTAGTACAATAACAGTGCAAAAAAAAAACACCTGTTAATAGTAATATTTGCAGATGGTTTCCACGATGTTGTGCACTTTTAGTAACGAGTTCAACGACAGAATGGGCTGATTCCTTGAGATTGGCCGGTGTTCAAAACTCACAAATCACAACTATAACTCCATCATCGAAAAAAGGGACCATTGGCCGAGTTGTCATATGTCCAACTCCACAAAGTGCCAAAAAGTTCGTGGATTCGGAGAAAGAAAAATCGGATGAAATTCGATTGCTTATTTTGGATTTGAAAGCGAATGAATGTTGCACTAAATACAAACCTATTCTGACCTCATTATTAGTCAAAGATGTAAGATTTTGAGTGATTTTCAGCTTTCAAAATGTTTTTCTTATTTTCAGATTGCATTCCGATGTATTGTCCTAACTACAAGTGTTCTCAATACATCTCGTCGAACTTCTGTTATTACTAAACGTCAGCAAATGATTACGAATTTACAATTGTCAGATTGGATTGAACAAACGGAAACAGATCACGCTTTCAGGTAAATATTTTCCTTGAAAAATTATAGGAGTTCATGCTAAAACTATTTTTTCCTCATATTCTCCTTCTGATTATCATAAAAAATTCTAGATGCTCAAATATTCCACCTGGAATTGAAGTAAAATATTGGAAAAACGACGACTTATCTGAAAATCATCGAAAAATCGTAGAAAATCTGAATTTCGACGAAGGATTCTGGAAAGCGTCTGAAACTGATAGAGCAGCTCTTCTCGACAGTCCCACACAACCACACGAACTTCATGGAAAATTCAAATTTCTCAAGGAAATAGTTGACACCTTCCTGAGAATGAGTAAGTTTTAACATTTTGAAAACTTACATCTTGATTTTTTTTTTTTTCAGATAAATCGGTTCGAGGTGTAATTCTGACAAGGAATGAGATAAATCGACAAGAAGTTGAGAAATATCTGAATTCGAATTATCCAAATATTCTTCGACAAATCTTTGTGATAACGTCTAAAACAGTGACCGAAGTTGATTTTTCCAATGTAACATTCGTCATAAGCATGGATAGAGAGTTAGTTTTTTCTTATTTTTTTCCCATTGAAAAATGGCGTATTTATAGGTAAACATTTCAGAAGTATTTACACTATTCGAAAATATCAAGGTGCCTACTTGGCTATATTGCATGAAGAATATGAGAAATTAGTAAGCTCTAAGAAAAGAAAAATAAGTCGGATATTATGTTTCAGCGCAAAGATGATGGTCGTATAATTGTTGATGATTTGAAGCCGACAAATTCCTCTTCAAAACCTCAAAAAGTAGGAGCTCTCGAAAGATATGATTTCAAATTTGAATCGAGCAAACTTCGGATTATTGCAACAAAAATGCCAATCACATATTATCTTCCGAAAAAAGAGAAAATCGAAGAAATTATCAGAAGACCTGAGTAAGTTTCTTTCTATAACTTTTTTTTCCACGTATCAAATTTTTAGAAGATTTAAAAAAATATTCAAGTTTCTTGGAGTTTGTACAAATTTTCAATTCGTTCAAATATTTAATTTTTTTAAGTTTTAGAAATTTTCCATTAGTTGAAATTGTTGCATTTTTTTTTTCAAATTTTCAATTAGGGTTTCAAAAAACCTGTGAGATTTGAGCTATTAGTGAGATACTAATAACATTTTGAACTTTTTTAATTTCCCGATTTTTAAAATTTTTCTCTCAAGAATTTTTTCAAAAAGAAGAATTCACCTGTTTCTTCATGAATTTATTTCAGACAAAACGTAATATTGATTTCTTCCAAAGAGCATCAAGAACTAATCACTCGAATGAAGGTTATCGATTTTTCCAAGTTTCGAAAAAACCGAAAAATTGGAGACTTCGAGGAGGATATGATTTGTTTGAATCAAAACACACAGTATCTCGGAGATTTGAAATCGAGTGACCGATCGAAGAAATTGGTCGAATATTTAAAAAATGAAAAAGTGGAAAGAAGTTGTAAAAACAAGAGACGATTTGAATATTCGAATACTATGTGAGTTTAGAGATTTTTTGTGAAAAAAGTGTCAAAGATTATCGTTGAAATCTTGTTGTTAAAAACTAATTAATTAATTCCGCATAAGACAGAAAGATGAAATTTGTGCTTGCCGAAAAGTTTAGCAAATCCTCTAAATTTTTAATCTTCTTATGTCAAAGATTCTCAGACCAAGCAGATCTGCGATATTATTTAATTATCAAAATCGGATTCCACGGGTCAATAAACCCAGAAAAAAGGATTACTTGCAAAAGACAATGTCTTATTATAAAAAAAAGTATTCGACCCTGAAAATTGAAGCTACAGTAATCGCGATGAATTTTGATTTCCACATGCTAGACTGATTCTGAATGATTTTTGAACTATAGAAAACTAAACATTTCATACGCAGCCTATGTTATCAGTTGTTTTGACGATGACATCAGCACATGACATTTTCATTTGTCTACTAAAAATTTAGTATTTCAAATGTTCAGTCTGATAAAACATGTGCTTTTCATACTCATTATAGCCGGCGATCATTTCTGTAAATTTAAACAAAAAATTGCCATTGATAACTTGAAGTTTCCGATATTTTCAGGACCAACTATCAACATGTCGAAGTTCTCGATTCACTAATCCGAAGAATAGATCAATTACTAGTAAGCTCATTATAATTTTAAATTATTCATTTGTAAAAATACATATTATTCAAAAAATTTGGAGAAAAGAAAATTTTGGGTAAAAATTCGAGAAAAAAGAGAGGTGGTGTCAACAACAATCGAATCGCGCCAAAAAATACCAAAAAACTGATATGAGAGATTTTCAAAAAAAAAAAGAAGGAAAAATTCAGAAGATAAGAAGGTGTCAATCTCACTCTTACAACGATATAATGCAACCTAAGAGAGATGAAGATGACGTGTTTGTGGGACACATTTTGGGCCCATAAACACAAAGAAAAGAGACATGAATCAAACTCGAAAGAAATGGTCTAAAACATCAAAAATTCAAAGAGGAGAATGGAACAGTTTGCGAAATAAAAATACTTTCTAATTCGCAAAACAAACCATATTATAAAAAGGGTTCACCGTGTGTCACATAAATCAGGGTAGAGGTCGGTCAGTTGTTTATTTTAGCTACTAGATGAGATAAGAATGATAATAACTAGGAACAGAAGTAATCACAGCGCACAACAAAATGGTGCGAAAATCGGTGGGAGGTAGAATAATTATAGGAGTAGAATCGTCGAAATGAGAAAAAAAAAGAAAAGCTATGCAGTAAATTTACAGCGATGAAGAAAGGAAAAAAAAGAGTAGAAGGAATACATATATATAAAAACGGGGTTTCTAAGGGTGAGGAAGTGCTCGCACCGAATTCACATTCACAAATCGAAATTCAACTGATGATCCCTTGTCTGCGATAGTTCGTGTCGTAACAATGATTCAACATCCATATCCATTCCAATGAGTGGTTGATCGGGTAATGTTAAATTCTCGAGATCAATTGGAAGGGCAGATGAAGAAGCGGCAGCGGCAGCAGCGGCGGCGGCCGCAGCAGCTGCTTGATTGTGATGTTGATGACTGTGATAAGTGGCACCGCATGATTGTTGAACGTTTGGAAGTGGTGGTGGTGGACCAGACATCGTTGATGGAATCGCCCAATTGTGAGCAAATGCCGAAGCATAAGCAGTTGGAAGTGGCATTCTGGAAAAAGGTATGTTTAGTTTCAGTTTCCCAAACTTCATTTGAAAAACTATTCAAATTAGTCACTAAATTTTACTCAGACCGTCCGGTAGAAAATTACCCGGAAGTTTCACACTTGTAAGTCGAAGATGTTAATTGGTTTAAAATACTTTCTGAGTAGTATAAATAGTACCTAGATAGGGTTTCTAGCTTGAAAAAGCTGAAGTTAGTTTTTGAATTCTATATTCAGTAAAACACGGAAAAATTGCCTTAAAATGTTTAACTTCCGAGAAATCTGTATTCATGAGCTCTACATATCATTTTGAAGGTACGAAGTATAGTATAGCAGCCATTTTGAGCACTTTGCTCTCATTACTGATAATATCACTGTTTTTTGAGCTCTTAAATTATTTATGTTTGATTTGTGTCTTTCAAAGTACTTTTTGTTTATTGTCCACACATTTTGCAGAGAATTAAGGTGAGAAAATAGAAACTTACGGCTTGAAGTTTGTGCTTGGAACAATTGGATTTGTCAACAATGGATTTTGTGCACACGGACCTCGAACACTGTTCAACTCATGATACGATAATGATGGAGTAATCGGCTCAGTCTGGAATGAATCCATAAAAAGGGAATGGTTCAGAAGGTAACCAACCTTAATAGGTTTCTGCTCCTGCTTGATCATGGTCTGATTTCCATTGATATGATTACTCGCATCAATTCTCATTTGAGTCGTTCGATCAACAATATCTGATGGAATTGGTGGAACATTTGAGGCCGAATCAACCCATTGTGGGAAATCGAGATCATCGTAGATGTGCTCATTTGATGGAGAAACACGAGCAGATGAACCAGGAACAGACAGGTTCGAGTGAGTTCGACCTCTGAAAAAAGGGAAGTTGAGAAAAACATGGCATTGTAATTGTGAAGTTGAGAAAATTGGATAAAAGTTATTGAAAAATGGATTTTCTAAACATTTTCTTTGAGAAAAAATCTACTTGATATAAAAAAAATACAAACCTGAAACCCATGGGTTCAAAAGGTCCTTGCAACGAATCATCATCGAACAAATCATGCGACGCAATCGACGCCTGCGATCCATTGCTCATTCCAAGCAATCCTCGCTCCTTCACCCTCTTCCGGGCTCCTCGTCGACTTCTGTCCAAATGAACCTTTGACACCGCATCAATTGTATTCGATCGATCACGTGCTCGTCGTGGATTTCGGCCAGGTTTCGCTTCCGGATTTATTACCCACCATGATGATTTGCCGGCTCCCTCATTTTGAATCCTCATAAAACGAGAATGCAATGAAAGATTGTGTCGGATCGAGTTCTGAAATACAGGCATAATTTATTTGATTAATTATACTGTGTTTTTGCTCCCCTTTTTCCTTCCTGCCACCCTCAAATGTTTCATTTTTTGTGTGTTCGCAACAAAAAAAAAGAGAAAAAGAGGAGAACCTTCTGCGCGAGTATGTGTCAAGGACACATAGTTCGTTTTTTCGCCTTCGTTCAACTATATCTATATAGTTGAGAATCGGGGAAATTTGAGATGATAATTGTAATTTAATGAGACACTGAACATTTGAAACGTATATTTCCCTAGGATGAAATAAACACAGTACCTTCCAACCAGCCGCTTCTTCTTGGCTACTCCTTTCTCGAAAATACTGTATATTATCGGAAAACCACTGATATATTTCATTCAGTTTCAATCGCCCATCAGGGGCACTTTCAAGAGCTTTCGCAATAATATCACTATAACTCTCTTCGCCCCATGGATTCGGTTTTTTCTGTGCCAACTGATCGGCGGGCTTCTTCCGACATCGCTTCTTTTTCGCCGCGGGACCACCGCCTGATGACATTTGACTACTTGATGATGATGAACCGGCAATAGCTACAGTACTACTAAGCATTTGACCGACTGTCATGTGATGTGGATGATGTGGTGGTCCGGGTGGTGGTGGCATTGTGGTGGGTGTTGGCATACCGCCAAGTGGTTGATCGTAGACGACGAATTGTTGCATTGGCCACGTGTAACAACGACCACGTGGCTCCGGTGAGAAGTCATCGTCGTTTAGACTACTGTGATTCGAGGTGTCCATCATTTGAAGACACGCTGATGAATTTATGGTTAGAAATTGTAACAAACGGAGAAAAAAAAACGGAAGACAAAAAGAATTTCGAGAGAAAAAATCCAAGTTTTTTCTAATAAAAAACTTTCACCAGACAGTAAAATCAATGAAAATTACAAAAAATTACAAAAAAATTAGCTTTCCACAAAAATCAAAAAACAAGTTTTTCTCTTTCCGAAAATTCTTAAATCGAAATTTTTTCTCGCATAGATCAAATAAAGTATTTGTGAAAACAACAAAAGTGCAAAAAAGGGGCATAAGTAAAGACAGGTCTATTGTCAGAAGAAAAAACACTTTTTTTCTGGCATGACGCCAGAATTTTTGTTCGCGAGAAGTACAAAAAAGAAAACAAAAAAATGTTCTCGGATGAGAGAATGAATGTGGCAACAAATGAATTAGATATCAATCTTTTCTCTTTTTTTACTATTAGAGACAATGAAATAAGATAAAAATATGAATAAATCGATTTTTGTTTGTTTCTGGATGTGTACTTCTCGAGGACAATAAATATTTGTCAGTGAAAATAGAATTTCAGAAATTAGACCAACTATGTCCTAGAATAGATTAGGTAAAGTCAGCCAAGTGGGTTTTCTCTGCGTCTCCCTCACCTAATTCAAAAAAGATTAGAAAAATTGTATGAAAGTAAAAAAGAAGGTGTAAAAATAATTTTTTTTTAAATCTCATGGAATTTCGGGTAAAAATTGTGTCCTTTTTTGGATTTACCCTTGACTGACATTAAGTTGACCTCCTAAAGGCCATGAGATAATGAAGTATTAAAGGGACAGCTGGTTTCAAGTTCATAGTCTAAAGAATAGTACTTCCTTAGAGAGGTTTCATACAAACTTTTCTATTATGCTGGATAGAGTGGCACGTGCCAGCTTCTAGGTTGAAAAGGGTCCCACAACCTTGTGCCAACATGAGATCTAGACCTAAGGCCACCCACCGAGAATAGACCAAAAAAATACTTCTCCGAAAAAAAAACGAACATCTGTTCGAAAAGTGATACCTTCCGTCACGTTTCACGATTCTCTTCTTCGCGCAGCCAAAAAAAAAAAGAAAAACGTAAAGGTCTGTGGGTGAGACAAGACACAAAAAGACCAAAAAAAAACGACCGAGACAGGAGAGGAAGAAAAAAAAACGAAGGGGGGAGACGACAGGGTGGCGAAAGAGTCAGACAGGCGTTCGTTTTTTTTCTGTCGCTCGTTCGTTCGTTCGTCGACCACCACCGTCGTCTCTTTCTCTCTCAATTTGAGACACTAGACAAGCGAGAGAGCGTGCGAAAAACAGGAGACGCAGAAACACATCAGCTGGATGGTGAGAGAGTGTGTAATTGGTGGAGGGATGGCGAGAGAAGAACGAACGTTTTTTTCTTTTTGGAAGGACGGCTGCTGCTTGCTTACACATATACTTCGATCGATGATTGAGGTGTGGAGAGAGTGTTTGAGGTGGAGAGACGCAGACACGAAATGAGGGATTTTTCACCCGGTAGAAAAAAAGGGAGGAAAAATAGCTGGGAGGGTGGCAACACCCTTTTTTTGTTGCGATTTTCTTAGAATTTTCAGGAATAAACTCAAATTTTGAGGATAGGACTTTTCGAAATTTATCATCCTACTTATTTTCAAAATGAAGATGAAAAATTTGATACACAGACTTTCTAGTGATACTGTAATATGAAAAATAGTGACTTTTTCGAGAAAATGACGAAAAATAGAAGTTTCCTGTCAGTTCACTGCATTTTTCAACATTTTGTGACATTATTTTTTTCGGGGATCGAAAATAAGTAAGAAAACCACTTTTCTCAATTACAGTAACCTAGAAGCCCTGCGAATCAAAGTTCTTAAAGGGAGGAAGATGTGCAGGTGGTTTGAGGTACTGTAGAATCCAGAAAAATTCTCGAAAAATCTTATTTTCTTGAAAAAATCCAACTCTTAATATAAAGAAAAAAGGATGAAAATTGTTTTTCATTGGCACCAGCGAAAAAAGGAGAATTTTTAGAAATGAGAAAAAATTCCAGGCAGGCGCCAACAATAGAAGAATCTCATTAGTGGCCAAAAAAATGAATTTTCTCTTCGACGATGATGATGAAGATGAAAAAAAGGCTATTGTGTATTATAGATTCAGTAAGACTCCGCCCAATCCCACAGAAAGGTGCTGAAAATGGGCGGGGCCTTCCCTCCATTTTCTAACCGGTAACAACAGCAGCTGGGTAATGTGATAAGTGAGGGTGAAAACGAAACACCATGGTGATATGGTGGGAATCGCACCCAATCGAAATGAGGAAGGATATCACGAGACACGAGACATGAAAACTGTTACAACAAAAAGACCCAATATCTTTTCGTCGTTCTTAAGAAAAAAAAACACATGACATCCGAAAAACACAAAAAGTGCTGAAAAAACTAACAAAAAACCACATAGAAAAAAAGAAAAAGAGTGTATTTTATCTATTTTCAGAAGGAAAAAGGTATATTAAATGAAGAAGAAGAAGGAAAAGAAAAGAAGAGTTGACAGACAGAGAAACAGTGCCATTGCACTGTTGTTTTGAACAAAACAAAACAGAAAAAGTCGAAAAAATGCGTGCGACGGACGGGCGGGACACTTTATGTACTTTATATACAATTGAATATTAAATCAACGGTATATTTTATTTCATAATAAAATAACGAAGAAAATTGAGTTGATTGGAGAAAACTGACAAGACTACGGTTCATCGTTGCGAGACCACACTTCACACAGTAGTGAAGCTTAAACGTGGTGTACGAGGAGTTGGCAAGTTGCTCTTAAAAGATAGATCCCTTTTTTCACGTGGAACCCTAAAGGATTTTCTATCAAAAAGCTTAGTTTTCGAGAAGTTTCTAATTTTGAACTTTTTTCTCGAATACCAGACTTTTCAATACAAAATCTTTCGAGGATTATACCTTGAAAATAATCTCTTTAATTCAAGAGCAAATTGCCAACTTCACGTACCCCACCTTTAAAGGCACAGGTCTCACAGCATTTTTTAAACCTTAGTCTTATCTACGGGTCTCGTAAATTCTGAATCATCATGTTTGTTCACACTGGAACATGTTCGCAAATGTAAACATTTGAAGTTTGAGAATAAACATGGTGATTCAAACACGCTCCATTGGTAATGTAAATTTTTGTGGCTAGAACAATCCACGACCCTAAAAGTTACTTTTCATTTAGAAGAAACACAGGAAATAAATTGGTTTTTGCAAAATCCTAAAATGGAAGTTAAAGGCACTGTCAGCCTAACAACTCTATTCATCTTCCCTTTTCAAAATTTCTCGTTTCCTTTTTTCGGTGATTGCACAAAAAAAGTTGACAGGAATGTTCACAAACGTAGTCAAGACGAATTTGTTGATTCTGATTTTTTAGCTCCGAAAAAAAAGTTTTCCCAATTGGTTTGTTGTTTTTAAGGTATGAGATTTTGATTCAAAAACTCGAAAACATGTTCAATTGTTTTTAGCCTGAGCCATGCTGGAAGTTTGCCAAAATTTTCTAGATCAAAACAAAAAACAAATTTCAATTAATTGGAATATACTATACTCTAGTCAGCATTGGCACAAAACAGTGACAAAAGTTCAAAAACACATGACCAGAATCTCGCAAAAAAAAGAAAGAAGCAAAGTGAGATGGAAATTATAAACATTTTGCAATCCTCGTAAAAATGTTTATTCTCGATCTATGTATGTATTTCAAGTTTCCCAAATGGGCAGCGAAAAAAAAAATAATTTCGAAAAAAAAACTGCTCTTCAATAAGCAAGGCGGGGTGGAACGCAGAGATAAAAAGCAGAAAGAAGAAAAAAAAGGCGTTGGACGAGAGCCAAATGTTTTCGTGTGCCACGATGTGCGCGGAGGCATCCGCGCGGCAACACAAGCGATGAAAAAAAAAGAAGGAGAAGGATGGATGAATGGATGGAAAGAATTCGAAACGCGGACGGGAAGAGGAGGGCAGGTACTAGGCGCCGATACCTTGTGCTCTTTTTCTTTTTCCATTTTTGGATGGACACAAAAAAAAAGTTTTTCGCTCATTATTAAAAAATATTAGTATAGCTGTTTCGAAATAGAAAATAATAATAATGTGGACTTCTCAGGGATTTGCACGAGATGGAATACGAACTAGTAGGAATGTATAGCTTGGACCATGGAAAATATACGTTTCAAATGTCAATTATCCTTACCATGTTATTAAATGTATGATTGGTCTTTATTTTTAGAATACCCCCAACTAACCTTCCATCCAGCCGAACTGTTCGAATCTCCTTTGTCTCGAAAATACGGCACATTTTGAACCATCCATTCGTACACTGCAACAAAAACATTGCTTTTTGAAAACGCAACAAAAAATCTCGCAGCCGAATTATTATTTTGTGTGCAATTGCCCGTAATTTCCCGTGTGTTGTGTGCACTCAAGTGGAGGGAGTTTGAATTTGTTTTTTTATTCTCGATTTAATTTTTTTTTCATTTCTTCAAACTGTAAACCTGACTGCCTTTGCAACCAAAAAGCTAATATGTTTTCGTTCCACCTGGCTACCGTATCTTTTCCATATACAGATCTAATGAGCTGCTAAGCTAATCCCTTGGTAATATTTGGTTAATTGCTTGGAAACGGGTTGGAAAAACGAGAAGAAGAGAGGAGAAGAAGAAGGAGCCGCATTGATGGATTAGAAATATACTCATCATATTTTTTTTGACAAAAAAGGCACCATCTGCTAAATTACTTTGGCAAAAAATATGCGGGAGAGAGGAATTGTGGAATAGGATTGTAGGGTTTCAGAAAGGATTTTTGAACATGATTTGAGAAAAACTTACATAAAGCCTTCACATTGGGACGTGGGTTTTGCGAGATGTAACAGAATGAAAACGTAACTTTTCAAAACCAGACTTTTTTGGTCAGAAGTGAGATTTCAAAAAAAGGAGAAAAGCCCATTCATATGCCCGGAAAGGCTTTACTTTCGGACCAGTGTCGGGATAAATCAAGGTGCCCTTGACAGGTTTCAAGTAGGCTCAAATAAACTCGATGTTTCACGTAAATCGGACAGATCAGAGCCCTGCCCAGTTCGGTTGAGTTGAGCCCAAAAAGCCCTTAAATATCATATTTGTGTCATTTAAATTATGCCTGCTCCAGGTCATTCTTTTCAAGCTCTACTACAAACTGCGCATTACAAATTTCATACTTCCTCATACAAAACATCAATTTATATATCTGTATGAGTCACCTTCTCATCATTATCCAAAATGCCTTGTCAAATTTTTAATACATTCCCATACGTTTCAGATATCTATTATATTCAATTTTTAATCGAAAATATAGTGTTGGTTTACTATGCCTATACATAACTACAGTCAAGTTTACTCCAATTAAATGACTCTAGTTTAGAGCTTATCAAACAATTAATGGGATATGAATAACAAAAAAGGAAGTGAAGAATTATAAGCGTTTTATTCATTTTATTGATGGAGCAAAGATTGGCTAAATTATTTGGATACATTTTGGTACTAGGGGTGAAAAGTCTATTTCAGTTTGATGTGAAAATCAGAATCATGTTTCTGAAACCTAGTTCACTTAGAAAATTCAGTGAACCTTACCCATGGGTATTATTCTGGAGAGGATCATGATCGACTGGCCTAACCCCGCGGTTTTCTTAGTAATTATGTTCACAAATATAGTCATTCGAGCCCCCTGAGGACTCCCAATAAGAAAACGAAAAATGAGAACATGCAACTTTTTGAGCGCTTGAAAATGAAGGAAATTAATTGGATGTCTCAAAAAACCTTATTTTTTCACATTAAGCAGACCGACTATGCTAAGTTTGGTTTTCTAATTGAGAGCATGCGAAGTTCAAAAGTATCTAACTGAAATGTCACATAGTTATTTAAAAAAAATGCCAACACTATCCCGTTAACTTCCCGGTCTATGCTGAAACTCAGTTCAAAATATTCTCTAAATTTCCCTAATTGATATACTTAGCGTTTCCTTATTTTTTCTATGATTACATATCCCGATCTCTCCACTCACCTTGTGCCAATGTTAGCCTCTTATCGGGGCTCTGAAGAATTGCTTGTGTGATGAGGTCAGCATAGCTCATGTTTCCCCATGCATTCCTTCGAGTCGTCGCCTTCTTTGCCGCCGAATCCGGTGAATCGTCGCACGGAGAAAGAGCCGATGAATTGAGAGGGGATGACATTCTGCAAAAAATAAATATGAATATGACAGTTGCTATGAATGGGTTACTGCGCGGCAAAACTTCTCACAACAATTTTTAAAATAAAATTTCTAGATCAGGAATTGCGCACGCGTCTTAAGTAAACTGTGAGAAAGGCGATTCATATGCACTATATGCAACCTACAGATCATACTCTTTCACACAATGAAAATCGAGTTTGATATGCATGTTCTCAAAGGTACCGTACCATGTTAGGTAAGGTTTTTCTGACGTTCTAGATTTAAAAAAAAACAGTTTTTGTCTATGAAGCGTACATGAATATTCGAATCGAACTGTACTTTTTTTTTAATGTTCTAGAATAATTTGGAAAATGTAGAAAAAAAAACACGAACACCGGAAATAATATATAGCTAAAATTTTTAATCCTCTGCCGCCCAAAAAAATTAGATCTCCTTGGCAAAAATAGCATCTTTTTTTCTTTATTTCTCTCTAGTTATTTAGCTATATTCAGACGATCAGAAATGGTCAGAGACGCAGATTATTTGAACCAATCAGAAGCCTATCCATGGAAAAGTGGGCGGAGTCGAAACAAACCTTTTGTCAATGATTGTAAAATATTGATACATTGGAGCGAATCATATGTTGTTAATAATAGTAATCAAAATATATCGAGACTATTTTTTTTTGAGGTTCGAAAAAAAACCAAAAATTGATAAGAACAACAAAAAAAGAGAAGTAGTTGACTGGTTTTGGCTGGCGATACCAGGACCCGAGGTATCAATGGACAGAACGAGCAGACTGGTACTAATCAACAAAATATCAATTTTTCGGTGTCAGTCTTATGTATTTATGGAGAAAGAGAGAGAGGTCAATAATAGACTTACCCTGGAGAATGTAATAGATTATTTGAACCATTTGAAGAACCACCAAGACGACCACAATGCTCATTACTGCCGAATAGACTGAAAATAAAGAAAATTAAGATAAAGGAGATGGAGAGATCGGGGGTGATGATGCACATAAAAGACGCCAACGGTATGTTGACTGACGCATTTGATGTAGCCCTATCTGGTTTTTTAAAGAAAGAGTGGTCTTTTCGGACCAACTAATATAGACCGGATAAAACTGACCCTTCAGTAGTTACTTCTGAAATGAACCCGCCACAGTTTTGTTCAAAATAAATAGACGAATTCAAATTTCAAATTTTATGATTATTTCTTAAAATAAAAGTTAAATAACTAAATTCTTGAAAAAGTTATCAGGTGTTCGGGCTCTATTCATGAGCAACAAAACTGGGTTGGCCCGACTTTATCGGACATAGACTCGGTCCGATTAGGTCTACCTGATGGTCATTAAAAGTGACGTACGAGGAGTTGGCATGTTGCTCTTAAATGAAAGAGCACATTTTTTAAGGTATAACTCTCGAGGGAATTTTTTACAGGTAAAAGTCTAGGATTCGACAAAAATTTTATTTGAAAAATAAATTTGGAAACTTTCTACGTATGGGTTGAAAGTTTCCAGAACTCTAATTTCGAGCTTTTTTCTTGAATACTAGACTTTTCCGTAAAAGAATCCTTCGAGGGTTATACCTTTAAAAAATGTGCTCTTTGTTTAAAGAACAACTTGCATACTCCCTTTACCCCACCTTTAAGATGTTATCTTTTTTCAGATAAATTAGTGCTGATTTTCACTTTTTGTAACCCCTACCCTTTTGAGTTTTAAAGCCCAAAAAAATCTCCCCAAATTCCCCTCTGAATTTTCCCATTCAAAAGGCGCAATCTGTTTTACTTACTCATCTTCCTCAGGTATTTGTTCATGTATCAACGGACTTGTCTGTGTCCCACCAGGTCCATCTAATTGAGGCCTTCTCATTGGCCACGTATTACATCGATCTCGTGCCATTGGTCCCATATCATCAGAAGGTGGTCCGGATAACATTGGTATATCTTGTCCGTTTCCAGGTAGTCCAGCAATCACATTAGCCCCAACATAAGGATCGGCTCCAAGATGGCCTATTGAAGACGAAGTGGAGGATGATGTAGCCGGTCCACCGGATGTCGATGATGTTGATCCAAATTCATTTAGATTCAGATGATTCAGATGATGATGATTATGATGGTGATGATGGGCGGTACTTGGATGATGCATTCACTTATTATACACAAATATTCTCTCTTCTTTTTTTGTTTTGGTGTTTTTTTTCGATGGATAAATTTGAGTCGATTTGTGTAGGGTACTAGTATCTTTAAAGGAACATATTTGAGAGAAAAAAAAACAAGTAGAAAACGATTAAAGAAAAAAGAGACGAGAAAAAAAACTAAAAAGTGGTTTTGTATAAAAAAAGATAAGTGACTTCTGATAGATGAGAGAGTATTAAAAAAGACGAGAGATGCAGAGAAAAGATAAGAAACTCGAAAAAGTGCACAAATTATTAAAATATTTTGAATTCAGCAGTTTTTGTGAAGGTCAGTTGTAAAAAGAGAACAGTTACAAAAGTGGGCGGGGCCTAAATAGAACTGGGGCACAGTTTTTTTGAGGATGTTCAAAAAATAAAGCAAGAAATTATTTTTAACAAAAACTTTCTGAGAAAAGATTTAAATATTTTTCCAAGAAAACGGAATTATTTATTCTTGAACTTTTCTAGGTCGAAAACGAACGTTTAAATAACGAAATTTAAATTTACGAAGGCTCAATTTTTCACAGAAATTTTTCAGACTCAAAAATTTATCTCAGTAGATCATGAATGCACACAAAACACTGAAAATTACGCGCAAATGCACACAGAATAAATTTTCGAGTACGAGCTTTGTTTTTTTTCAAGTTTTCAGGGTGACGAACGGCAAGAAATAATTTCAAAAAAATTTCTGAAGTAAGATTTGGAAGAAAAGAAGAACAGAATAATTCTGACTAATACTTTCAACTACATTTTTTTGTATTTCTCTTGGAAAAGTACAAAAATTGTAGCCAAAAGTTTCGCTCAATTTATTCTGTTCGTGCAATAAATCACACAAACCAGAAAAAAGTTAATTGATCCAATTTCCGTCGAATATATTTTTTTTATTTCCGATTGTAAAATTTTCCAAATAAAAAACGAATCAAATTTTCAACATTTCTCACTCGAACTTTGAAATCGGATAGTTCATGAAATGTGACAAAATCTCAAAAAAAAAGAAAAAGAAAAATAAGAGAAGAAACAATGTGAAAAATCAATCGATTCTAATCATTTCATTCGTTTTTTTCTTCTCTGGCAGATCAGAAAAAAAAGAAAAAAGAAATTGTTGCGAAAAATCGAAAACGGACGAATAAATGACACTTTTTACAGTTTTTCGGGGGTAACGGTTTTCGGTTATCGGATTGAAACGTGCGGAGAAAAAATATCGAGACGATTAAAGGGACATGGGTTATGCGATGTTCAAAGCTGAAAAAAAAAACCGAAAAATCAGCGAAAAAAAACGTTCAAAGCACTCTCTCTATTTCACACACTATTTCGTTCAATCGCGTCGAGACCTCGTACAGTACTCTTGAGAGAGTGTGTGGAACAGAGAGCATCAGGCGGATGCTTTGAACGTTTTTTTTCGCTGATTTTTCGGTTTTTTTTCAGCTTTGGAAATCGCATTAACTTGTGTTCCATTTTTCTCTGTCTAGACTGAATTAAAAACTAGACAATTTTCTAGTTTCTATGTGCATTTTTCAACTTTTTGTTCTGAACAAAATACAACTCACAAAATATAGTTCTATGAACAAACCCAAACATTTATCAAAAATTTGAAAGTCAATAAAAAAGTGACCAAGATAAAAAAGCTTTTAGTGTTCAACGTGGTTCGATAGTGTACATAGGTATAGCACACACACAAACCCGAAAATTGTCTGCCCGAAACACGCCGTGTAATCTCTCCTAATTCTTAGGTAAACAATAGTTGCCGTTCGAAATTACAACACAGTATCGAAAGGAACCTGCACACCAAACTGGTCATTTTATGAATGAGAGAAAATTTATGCGATGTTCAAAGCTGGAAAAAAAGAGAAAAAAAAATCGAAAAAAAACGTCCAAAGCTGAACACGAAAAGAACGATTTTCAAATGCGCGGGCGCCACCTGCACATCTAACTAAAACGCCGCGAGTTTTAAATTTCATTTTGTTTTTTTTTGAAATGAAACAGAAAAAATTGATTAGACTTAACAAAACGTTGTTAATGTCTTTTCCTCTCTACAAAATTTTTAAAATTCCGTTTTTCCTTAAAAAAAAGAATAAATTCAAGAAACAAAATGAAATTTAAAACTCGCGGCGTTTTAGTTAGATGTGCAGGTGGCGCCCGCGCATTTGAAAATCGTTCTTTTCGTGTTCAGCTTTGAACGTTTTTTTTCGCTTTTTTTCTCGTTTTTTCCAGCTTTGAACATCGCATTAAGAATGAGTAATATTTTTAGCAGGTGAATTTTGCAATGGCACTGACTTTTATGAGATGAAAAAAAAATGCTCATTTTACGTAGATTTATGAATCATTGAAATCCATTCTACTTAAAAACAGAAAAAAAAACGTGTGTTTAATTGCGCGTAATGTTTGGTGTGTTGTGTGCAGGCAGAGTGGAGGGAGTTTGAATTGGTGTTTTTCAATTTTATTTATTTATTTTTCTCGAAAAAATGACCAGTAGAATAGACATTATGATATAATGCCTATCATTTTTTTCCTGGTCAGCCACGAAAAATGTGACGTTTTCAGACAAAAAGATAAGAAACACTGAAGAAAAACACATTGTTTTCGCTTTAAGACCTCTGATAATTATCACTAAAAAATCAGTAAAAGTTCAAAACCGAACTAAATGATGAAACATCTCTCGCCGTTTTTTCGATTCTCTCCACCCATCTGCGTCTATTATATCTACACACTCTCTCATTTGCCGCCTAATAGGCTCCGCCCACTTTTAATCAACTGATAAAAAAGAAAAGAAGAAGAAAAAAGGCATTTGAGAAAGAAAAAAAAAACGACAAAAAAGGGGCAGGATTACTGTAGAGTAAAAAAATGTGAGTGTGTAGAAAAAAGGATTAGAAAAGAGATTTGAAACATTTTTTGTGCGACGAACAAATTAGTGTTTGATAATGTCAAAGAGATCAATTCTGACTGCAAATGACATAAAACGTCAGCAACGGACAAAAATGACATTTATGTGGATATGATTCTTTCTGACTTGGAAATCAAGAAAAATAGATACAGCTCTTCTGAATCCTGAATCAGACTGTACCTGAGTTTTTTCAAAAAAAAATTCTGAATCAGGTCTCAAAATCTGACTTGATCACAACAAGAAGTTTCAATTTCTTTGAAATGGATCTAGAAACAAAAAAATTGTTGAAAATTATATATGTAAGCTCTTGTTTGTGATAAAGTCCTAAATTCGAACCCGATTCAGAAACCATCCAAAAAATTTGATTTATATTATTTTGAACAAAACACGCTTCCCTCTTAACCTAGTCCTAATTTAAATTCTACAGTACTTCGGAGAGCCTGCACATCAAAGTGTCCATAAAAACAATAGTAAGATGTGCAGATTATTTTGAGTACTGTATCCTAAAGTACCTATGCTCATATTATGACTGTAGGAGCATGTTTTCAATAACAAATTTGAATTAGAAAATTGTCGTGTGAAATTTTACCGCGCAGCTACTTCGTCAATAACAAGGAGAAAAACAGGGGGTACTGTAGAAAAATAAGTTGTCGAAAATTATTGGGGGACCATATGTATATAAGGATTTTTTGTTTGAATTGATAAACTGATTTTAGAAAAAATGTTGGATTTTGTTTTAAATATCATAGTATTTTGAAAAAACACGCACGCCTGCTAGTCGTAATTCTATCTTACAGTACTTCAGTCCACCTGCCAATCAAACTGTCCACTTGAAACGAGTAAGATGTGCAGGTTGTTCGGAGTACTGTAGCCTACTAAACACTCCATCAGCATGCTGTAGGAGTATGTTTTGAATAATAAATTTGAATTTAAAAATTGGCGTGTGAAAATTTACCGCGCAGCCTCGGTAACAGAAAGAAAAACAGGGGGTACTGTAGAAAAATAAAAAAAAAAGTTCTTAAGAATTCTGTGTTCCTTGAAAAAAACAATCAAAGGCGCACCAAATTGTTCAGAGATATTTCGAAGCGAAAAAATCGTTTGAATTTTTTTCTGGTTTCAAAGTCAATTTTTTGCCTTCATAATAGTTAGTATTTTATGAAGATGTTGAACTAAACCAAATTTTTTTTAGATTTGAGCTTTTGAATCCAGGAAGTCATTAATTGATACTTCCAATGGACATGCCACTGAACTTATTTTAGTAGATCTATTTTTGAAGCTAAAAGTTCAGTAGAATATAGCTATAATTTTCTAAACTTGGCAGCCACATTTTGTATTTTCATAGAATGTTAATTCGGATAAGACACGAAAAAAAAGATTAAGGAAAACGTCATGGAAAGATTAAACAATTCACAAGATATAACACGGGGGACACGTCATGCCAATCAACGTGTGCACCAATTATACGCCAACACGTCAACGAAAAGTGCGTCAATCAAAAGTCACAGAAAAAAAACAGAAAGAAATGGAGATGGGCATTTCAAAGAATCAGTTTTATCTTATCATTCGACTTTTTGTGACATATGATAAAGCAGTTCTAATTCGTCTTCTCGCCAGCCTACAAAATATGCGCCAATCAAAAAAAGGCGGATAAAAAACCAAAAAATGCGACTGACTTATGAACATTAATATTTATGAAATATATATAAATATATAGATCGAGGAAAAAAAAAGAAAAACAACCAAACCAAACAGTTTGGAAAAGTTGTTGAAAAAGCCGTTTAGTGTTGAATCAAAAGAGCTAAGGAAATATACACTGACGCATTTTAAGTGCAGAAAATACTGATGGCAATTTAAAAAAAAACTCCAGACTTTCACTTGAGAAAAATTTGCAAATTTACATTAGTGTTTGAGCTGAAATCCAGAGGCTCATTTGAGATATTTTGAGCTCATGTTAGGTACCCCTTTACCAAATTTTTCGCTCTTCAAAATCATGTATAAATCAGATCCATATCAATGTCATCAAAGTACTGTAGTATCGATTTTCTGTCGACACATAGAGATCATAAAGAAAAAAACGATCTTTCGATTTCTCGTGTTCCAAGAAGGAAATATTTGAATCACGAAAGATGTGGGTTTCGAAACATGTTCCAGTTATAAATCTGATTTTCTAGACCAAAACAAGATTTTCAGAAAAAAAAACTGGCAGAGCATGGCTCAAAATGCATTAAATCGGTGCATCAAGTTCTTCGTTCAGCATGGCTTTTTAAAAACTGTGTATTGAGATACTCTCATGCACAATTGCACAGATTTTTGAGAAAAAAAATCCAGTTTCAATCTATAACTGAAGCTCGAAATGCGGTCGCGCTCACACGTGTCTTCAAAAAACAAATTTAGCTTCCAGTGTGATCCGAACCCGCATAGCATGCACCGCAACCACTGCAGGTAACCACTCAACCACAAAACCGATGTTTTCAATGACCAAAAATACTTTAAATGAGTAGAAGACTACACAAAGAGTGGTGATGGAGTAAAATATTGAAAACTTATTGAGGAATCAAGAGAAGGAACTCAGACTAGTTTTATTCGTGGTAACCTCCATGTGAAAGAAAAAAAAACTAGTAGTATTTCTAGATGTTGTTGTTCGGGGTGGATGAGGCGAATACGAAGAAGAAGAAGAAGAAGAGCAGTCGTTTTTTCTTCTTCTTCTTCTTCTTCTTCTCATCTTCTTCTTCTTGTATATACATGCATACATGTGCTCCTTTTAGAGCTGCTAGGGTGAAGGGGAAGGGTGGCAGGGCAGGCACACACAAAGAAGAAAGATACTTCTTCTTCTTCTTCTTCCTCGAATGCAAAAAACGACTGACTAGGGGTGTTCGCTTTTTTTTCTTCTTTTTTTTCTCCACACGTTGGGGTAAAAAACGAGAAAAAACGAGGGCTGAAAGAAAACAACAACAACAAAAATAACAACAAAATAGAAATCCACCCATGTGCGCCAAAAAAGAGATGGATTGGGCGGGCGACGGATAATGGTCTTTGTTGCAGAAGATTTCGAGGTCGCCAAAAAAGAGAACAAAGAGCTTTTGGGGGAAGAACGAGCACTTAGCAAAGGCATTTGAAGGAGATATTTAGAAACAAATTACCGTAGATAAGAGCATAATACTATAGTGTAGTTTCTACTTTCAGCACTACCGGTTTGTGTGGCTGAGTGGTTAGCTGCAGCGGTCGCGGTGCAACCTATTCGCGGTTCGGATTTCACTTGAGGCGAAAGTTTTTTTTTCTAATCAAAACTGGAAATGTGGGTGGAGCTCAACAACATGAAACTGAAGTACAAAAAATTTGACGAAATCCAAGGCTAACGGAAAACTGTATGGTAAAAAAATGTGTGCAAACACTTCGACGAAAATATGCACATTTTCAGACTCTCAGTTTTGTCTACAAACTATCGTAAAACAAGGAAAAAAAATTATCATATTGCTTGAAAAAAAAACTTGTGTGCATTTGCGCTCTAATGCTAATTTCATATTCAGAGTAGTACGGTACGAACACTCGAACCCACAAAAGCAAAAAATCAGTCTAAAAAAAACACAAAATCGAATAAAATATCAATTTTTCAAAGTGTTTGTTTTTTTCGTGGCCAGTTCCGCAAACACGCAAATTTTAAGCATTTCGATTTCAGAAATTTCGAGCTGACGCCATTTTTGTAGAAAATGTTGATAATCGAATTAGGCATATCAACTGAAGCTAAAGAAGAAAAAATTCGAGATTTTCATTTTCGCACGCATTTAAATTATGAAAATGTATTATGAATGACGCACGCACTTGGAAAAGAAGAAGAAGGGAGGCGAAAGGGGCTGGAATTGATCTATGGGAATGGAAAAGGGTAAAAGCTTTAAAAATTGCATATGAGAAAGTGTGCTCCAATGCAAATGAAACTTTCAGGCCTTTTTGTGAAAAAGAAGTCGGCTTGGAAAGAGTTCTCTTTTGCCAAAGAAGTTTTATAAAAATCAAATTACTGTAGCTGACAACAAACACCCCATTTTACGCGCAAATCTGTGTGAAACAGATTTTTTAGAGGCGAGGTGAAAGAACTTGGCAAGTTGCTTTTAAAAGAAAAAAAAAGAACACATTTAAAAAGTTATAACTCTCGGAGGATTTTTTACCGAAACGTCTAGTTTTCAAGTTAGAAATGTGGAAACTATACGTGGAAAGTTTCCATTTTTTTTCGCCGTAAAATATCCTTCGAGGGTTATCCTTTTTAAAAAAATGTGCTTTTTATTTTAAGAGCAACATGTCAATTCCTCGTACCCCGCCTTTAAGACAAAATTTACTGAAATATGGTATAGTTAGATTTCAACCGTTAATCTTAGAACAGAAAAATCAGATGGTTCAAATATTTTTCAGTTCCTGGACTCGTAATTCTTTTTCCAAGACATCTTTTTTTCTCATTTTCAGGATTACAATTTGTTAACAAATCTTTTTGAAGACGCGAAAAAGTTACAAAAAACAATTGAGAAACGAATGAAAAATAAGAAGATAAAGAGATAATAACAATAGTGGCAATAAATCAAGTAAAGTGATGTGATGAATTACTCCGGGAACTGATATTTTGTGGTTTTCATTCATTAACGATGGCTACAATATTTCAGTGCTCTTGTCACTACAAATTCAAAGAACCACGTCAAAGGAAATGAACAAGTATACATAGAATCACTCCAGTTTTTTTTTTTCAGAACGCAACAAAAAAGGCGAAAAAAAGTCAGGGATGGCACAACACAAGCAGCAGCAGAAAAAAAAAAGAAATGAAAAAGAATGATTGTGTGAGTGTGCACATGATGATGAGATGATGGCTGACTGACACTGGCACGTTCCATTCCATTCCATGTGCAAAAAGGAACGGCGAGGTTGGAACGGAATAAAAAAGTGGAGAAGAGAGGAGAAAATGTTTAAAGTGTTCAGGGAGGAGAGAAGGCAAACTATAATAAAAAAATAAATATGAGAAAAAAAAGCATGTGAGGGTCAGAAACGGATTATATCATAGAAGAAGAAGTAGAAACGAATGGACAAAGATCATGAAACAAATCAGAAACATTTTATTTTTTTTCTTAAAATGTGATTCATCAGAAAATCAACAGCGAAAGAAATCGGCAAAGTGCCAAAAATCGATAATCAAAACTTTTTTGTAGAGAAAAATTTTGTGATACGAAAAAAACTGATTATTGAACACAAAAACTACGAATCATAAGAATTAAGAAACGTTTCTTTTCATGCTCAACTTGCGCCGAAGTCATATGATTACTGTAGTTACACCTTTTCAAGTCAAAATTATCATTATCAATAGAGCGCGGATTACCGATCAAATTTTAGCTGATTTTTGCTATGAAATAGTTAAGTGGTAAACAGCTTGAATTGAAACTAACTCCTGGTTCGAATTCTCGAATCTGTGAGATATTTGAATTTGAAAGGAAATATTCAAAAATGCAAGGGAATCCTTCTACAGTACACTTAACAACCTGCATATCTATCTCTAAAACATCTTAACATTTTAGTTGAAAGTTCAATGCGTAGGCTTTCCAGAAGTATTGTAGTACTGTAGCATTAGACGAAAACAAAAATGAACATTTTTTAATGTATCCAAAATTTCTACTGACAACTGATAAAAAACGTTAATTTTTATGTTCAAAAAAAACGCAACGAAAAAGATACTACCGTAATTCAAAGGGGCATAGCAGTTTTGCTAAAGAACATTTTGATAGGCATTTTAACATGCGCTTTAATGATAGTCTTACTATTTTTAAGGTCTCAGTTCATCAGAAGCTTATTTCGAAATTTCGCGAGCAGGAAACCGAAACTACAGTATGACAACACTCGCTTAATTTTCAATTTAGAGAAAATCATGATTTGCGTGAAATTTTGGACAATACTTAACTGAAAATTAAAATTTTTTTTACTAAGTCTGACATATTGTTATTTAAAACAGTACTTCAAACAACCTGCATATCTTATTCATTTAAAAATTGGAACTTTCTTATTTTAACATGCTAAACTACAACTAAACGTCTCATTTTTTGGTAGCTGGAACAAAACATATTTCCTTCTTAAACAATAAGACTGCCCATGAAACAGGAAATTACGCGTCGAATAAAAAAGAGATCACAAGTTCGACGATCTGCTGCTTCATATCTATTCGTTTTGCTTCAAGATTTCTCAGAAACAAAAAAAAAATAATTTCGAAAAGTGGTCCACCCTCAAAAAATGGAGAAAGTGTGTGAAAATTCAAAGTACTTAAACCTCTTCGTTTTTTTGTACCAATTAGTGAAGGAGAAGAAATGGGGCGGATCTTATCAGCCAAAAATGATTTCGAGCTCGCTCGCAATGTCGATTGAAACTTCTGAAAATGGAAGGGGGCGGTGCTTAGATATGGGCGGTGCTCTATGGAAACGAAAAAAGTTGAACATCTTGTCTCGTCAGAAAAAATATCAAATTTCACTGACAACAAATATATTTTTTTCGGGCGGAGAATCGTTAAAAAGTAATAGTTGTATGACACGTGGAAGCCACGCCCACAACTCTGCGCCAAAAATCAATGAATCTCATTAAATGTTGTTTAATGAAAAAAGGAAATCCTTCAAAAAAGGGGCGTGGCTTCATTTTCATCGAGATCAAACTATACAAACAAAAAAAAAGTGAAAACTAATTAAAAAAAGAAAAAGTAGAAATCAGAAATCTCAGGTGACATTCAACTAAATTCGAAAAAGGAGAAAAAAGGTGGAAACGTATAATTATGTTTATTATACTTTTTCGAGAATTGTGAGCCTTGTAACTACGGGAAACGCATCAGTGATTGAAAAAAGAAGAAAAAAGGGAGGGGATACAAATAAGAGGTTAGGTAGGAACTACGAAAAAATGAAAAAATGAAAATGGGAAATATGTATGTTTTATTAGTTATAAAAACAAGTTTGTCTAGCTCGAAAAATCGAGAATGCCAAGAGTTCATATCAAAGCACATTATGGGCGGAGAATTCTAAAAATGCATTTGCCAGATGTTTCTCGTGGCCAAATCTAATTTTTTCAACGGAAATAGTCAACGCCAAAATACATGGTTTGACAATACGTGCTCCATTGAAAATCAAAAAAAAAATTTTTAACTCACGTAATTTAAAAAAACGTGACATTTTTCTAAAACATTTAAATAGCAAAATGAATGCACAGTGCCAAGTCTGTCACTAGAAAATTACAGGATAACGCTCGAAAAATGTTTGAGCTAAAAAATTGAAAATAACATAAAACGATGGATTGTAGATAATAGAGAAGAGAGTTACCCGCAGAGCGCACTTGCACAACTGAATGCTTTCAACGTTGAAAAAAGTTTTAACAAATCGTTCAAACGAGTAGCCGACGGTCACCAGGTTTAGCAGGCTGCTATGTTTTGTGTCTCTGTTTTTTTTATATTTCTGTGTCACGTACACTCTCCAGTAAAAACCGTAATTCAAAGGAACACATCATTTTTAACTATATTTTCAGGTTTTTTGGTGATTGATGCGTTAAAAATGGTAAAATAGAATACAGTTCAAAGTCCCACGAACAAAAACAGCAAAATAGTGACAAAATTGAATCTCGATGAGATCTACTACAGTAATCTAAAGGTATGAGTTGTGTTCCTTTAAATTGCGAGAACAACTCAACGCTGTGAGACTTTTCAATGAACCTTTAATTCGACTTCAGTAACGAATGAAATTTTGTCAAATCTATTTTTGTTGGAAACGCGGCCGATGTTTCGCTAACGTACATAAAATTCAAAAATTCTTTTCCGAAGATCGAAAAAAAAATAAATTTCACAAATGTTGTTGAAAATTGAAAATGAGACAATGTTCAACCGAGGATTTTTAACCAAAAACTTAAGATTCGATTTTTTCAGACCCCCAATTTTTTTGATGTACTGAATTTTTCCTGTTTAACTTCTACCTCGGCCACGATTTCTAGTCCAATGTACACAAAAAGTCAAATTGACAATACGTGCTCTATCGATATTCAATTTTTTTTACAACATAAAATGAAGATTTTTCAGATTATTGATGTCAAAATCTGTTTCTACGAGTGCGATTTTCCCAGAAAACATGTTTGTGAAAAGTTTCAGAAATTCATTTCAGAATTCAAATTTTTCAGATGTTGTCTTTACCCCCAGAAAAGTTCTAAGAATTTGTCAAGTTCAAAAGATCACGCGTGCTCTTACACAATTTTTATAGCTACAAAATAATGTCATTTCCTAAATGTGTCAGTATTTATAAATTGTAGCTACAAATAATGAGTTTTAAAATAGACCAGAAAATATGTGAAAAAAATGATCTCAATTAATCTATATCTATATCTATATAAAAGTTCATTGTTCTCATCATTTTTTTTTCATTATTAATTAATATTATGTGCATATACAAAAAAAAAGAACTAATTAATGCAAATGATAAAAGGCGAATTCCCTCAGGTACCATAATCAAATATTGTTGGCATGATTCCAAAGAAAAAAAAACTTAAAGGGATGGCAATGGACAAAAAACGAACGAAAAAAAAACGAGGAGCGGCGGCGGCAAAAAAAAAGAGAGAGAGAGCGAGAGAGTGCGAGACGCAGAGAAGCGAAGAAGAACTAAAAGGCCGTGGTCGTGGGGTATCTCTGGCGTCTCCAACTATCTCGTCGCGATTCGCTTCAGGCGATAAATGAAGAGAGAGAGTGTGAGACGCAGAGAAAGTGACTTGGTTAGACAGAAAAAAACAGTGAACAGAGGAAAAGAAGAAGAAGAACACTTATATTGGATGGATGGATGGATGGCGGAAAAAACACATGGGGTCATATAGAGAAAAACGGGGAGACGACTATGTAGTCGAGGAGTCGAACAAAAAAATAACAAAGTATTGCATTCGCTTCATCTCATCTACAGTACCCTTCAGACAACCTGCACATCTGAGTTTGAAGGTTACTGTAGTCTAGCCAATTGTTTTTGTGAAAGCACGTTTTTCCGTTCGTGGGGTAGTTTTTTTCGTTCTTGAACAGGTCAGGCGTGGTCTTCGAATGATTTCTCCGTGTTGAACTAACAATGAACAAGATCGAAATGTTTTCAAATGAAATGAAATTCAGAAAATTTGGGATCTACAATAACCTTTGGGTCTGTTCATATTTTCGTGAATCTAAAAAGTCGTTGAAACGAGCAACCGACATTTGTGCTGTTTGGCTGCCTTTTATGTTTTGTGTGTCGCCGCCTTGCTAACGCCTCAATGGCTTATGAAAGTTTGTTTATCGATAGAGCGCATTTGAGCCTATTTCTGTAAGCTTCTGTATAATTCCTGTGTGCAGAAAAATCTGTGAAATTGACGGATTTTTGTTATTTCAAGAAGCTGACTGAAATACAGTACTCCGACGGAAAAATTGAGCAGAACAGAGAAAAAAATCACAATGCATTTTAGAGAGATCGCCGACATGAAAGCCAACAACACACAACATAGCAGGGTGCACAACTCGGTAACTGTCGGCTGCTTGTTTGAACGACATTTTCCATGAGCAATTTAGCTCTATTGATAACCATGTTTCTAATTATTCGTAATGAAATTTACCGGCTTTTCTTAAGAACTACCTCGAAGTGACTTTTCGAAAATATCCTGGCTGAAACTCTGAAACTCACATACTATATTTCCAAAAAACTATTGAACACAGATCTGGAAAAGATATGGCAACTGTTTCCTTATAATCTGCTCCATCTTATGTCCTAAATAGACATTTACAAAAATAAACCTTTCTCTTATCCAATTTTTGTAGCCACATTTTTCAAGCCCTGCCCATCTACAATTTCCCCGCAAAGAAAAATGAACATCTGATGACGTGTTTTTTCTACATGTTCTTCGAAAAAAAACATGAACTAAAAGTACAAAAATGGCACTGAAATGTGTGTGCGCGGCGGCATATATTTCATTTCAGAGAAAAAAGGTTAATATGCACTTTTTCCTTGATGTTTTCACTGGTTCCAATCAACTTCTCAATTTCACCTCTTTTTTTGTTGACGCATTTCAAGTGTTGGCGCATTTCCAACAAGCAAATGAAACAGACAGAAGAAGAAGAAAAAAAACAGCTGACTGACCATTAAAACTTTCGATTTCGAATCAAAAAAGAGAATCTCTGTGTTGCGCGGCGGCAGGCAGACAAAAACGCGACAGGTTTTCCATTTTTTTTCGAATTTAGTGAAAGTTTTGATGGGTGGTTGGTGTTTGGCACAGTGCGTAAACAACCTGAAAAAAAGAAGAAGAAAAAAAAGGAAATGAAACGGAAAATTATACGAATCAATTATAAAAGTTGATATTTAACCACCTTCCAAATTCGAGCACATTTTGAGTGCAAAAAAAAAAGAAAAAAGGAAGGGGAAAAGTAATCAAAGTGCAAATAATTAATTCGGCGAAAAAATTTCATTTCCATCTAATTAAAACTTTTTCCGGGCGGATTGTGCACACATTTTAAGATGCTCCATCCCCCACTCAAAAACACGTCAATCTCAGTGTTGACGTGTTTTCGGTGCAATATTTACACATATGCAAATTTTATTTATTGTTCTTTGTTCTGGAAAAAAACAACAACAAAAACAACATCGATGTATATATTTAAATTTCAAATTTTTTTCGGTGAAAATTACTTTCATTTTTTATGAGTTCTCAGGTTACGGTACTTCGCATGTTAATTGAGAGTTAAAAATTCGCGTGAGCATTTTATTTGTCTGCAAAATCATGTTTTTGACTTCGGACTTTGATTCTCACGAGAATAAAAATAAAGAATTATTACAGTAACTCCAAATTAAATTATCAAAAAAAAATCAACAAAGGTGGGAAAATAGGATATTTAAATTTTCCCACACAAATTTTATAAATTCGAGTATTACGGTAGGTCTCTTTGATTGTCAAAACAAGATAAGAAACGAGAGTTTGTTTGATTAGGATGTGATGTGTCTTCTTCGGGAGTCATGTAACCTTAAAGCAACACTCCGATCTAAAATCGACAACACTCAAAATATAAACATCTGGGAATATGAAATCACAATATTTTCAGAAAGCGGAGTTCAAGACGATTGCATTTAACCACGTTTTAAAAACATGAACATTTTTTATTTTTTACGTGAACCTTTTTCTCTTGACGTCTATGAAAACTTCTTTGTTCTAACTTTTTAAAGTTCACGTAAAAAATATAAATTTTCAGTTTTTTAAAACGTGGCTGACTGGAACTCGGATCTCTGAAAATATTGTTATTCCATATTTCGGCGAGCTTATATTTTCAGTATTGGCTTCAATTTCCAATAGGACTTGTCCATTGTTTTTGACCGGTTTTTTGAAAACAATTCTTAAAATAATTCCTGCTAGAGATATTCTTGGAGTTCGAACACTATTTCGAGAGTAGGTAGAATAGGAGATGAGAATGGTCATAACTGTATGATTCTTAAAGGAGGACTGCGAGATAAATTATTATTTGCTGAAAAGAAGGTTCATTTTTACGTCACAACAGCCGTACTGATTTTGAGCAAAAAATCTGACAATTTTGCTACGGGAACACCTTCCTATTGCTGTGCTGTTCATTTTCTATTGGACTGATCCAACACGTTCACTTTGTTTTATATAGTTCACAAATAAAAATGTATTTTTTTTAAGTCACAAAGACTAATGTGTGTATAACATAGAACAACGAGATTGCAAAATTATGAAAATGCATTCATCTTTGAAAAACTTCCTCGTGCTGACCTAAACTCAAAGCTAATGATTATCAAGTCAACCATTCTGAAAAGTGCGTAATTATAGGTGACATAACTGATGATTCATCTCCGATTTTTCTACTTCAAATGAGACAAGTGGTGAAATGCGCTCTATTCATTATCACGTGTTTATAAACTCGAAACCAAGGATCTCTGGATTTTAAATCTGGGAACTCTTCTATCTTGTTGCAGGGAAGGTTAACAGTTTTCTTGCGAAAAAATACTATTTTATATATTTTAATTTTTTGTTTTTGTCAAACTTTCCCAAAAATTTCGAAACATTCGAACATTGATGTGACGATTGTCGACTAAAAATCACACTAGCTTCTTGCTCTCCGCTCATCTCTGCGTCTCATACTCTCTCGCTTTCTCTCTTGTGAATCAGCTGATCGCGAGAGAGTATGAAAGAGTAAGATACGCAGACAAAATGAGAGAAATGCCTCAAAATACACTCACAGAGAAAGGTCGAAAAAAGTACAAAAAATCGCGAAGAAGAAAAAAATCGAAGAGGGAAGTTGGAGGAAATTATTTGGTTTTTTAAAATTTCGACGACAGTTACATGTGAAAATCATGTATCAAAATTAAATTGAACTCTAATTTGAACACTTCAAATTGGTCACATTTTGGTCTAAATGATTCTCATGTTCAAAATATTTTCAAAAAAATCAAAAGTGGTATCTTACTGTAGATGAGAACTCAGTTTCCCATTCAAAAAATATTCAATTTTGACACCCACAGTCAAACAGACAAAACACAGACAAAAATAGGGGAAAAATAGAAAAAATCAAATATTTGAAGAAGCAAAAAATAGCAACGGATTAAATAAATAAATAAAAAACAGTCAAAATTTTAATAAAAAATCGAAAAAATCAAAAATGTTTTTTTCCGGGAAAACTCGCTTTCAGATTGCGCCTTTTGAAGAGATCGGATGATTTTGACTATGTGGCTATTTTAAAATGAAACTATAGTAACCCAAACTAACTTGTGATATCCATTTTGTTGACTATATTGAGTTGCTCCGCCGAATGATGCACTTCTTTTGCTGTTTGTATCAACATTGAAGAAGTCATCCTCTTCCATATCTGAAAAAAATCGTGTTTTCTTCGGAACTGGAAAGGTTGATTTGGAATAGAACTTCAGAATAACCTCAGGGAGACTCTGAGGGTTTAAAAAAAAAGTAATACCTAGGCTGGATGAATAATACTGTGGCCAGTGTGTAAGGCATTCCCTGTCTATTTTCCAGTTTTCAAAAATTCGAGACTGCAATTTTTAGCAGGTTAAAACACCTCCCAAAGTATAATTATAAGAATTTTTCTCAAAATTCGTTCAATTACATATATTATATAGTTCGACCTCCTGATCATCATGGTTGATTTTTATTCACCGGAAATTTTTGTGAAAAAAAAAATGAATTTTCAAACATTTATCCTTTTTACTTCATAGCTGTTAAAAAATAAGGGCAACACAAAAAATAAATTAATTCGTACTCACGTGCACAAAGGAAAATATGTCTCATTTTTCTCTTGATGAAGATCATGAAATAACTTTGATTGTTCAAAACTTTTTTCACGAAAATTTCCGTCGAATAAAAAACGCTTCATTATGATCAAGATGTCGAACTCTATGAGTATACAAACTTTTAGCGAAAGTTGAAAGTAGGAACTCGCGAACCTCCCTTTTCAGCTCAAGGTTGAGAGTTCGAAAATTAACAAAAATTTTTTAAAGCGCGCGCGCGTTTTTTTTTTGCTCAGCTTTAGTATTGGAGTAAAAAATTCGTACAAAGTTGCAGAGCTGGCAAATCACAATCAGAGTAAACGATTCCTAAACGAAACTTTTTTGAAAGTATTTATCAACGCAGAAATGAAATCTTGGATGCGTCAATTTAAGATTCTACGATACTCCAAACGACCCGAACCCGACACAGATTTTTTCTTTTGGGCCCGCGAATCTCAACTCAGGAAACAAATCGGACAGAGCTTGAGATCGCTCCTTTCACAAAAAACATTGAGTTTGAATAGAAACTCACCAGCTACGGAAACATTATTGGAAAATATGTAGATCTATAAAAAATTAATTAATTTTTGCATCATTTCACGTGAACTCCACTCAAACCGTTCGAAAATGTTTCTATTATAATTCCTCGATTCTTTTTTGGAACTTGGCAGCCTAAGAGAGGTAAATGTATTGATAGAGCCCGATCCCGGCGGCCGAATCTATTTTTGTTATTTGATCAAGTGCTCTTTCCCGGTACCTACGTAACAAATCTAAACTTCAACGTTGAAACTTCATCCATTATTAGGTGTCCTACACCAGAAACTGTATTCTTAGAATTTTTCAGGAGATGATTTTCAGAAACTCTCAGACAAAAAAAGGAACAGTAACCCTGAAGGTTGCATAAGTTGTTTAACTAACTACAATGTATATATCAAAAATAAAATTCACCATGAACCGAATACATATTAAGATTCGAATAGTTAATTGAAGGCAATGATTCGTGTGAATTCTGAGCAAATCCAGACGAGATGCTACTATTCGATGATTGCCAATTTTCCATCTTGAATGATCATTTGAAGTGTGCTTAAACCCTTTTTATATTGATATTATCAACGAACAAAAAAGGTAAAGATAACATGTAAATGTAAACAGGTAAATATTAAAAATATATTATCTTTTGAGTGGGAAAAAATGGAGAACTTTTGCAACTTTTTCATTGATAAAAACCAGGTTATTAGAACCGAAATTTGAAACTAAATAAAAAAAAGAAAACTGAAAGTCTGCTTTTTTGTCAGTATTAAGCTAAAAATAGAACCTTTTATGGCCTTAAAATGGTGGGGAATATTTAAAAAAAAATAAATTTTTTGGGAATATGCACTTCCGTTCCGTTTTTCTTATCTTACAAAACGAAAAAGTATAATATGTTGTTTGTGAAAAACCAAAAACAAAAAAGGGAGACTCGTGGCAAAAAGGGGCGGGGCTTGTTATGTCGCCAGATGTGGGAATACAGTATGAAAAACAATAAAGGGTGTTTCGAAATATTTCAAAATCGTTTCTTTTTGTTAGCTTCTGAGAATTTTTGAAGAGCATCGAAAACAAATAAACAAATCTCGAATTACTATACATTTTCAGACCAAAATGAAGAAAAAACAAGCGTCTCCATTTATTTTTTGGCTGAAATCTGAGATTTGCTCAAAATGTGCCAACATTGAAAATAAACCATGTTGGGGATCAGGAAAATGGGGTAATTCGGTAGAAGTTGGGAATTTTTAAAGTTGGTTTACGAATTTTTTAAAAAGTTCCTCAAAGAAATAACCGAGAAAACTCGTAAAATTGTTTGACCTTGACTTTAAACTGTTCAGATTACATTGTTAATTACATAATTTGGTAATTCACAACTATAGGAATGCTCTTTGAAACCTCTTATCAAAGTTTTCAACAGGTTAAACTTTTTGCAGTTTCACTATAAGGAGAAAAAGAAGTGTGGGGTTCATTGGCAAGATATTCATCATTTTATCAACTTTTGGATGATGAACAAAAATTCTTGATCAGTTATACCTTCTTAAAATGAGGATTTTATCTCATGGAGTGTTGATTATTTAGAATTATCAGGCAAATGACAAAAAATATAAAATCGAACAGAAAATGTTTATTTGTTAGGCAAACTTCAAGAAGCGTATGGGAAAATGAAATGTACATTTTTTTCAGTATCTCAGTATCTATAAAAAATGTACATACATCTCGTAAAATATTCGCCCCCATTACTTCAAATGAAGCTTTAAACTTAATTTTAATTTTGATTAATTTTGAAAAAGTAAGTACTAACCAAAATAAGATTGTGTTTTAAAAAAATACAGAAAATAAAGCTGTGATTCTTACGGAAACGGTCACACGCATGACACATTTCTATTAGTTTTTGTTTGAGGTTGGAAGAAATAAGAGCGCTGGCAACATTTTGAACTTTGATTGGCTTTTTCAAAAAGGAAAAAGGTTTTGAAAAATCTGATGGTTTTGAAAAAAAACGGTTTATACTATTATTTTTGAACCATGAAGAGTTTTTATTATCGAAAAGGTGAAAAAACTCTAATTGACAAGAACCTGATTTTAGTCATCATCCGATTAAGATTGAATCTATTCGACCTCAAACCTAAAAAAAAAACTGAAGCACAACATGTGGAACTCATTTCAAACTTTGACCAGAAGTCAAGGCGGAGAGAAGCTAGAGATAAATAAAACATTTTCATAGCTCAACTGATTTAGTGGAGCTCGCAAGTATTGTCACAGATTTTTAAGTTGATTATTAGTGAGAAACTACAGTAACACCGTGCATTTTCTCTGATATACATACATAATGTCCCTTGTTGAAATGGCCAGCCTATACGCAAAAATCTCTACTCGGAAAAAAATTGCAGACCAGCGGATTTTGGCAGTAGCTGCGACATGACTGCGCCATAATGACGTGGGCTTGCGTCAAATAAATCATATCGAAAATTGTCGCATTGAAAAACAGTTGAAATTTCGGGAAAACTATGCATTTCAGCTCATATTTTCTGATGAAATCAAGTTAAAAAATGCCAAAAATATCTCCTGCTCAACCCATTCTTTATTTTTATCTAAAGTTAGAACGTAGACGATTATAAATATAGTTCCAATTACCAGAAACTATTTTTAATATATCAAATTTCCGTTTGATTAGCAACCAAAAACATACACACTATTCAAAAACTAAGAAACACTCAACAAAAGAAAAAGAAAAGAAAAAAAACAAATCCAGAAGTATTTAGTTCAGTTGGATCAGTTACTACTTCGATTCTTCCCAGCTGTGCTTGCGCCAGGCGCCTAAACAAATAAACAGTTTGGCGAGAGGCCAAAAAAAAACAGGAGAGGGAACATCTGGAATATAAAAATATATACATCTATGTTTACTTTTTAGCGGGGCGAAAAAAAGAGAAAGAGAGGTGCGGGAGGGAACACATAATGGCACCATAGGAAAGAAAAAAGACAAAAAAAAAAATACTATTTTGAGAAACACATGTGGAGACGACAGGCAAAAGCAACAATAACAACAAAAAACACATTTCGAACCCCGATTCGAGTTGTTTTTGTCAACAAGGTCGAAAGAGTACTGTAGTGGAATAAAAAACGAAGACAAAGAAAGAAATATAGGTTCAGGAGGGAGATGTTTGGAAAATATGTTAAAGTTTTGGCACAAGGAAGGGGTTCATTGAAAATTTTTTTATCGAAAAGTCTAGTTTTCGAGAAAATTTCATTTGGAAGAAGAAACTTGGGAGCTTGCTCATGCTTACAATTAGCCTACGTTGAAAGTTTCCAAATTTTTGACTTCAAACATTTTTTTCTCGAATACTAGACTTTTCGGTTAAAAACCCTCAAGGGTCTTACCAAATAAAATTTTCTCTTTCATTAAAGATCAACTTGTCGAGTCTCTTTACCCACCTTCAAACAAAAAATTACAAAAGGCTAATTCTGACAAAATTCGGTTTTCCTAATACGAACTGGACTCGATTTTTTTCAAAAATTTCCTGATGGAGTCCAGATATAGAAATTTTTCGGATCGGTCTCGTTTCAGGGACACTTTTTGTTTCCTCGAGTCCGATTTTTTTTTGGACCAAAAAAGGCTTGTCGAAGGATATTTGATGGAATATTCTACGCTAAACATTAGAACTACAGTTGTACCGATTTCAGTTTGAAAAATAATATCAAGCGTGACTTCACAAAATTCATTGCCAGGTGAGAAGTATTTTTATTTTCAAAATTATGAAATAGATTCGGTTATTTTCAAATATGAACTTCATCTGTTTGGAATGTGCTGCATAGTTCTAAGCAAAACGTCGGAGGTTGTGAATTAGTGTTATTTAGGAAAGTTACTCAAAAGAAGACTGACTGAAGTTTCGCAACAACCTTCTAACATTTTGTTGTATTGCGATAGAGATAGTGAAAAAGTCTAACACGAGAAAACAAAAAAACGTAACCTTGAGACAAAAGCAAACAAAAAAATGGGTTCAACAAAGTTCCAAATTCGACTACCGTAGTTGGATAGTCTCGCTGTTGTTAAAGAAAGGAGACAAAAACAATTGGTAAATGTACAGTATCTCGACTTCAAAACAACTATATTTCCGTGTGAATTTTTTCTTTATTTTTTAAAAACAACAATAAAAAATGAAACAGATAAAGGGGCTCATAATTATAATATCTACTTTTCTTTTGAATCCAGGCAAATAATACTATTTATATGCTAATCTCTTTAAAACCCGCCAAAAATTAAAATGTGGTTTACAAAAAAAAATTAAAGAAATGTCTGAAACTTTGAGACCACGAAAAATCAATAGTGCTGTCTATTTTCCACACCAGAACGACTAAGTGCAAAAAAGATAGTCAAAACAAAATACTTCTCAGTGGTCAAAAAACGTTTTCTCAGAAAAAATAAAATTAGTTTTTCATTTCAGATAATTTCTGTAATCTCTGCGAAACAAGCCAGCACAATCCTATATATAACAATGAAAACTCTAGAAACGGAACCAAAAATTTTTTTCACGACTTTTGACAATTCGCTTTGGAAATGTTAGGTTTTTTGACCATGCGACGCTTTGGCGGCTCAGATGGTTTAACAACTTCTGTCGTCTTTTGTGGAGGTTCAGCAACAATTGGAATTACAGCCTCTTCCGAATCTTCTATTTTAGCCTTTTTATTAGGCGGTGCCGATGCCCAATCTGCAATAAACAAAATTGAAACTTTTGACCTTTAAACGCAATAATATACCATCTGAATCATCTGCACTGTCGAAAAGAGCGCCATTGTTTTTTGCAAGTTCTACAGTTTCCTTCAACTTTTCTGTTTCGACAATTGACTGTACTTTGATCAGTTTTTTGCCTGAAAATATATTTTTAAAATTCTCGCATAAAACCACATGATTGACATGGACACAGTCATTTGAAGCTCAAATTTCGCAGATTTTTAATTTGATAATGATTATAGAAAAATTTTGGCCTGATCAATCGAAATAACTTCTTGTGAATAATTTGAAAAAAAAAACACAAGTTACTCTTTCGAAGTTATGTGATTTTTATAGAATGTTTGCAGAATCTCGAAAGATAAATTTCCCTTGAAGACTTCTATTTTCGGTCGGAGGTTTCAAAAATTTCGGTCAGAGGTTTAAGCGTTTCAGTGATAGTTTGAAAATGCAAAACACAAAATCGATTTTCAAGATTTTCTCCCATTAACCAAACTTACTTATCGTTACATATAAAGGTTTGATATTTGCCTTCCTTCTCTCAACTTTTTCTCTCGGCTCATCTTCCATTCTTTGTCTCTCTCTTTTCGCCGTTCTTTCTTCAAATGCTTCTTCATCATCGTCTTCTGAAGATGACGAAGATGATGAAGATGACGAAGAAGATGATCCATTCAAATAATCAATATCATGCGATGGAAGAGCAAGAGATGTAGACGGAATGTCTTCTTGTTGCTGTGACTCTAATTGTTGTGATGTTGAAGACTGATCCTGAAAAGAATTTATCAACATTTGTTCTTTGTCCAATTGATTTACCTCAGCTAAGCCCAATTCCATGTCTCTTTTCTTCGCCAATTCATGAAGCTTCTTCTTCCTATCATTTTTGATCAATCTTCTGATTATTCTTTCAGCTTCTCTTTCTAAATCATCCTTTTCAGCATCCAATTGTTCTTTTATCTTCCTCTTCTCTAATCTTTCCTGATTTCTCGCCTCCTGTATCAACTTCTTGGCTTCCATAATTTTTTGTCTCGCTTCATCCTGTTGTTTAGCTCTATCCATCTTGTCTTGACTCTGTTTTTCTTTTCTTTCTTTTTCAGCTTGTCGTGCTACTTCTAATTCTTTCAGTTTCTCTTTTCGATCTTCATCCCGTTTGTCCTTTTCAAGTTGCTTCGCTTCGCGAATCTTAGCTTTGGCATCTATCAACAATTGGCGAACTTCCATTCGTTTCTGAATCTCAAGACTCCTCTCCTGTTGTTTCAGATCCTGAAAAAATCAGATACTATTTATTGGATACAATGGTAGGCAAGATTGGATTGAAAAGAAGCACACATACGATTATTACATTCAGAATCCCAAGCAACAAACACTTTTTTCAGAGATTCATGATTGAATAATGAGTCTAATAAGTGCATCACTGGTAGGCGTTTTCAAAATATCTTATCGGAAATACTTGAAGGGGAATTTTCGAACTACACTAATCAGATAAACGCGAATTTCTACTGGATCATGTCTCACCTTGGCCTCTTGTCTGATTCTTCTTTCTTCTTCCTTCTCAAACTCTTTTTTTTCTTTCTTTTCTCTTTCTTCATCTTCCATCTCATTTAGAACTTGTTGAACTTTTCCCTTCAAACTATCATCCAACGTTGAAGGGAGTCTACTCGCATTCGAAATCCTATGCCAATTACTTTTCTCTTCTCGGTTATATTTCGCTTTCAATTCTTGTCGAGTTCTTTGTGGCAAAAAATGATGCATCAATCCAAAATCTGTTCCAGTACATCTCAAAACATCTGAAAACAAAAAAAACTCGATAATCAAGAAACTATTATTAATATATACCATAAAATAATTCCGTTTCCTTGTCACACCAAGGAGTCGATTTTCGGAAAATTCTGTTTCTGAATGACATCGAATTGATTTTGCTCGAATTTCGACCTTCTTCCACAGTTTCCCACACCGAATCATTATTGACAGTTTGAACAACTAAACTAGATTCGTCAATCACTAATTTTCCGTCTGCTCCAATTTTGACCTGTGGAGCATTTACAGCTGGAGTTGCCGGTTGGGAATCAGCGTTGATTTCAGATTTTGTGATAATAGTGGAACTTGTTGACGTACGACGTTCTCGTCTGAAAAAATGTGATTTCTAGAATGTATATGTACATCGGTTCGTATCTTGTTACGGGAACATACTTTTGACTGAAAAGGGACCGGAGTTCAAACTTTCATTCTCTACATAAAAAATGCGAGAATTTTACCCTTGAGAAGTTTCTCAAATTTTAACTGACCTAAAAATCGCTCCTTCATGTTTTGGATTCCATCTGGCCAAATCGGATATCTTCCAAGATTTAGTATCAAGTTCCTCTTTTCCAGTGAATCGTTTCTTTTCTTTTTGCCTGGAAAAACTCGTTACCATAAAAAAAAACTGAACTTTTCTTACGTTTTTGCTTGTAAAATAGCTTCATCCTCACAAAGTGACACATTTCGACTTCTCGGTGTTGATTTATGATGATTCACATGATTATGATGGTTATGATTATTCTCTTGAATATCTTCATGACTTGGTGTTGGTGGCATCTCAAAATGAACATGATGAACTTCTTTGATTTGTGGCGATGTTAATTGCGGTTCTGTGAAAATGTGTTCTTCTGGTTGAACCGAATCATCTTGTTCGATAATAGGAATCGGTTCTTCTGTAATTGGGGTCTCGACCGGCGAGGATGGTGTTGGTGCGACTGCAGATTTCGCCGCTTTTGCCACATTTGGTTTAACTTGAATTCTTTTACGACGAATCATCTGAAAAATTGATGAGACTTTGGAATTCTGTTTCTCATTCTGATTATTAAACATGCATCAAAGTATGCTTCGGAGAGACTGACCGAATATAATCATTTAGGAAAAATAAACAAAACGAATAGAATTTATGAATTATGTACAGACTGGAAAAACAACTATGAAATCTAACCTAATGTTATTGCATTAGAAAAATATTTGAAGGCAAAAATACAAAATTGGCACAAAAAATAACTGTATTTGGAATGTTAAGAAAAAAATAAAGGGTACTGTCATGGGCAAGGGATTGAAAGGAGATAATATTGAATAAGTAGTCTACCAAAATGGGCACCATCCAATATAACTTTGACATAGATTCATGTTACACGTAGCTTGTTCAATAAGACGTTCTAATTGTTGAGTAACTGGAAGTGGTTCCGGATCATCATAAAGTGGCACATTGACGAATTCGGTTCCTGAAATAGATTGGATCAATGTTTTATTAACACAATAAATGACATTTTTAGTAATGCAACCCGATTATTAGTACATAATTTAAGGATTCTCAAATCTAATATACTGTCTCACCTGCTAATTTTCTTTTGATTGTATCCATTGTTCCTTCAGTTGTACTACTTGACGGTGCTTGATTCGTGTTCATTCGAGATGGATCTTTTCTCACTTTCGGATCACGTTTCATACCTGGAAAATTATTATTATTATTATTATTATGAGGTTATAAAGCTCAAACAATTTTAATATTCAGAGTATCAGAAAATGCATAATTTTATTGGCTAAAATTCCAAGCAGTTGCTTACCTTCTACAAGACGCCAGTTAATAACTGGATCATAAACAAAGGCTTCTAGAACAGCTAGAAGTGATTCTTGATTCGTTCGAAGTACTTTCAACACACTTTCAGCAGTATAACGATAAACACCTTCGAGTCCAGTGATTTCCATTGCCTGAAAACATTTTATGCTTAAAATAAAATCGTGATAAAATTAACATACATTAATCAACATTCGTGTCAATCTGAAAGGCACTCGCTCCGGGAATTTTTCTCTCAACATAGCGACTTCGAAACAATCTCCAAAGTCGATATGAACTATTTTTCCAGTCAATCGATCCAACATCAAATTCGATGGATGTCGATCTCCAAGTCCCAAAATATATCCAACCATTGACATACATGCAACAGATCTTGTATAATTCGTTCGTCGATCGAACCATACTTCAGAATTCGGACTCTTCAACCACAATATCTGACGAAGATCATCTCCTCCGGAGGAAGCGAGAGCGCTTTCGAAGCATTGAAGTTTTTGCATCAAAGTGAGATGTTCAGTGTCAGGTGACATTTTTTGAAGAGCTCTATGTTCAAGAGAAAGTGAAACTTTCGACTTCTTTTCTCGATATTCTTTGACCAATGAATGAAGAGTATCACAATTTGGAACCCAGCCAATCAATCCAGAATCTTTACTCAAAGCAACAATGGCATATCTCTGTAATTGAAAAATTTAAATTTTTCACATAAAATTTTTTTATGATCTCACCTGAATAGTCAAATTTCTTCTACAAGTGTCCGAATTATTAGCCAAAAGTGTATTGACCAATCCAAATAGCTGCATAACTCGTTCATCCTGCCTTGGATCTTCATGTCCTTTTAACAAGAACTGATACTCCAATCCATTCGATCCTCGAATCACCATTTTTCTTGGTCGCTGTTTACTGGTAATCACAGTCATTCTCGTAGAAAATGAAGCGATTCCAACAGGTTCCGCACTTGGATCATAAGTTCCAGGAACGGCCAATTGTAAATCTTTGGCTCGAACAAGTTCAGGACTGACGTAGTTCAAATCGAGAAGTGTTAGATTGACAAGTTGATCGCGAAGTCGCTTGAAAATTTGACAATAAATCTCCCAGGCTTGATTGAGATCTTTTATGTTGTGGTCACATTCGTAGGCGTGACAATATCTTTGTGCTTCGAGAAGATCGGATTGATAGGTTTGATTGAACGAATGCTCTTTCATGGTTTTTGGTGTTCCTTGGATTACGTTTTTAGGCAAATCTTTGAGTGCTTCATACATTGATTTGACATTGTTGTCTTGTAAAGAACGCTGAAAAAATTTAAAAAATAATTTTTCAAATCTTCTATGGTTAAACTTACATGGAAATAAACTCTGCTCGCTTCATCCAACGCATCATGCCATTTTTCATGCCACAAAATTGCACATCTCACCAACTCTTCGGTCACCATTTTCGCTTCTCTCACCAATTCCGGATGATAATCGCTCATTCTCTCCAAAATATGCAACGCATTCTTCTGACGATTCTGATCCGCACTTCTTGCAGCGACACAAACCGCATAAATCAATGACTGCGGTTTATATTTCGAAATTTCGAGAAGAACTTTGATAATCAATTGAACTGGTTTTTCTGTGTCGGGCGAATCGAGTCGAGCCATCAATTGTGGAACAACTTCGAGCCAAGTGGTGATTGGTAAGTCAGTAACATTTTCTGCTAATGTTCCATAAACCTCAGCTTCATGTCCATAATCAAACCACAATTGCAACAATCTCAAAGTATCTTCTAATCTCGATCCAGGAGCAAAGAAAAGTGCTTTGGAGAAACAGGCAATAGCACTCATTGCATTCGAAATGTTTGTATTGGTCAACGATGTATTGAAACCAGTAGATCGAATGATTGGTGAAGTTTGAGATGATGGAGGAAGTGTTGGAAGACCAACTAAAGAACCCAAAGGTGCTGGATGAGGGAAATCCGGTGGTTGAACTTGTGTATTGAATTGATAATTCATATTCAAGTTACCGTAATTTGACATTGGATGATTTGGTGGCGGAGGAGGGCCCAAAGGATGCATTCTCATCACTGACTTCTTTGGTGATTCTTTGATTGTTGCATAGAAATATGCAGATGCCAATTTGTGCCAAGCTTTGTGCCATTTTGGATCATGTTGTGTCGCAGTTCGATAATAATTGATAGTTTTGAGTTCAGTGTTGTCTCTTCGCATAACCGATTTCATATATATTCCATCTTCACGAACTGTTCGATTTTTATCATGTATTTCATTCCATTCTCCAAGTTTCAAAAACACTTTTGCGCAAATTCTAGCCGCTTCTGATGAATGACAATAAAGTTTTTCTTGTTCTTCTATACTTCTATATATTTTTTGAAGATGACGAGCAAGTTGGTCGAGAGTTCGAAGAGCTTCATCGCGATGATCATCTTGCCATAATTGCTTGCACAATGCAAGAACCTAAATGAAATCAGTATTGTATATTTATTCATTATAATTTTCTCACCAATTGCGGTTTCTCCTGTGGTGCCTTTGCTTCCAACAAACTTGTTCCGGGCGCCAAGTTCAATAATTCTCTCAAAACTTCTCTCGACATTGCCATTTTTCCTCTTTTTCGACACAATGAAGCAAACTTGACACGAAGAGGGTGCATTTCTTGTGGTGTCAAAACCAATGATCTCAACATAAGCAACCTCTGCCATTGTTCCACATTTTGACGACAACCTTGAAGTCGACGACTCCAGAGAAGAGCAATTCTTGGACGACGTTCGGGACGAAGCTGAAAAATTGCACGTTTTATATTAATGTAGAATTCTTCAGCGTGATCTGATAACCCAATTAGATAAACAACAGAAAAAAGATGGTCCGAGGGAAGCCATGTTTATTTTTGGTTCTAACACAGACAATGCGCGGTTGTTCTAAATATTCGTGAGTTTTAGATTTCAGGTGGTGATTGGATACTGTACCCAACCAAAAGTAAGATAATCGACAGTAGGAAAGTCTCGAATTTCAGAAAGAACAATAAAAATGTATGCAGTGATAAAGCAGACTTGTCAAAATCTGATAGATCCAATTGTTCAAAACCTCGTGATTTTTCAAGAAGGTAAAAAACAAATTATCAAAGTATGATTTTCTTGGAATTTTAGAAGAAAGCCGTGTGCACAAATGCCATGCGTTCCTTTACGCTCAATCACTTCGGACAGTTCATTCTGCACAACAAACAATACATGCGCAAAGTAGAGATAAATTATTTTTAAGCTTTCAGTAGATGCAAATTTTCAGCCCTCTAACTCCGGATATGAAGCTCGAGAAAGGCGATCAGAAATGCTCGTTCACCCTAGACGACGGTGGAAAAATGGTGAAAATCACTCGTAAGAATGGAGAACTCGTCTACATGCTCCGCTGCGCCGATGGCCGCCGTGTTTTCATTGAAAAAACCGAGACCGGCGCTTGTTTGCTTATGACAAACCAAAAAGGTACTATCACAAAATCATTGGCCGCCCAATACTAAACCTCTGTTCGAACATAAAGTTTTTTACCTTGAACTCGATGGCTTCTTCTAATTCAGCCATTTGTTGAACGAATATCATCGGTGTATATGCTCGCTCATAACTTTCATTAGCCATTGCTGTCAATTCACTGTCAAACATATCGCGCACTTTTTCAATAAGTCCCATCGCTTTTGAAAATTCATTACTGAAAATAAGTCAAACATTTCATTATACATGAGCAGAATTTTACCTGTGAACAGCTACAATAGCTCGAAGCATAGCTCCATCTTGTGTGTTTTCCGAAATGTGTGAAACATAGCCAGCCATACTTTCCCAATCATCAACCGCCCATGCTCCACGAGCAGCAATCACAGCAACTTTATGATCCATGTGTCTTCCAACTGCGTTTTGCCTGGAAAAATGAGGGAATTGAACAATACAACAAAAATTCGCTTACTTGGCCTGTTTGGCTTTCTCATTCAACTGTTCCCATTTGGCCAATGCTTCTAAACACCTCATTTCATGCATTGTTGTGTCAGTTGTCGAAGTGTCCACTTCATACGACTCCAATGCTTTTTCCCATTCATTCAACTTCTCATACCAACGACCAGGCATCTGCAATTTCATTTATGAACTTGAAACTATTTGTTATTTTCTTTAGCAACTTACATTGATATTCATTTTGTGTCTCTCCGCATATCTGACAACACCAGCAGCTTCTTCTTGAACATTCAGTTTATTGGCAAATGTGATAAGTGATTGACAATCATCCACTTCCAACATTTTATTCATATCATTCTTGTCTTTCCATCTTTTGATAATCTCATTCTCTTTGTATCTGCATGCCTTTGCATACGCTTTCGTCCTTTCAGAACTTTGTCCCAGAATTCTGTAGTTAATGGGCAGCGGCCCTTTCTCTGAGTGATCCATGAATTCAGCCAAATTCAGAACGGTCTGGATAACATCAGAGTATCCTGTATTCAGTGCTATTTGGAGAGCATGTGAAAGTTCATTTTGATTTGCGGCACTGAGTTCGGTCCACACAGACATAAACACAGCCGGGAACAAATCTCTGTAATTTTCAACAATTTCGTTTTATTTTTTATTTCGTTCTATGTCTTCTCAATCGGTAAACATTTCAGTTTCGCAGAATTGTACTTTCAACGTTGCGAGGTACAATGAAATACAGTAGAATTATTTTTTCGAATTTTAAGTTTTTCGGTTAAAATTTTTTTTTGGAACTTGTATGTGAAATTCGGGGGAAAAAACAAAGATTTTTTTTTTTGAAATGTTCCTAGTTACATGCACAGATACCCCTAGTGTTAGTTCAAACCTACTTTGCTAGATGTGGATATTGATCTCCGAGACTGGACGCTGCTCGAAGAGATGGACTACTGCCGGACTTCAAAAATGCTACTCTCAACTTGTACAACCATTGCATCCATTCGTCTTTTGATGTGAGATGGTCATTCTTCCAGGCTGTTGACATCGTCTGAAAACATTCTGTTTACAAACATAAACTAAAACTGAACTTAATACCTCATTATTTACTCTTTGTTTTGTGATTCTCACATCCGGAATTTCCGATGTACTTCTTGCCGCAGTTGGAACTCTCGAATCGGTAGTTACCGTAGCATGTTCATCGTTATAATAATCTTCTTTCACCTCTAAACTACTTCCAGCTGAATCAAGTGATCCATGCCACAATCTTTCTCGAAGTCCAGGATTTCCGAGCACTGAGCCCATTTCTCTACTACCTCCATTTCTCGTCACACCATTAGACGGATCGTCGTCGTGTTGTTGATTGAACAATGAAGTAGTAATGATATCTCTCGACATTTGTGCTCTTTGGGCTAATTTTTTGTAGTACTCGAAAGCTTCGCTTCTATCTAATGCATACTCTCTTAACTTCAATTCTACACTTCTCGTGAAAACATCGAAATGTTTTCCAAGTTGTTTGATAACTTCAATCAAGAGTAGAAGAAGTTTTTCGCGCAATTCGAATGTTGATATACAATGATGCCAAGATTGCATAATTCTTGGAGCATAAGTTGATACATCCACATTTTTAGCCAAATGGAGAATAGTTTCCAGTGCTGTAATCCGAACTTTGAGAGGGATTGAAACATCATCGAGAATGATTAAAACTGGAGGAAGAACGAGATGAAGATGTTGAACAAGACAAGAGCATAATGGACGCATAACTTCCAGCACTTTGATTGTCAAATATCGCTCTTTTGTTTTGTCAGTGTGTAGAACATTTAATAAATATGGTATCAATTCACCAGTGTATGCTGAGAATTCCTGAAACAGAAATTACATCTAATTTGAGATTCGAATATTTACTCACCGCTCCAAGAGCTGTTCCCATCTCTTCTAATACAGAAACAACACACATTTTAACTGCAACATCTTCTTTCCACGCATCAGCAATGATCGCGAAAATATCAGGCATATATGGCAATGCATGTTGCTTTATAATTTCGACGAATTTGCTCAATTGACGTAAGAAAAAGTCGCGTAAAAACGCTTGGTTTGGTCGCCTATTGATAGTTCGACACACTTCGATCAATCGAGGAACAACCTATATGATGAAATAGAGATTATAAATCTCAAAATTATTAGGAATACCTGTTCCACGTATTGTGGCGCAGCATCACCAAGAGATCTGAAAATGGTGACAATAGCTTGAGCGATTTCCGGATAACTTTGGCTGTCTTCGTTTTGCATCATCATCATTAAATTGGCAATTGTTATAGCCGGATAGAACTCTTCAAGTGTACACTTTTCATAGTTGACCCATTGAATAATATCTGAAAAAAAGAAATTTAATTACTAGTCAAAAATTGGGCTGTCTGACTGACCTTGTCTCGGATCAGAAACATCACTTAATGAAATGGGAAGAGCTAAAGCTGTACTTATAGCATATGCTGATTGTACTGATCCAGTAAAAACTTTATGTGTGTACGGATCGATAGCTCCCAAAATTCCTAATGTTTTGATACATTCTCGTCGTATAGATGATGACATGACAGTTTTCAACAATTTGAGCAAATCATCCAGAAGTGTTGGGAAGTCTTTATATGGATCAACGACATAAGCGGTAGACCGACATATTCCGCCAATTGCTCGAAGTGCTGCTTCTCGTCTTTGAAGATTACTCGAATCCGTAATCATATGCGTTAGCTTCGTGAAAAGTGGATTGATGTTTTTGACAAGTTCAGCTCCTCCGATCACTGATAATTCACTGAGCGCATTCAAAACATGTGTTGTCACGTCCGCATACTAAGATATAAATGTTATACTATAAAAATTTGTAAGCTCTTACTTTCAGTTCAGTTCTTAACTTGGGAAGCAATGCAGATAACAATGATCCAATGTATGGCCGTAAAAACTTCGGACTTTGATTCGCGATTTGTGCAATCATTTTGGCTGAATGTTGCTCCAATCTCGGTTGTCCACTATGAGTCAATTGACTGAGTGTTTCTAATAGCATTCTTCTCATTCGGGGAAATACTAAAGCTGGATTCAACTCTGCCAATCGACCTAATAGCGTGACACAAGCTTGTTGAACTTCGAGCTTTTCATCGTGAAGAGCCATAAACTGAACTTCCAACATTTCTGGTTGGGCTAAATGAACGAGAAACTGATGTGAGACACCAGAAAAACATCGGATCACTTGCATGCGAACTTCGACATCTGAAAATAATTTTAATTTTAACATAGAAAGGCGCTGGAAATGAAAAATGGATTTTTAGTTCTCAAGGGGTTTTTTTAAATAAGGTGCAAATTCTGATTTGAGGTTAAGATTTGTGAGAAAATAATTTACAAAACAATTTGAGTCACCCTCTGATTGAAATGTTTAAAAAGATTTCTACATTTCAGTTTTCTTATCCTGGTATATGTAAAGAATTTCAAGAAACACCCGAGGATAATAACATTTTCAAATAACAATCATTATTAACAATTAAAATTATGGCTGAACTTACGTGGATCAACAACAACTAATGAAACCAACGAACGAAGAACACCATGAATTGTCGTCAACAAATGATGTCTTTTATCGGTTGTCACTTTTTTGTAAACTCTCATGAATGGAACTATCATATCACAACAACACTTGACTGCGGCCAACCGAATTTCAACATTATCCGTAACAAGATAGTACTAAAATAGAGGAATTATTTAACAAAAAATCGAATTAAGCTTACATCAGCCACATATTGCATAATTCTTTGAAGAGCTCCTCTCGAAAAGTAAAACTCTCCAAGAGTTTCAATCGATAACACAACTTTATCCAATTCCTTCTGATCAGTCGAAGCGTCTTGCAGAATATTCTTTGGCGGTGGCGGTCTTCCGGCTGGCTCCGATTTCGGTGGTACCGGAACTCCAGTCAGATTCAAGTATACACTTGCCATTACACCATCTTGAACATTAAGTCGCAGTTTCGGAATTCTCATCATAATCATTTTCAAAACACTTGTGAGACCTCTGGATAGAGGTAGATCAAGAAGAAGCGGTAGGAGTGCCTTGATTTGATCAAAGATTTCTTGATTATATGCATCAACAAACAGGTAAAGGAATGTGAAATAGGAGTCCGATTGTTCCAATCGTTTAAATGCATTTGTGACATAGGTTATCGCGTGTGGAACGAAATCCCTGTGCATATCCGGACTCGATAACATCATCATTCCGACAGCAGGTCCAGCTATCGAGAGCTTGGTCAATGTGAAGAGAGATGTTTTGAATGCAGTTTGACGGAAATTGTCATCGCATTCAGGAAAAGCACAAATTCTTGGTAATAACTGCATGACAGCAGTGTTCAAAAACAGATGCTTTTGAACATAAGAACCGCCTTTCATCTTCTTCATCAAAACGGTGATTATTTTCTGAGCGCATGCAACAATTTCTCCGAAACGTTCTTTCACCAATTGACGTGATATCGCACTCTCCACTGTTTGTGGGAGTCGTGGTATAACAATCCAAGAGATCGGATCATCATTATGCTTCTGTTGCTCCCCAAATTTCGATGATTCTAGGCGAACTTGTTCATAAGACGAATCGGAAATTCGAAGAAGTTCATTGAGAAGAATTGTCACAGAATGGTATCGATCTAGTTCGTGTTCTGGCTGATCTCCTTTTTCGATATTGAAAACCTCAAAAAAACATTCTTTGTACCTGAAATATTCTACTATAAACTGAAATAACATTTCAAAAAATACCACTCAGTTTTTTGTTTGGCTTCTCGCTGTGAAGTAATAGTTAGAACGGCGTGAAGTGCATCAATAGCAGCAATTCGAATCATCGGGTTCTTATCTTTCAACGCATTAAAAATATACTTGAAGAATAAATTTGCGCGAAGAAAAAACGCAGTGGGTGTGAACATCGCGAGTTCTCTTGATAAATGAACAGCCGCCATTCTTCGATTTTCTTCCAACGAACTAACTCGTTCAACCTGGAATTGCAACCATTCAGAACAATGATCCATGCATCGATCGACAAGTTCGGTTGCATATGTCTTGGAGGTCATTATCAAGTACGCCAATGCTCGACATCCCATTTGAACAGTTTCATCGTCCATTCCTCCACTGTTTAACATTTTTAGCAGATAATTTGCATAACGGATGACTCCTCCAGTTTGATGATCAGCGAGGCAAACAATCATGAAGATTCCTGCTTTTTTCTCTCCTATAGAAGTACTTTTTGTTGCGTTGTATACTGCGCTCTGCAATGAATGACTCAATTTGAAAACTTTTCATTACACTTTCGGCTCATTTTTGGTATTCATTATGAAAGAAAAGTTCCAATCTCAATGAAAGAGACAACGAGAACAACTCAAAAAACTGTGGAAAGGAATTTCACAGAAAGTTAAAGGATGTAAACATATTTCCTCACATTTTCGAAAAAATGTTCATAAAAAAGTACTGTTTGTTACTTTTTGATGATTTTTTCAAAATGTTAAGAAAACCGTTGTAACTTCTAGTTTAAAAATGCATCCCTCGGATTTTAAAATTGATTGCTCTTATATGTATAACAACAATATTTACCTGTACTCCAGCTTCGGTTCGACCATCCATTGCTGACAAAAATGATTCGATAAATTCGGGAGGTTCATCCTTTAGATCACCGTTCACATACCTGAAAACGGGCATTGTTTTTTTTTTTTCAAATCCTTGTAATCTACTTCTATTTATCAAAAATTTTTGAGGATTTGTCAGAACATGAGGAATGAAAATTTCGAGCTACAAGAATCAAGAAATATTCAGCTTGAAAAAACAAGATTTTTTTTTTTTAAATTTTATCTGATTCCCAAGTCCTGGTCGTGCTATTTCCACACAATTGTTGTATTTTCTTATCACGAAAGTTAATGCCATGGGAATTGATAAAAATAAATTGTCAATATTATGAACTTTTAACAATATACAAACCTACAAAAAACTATGTGATCTATGGCAACAGAAAATGTATAGAAGGAAAGTATTCAAACCCAGTTTGAAATCAAAAATACCTGAACAGTTCTCTTGCCGCTGCAACTTGAACTTGATCTTTTCCTTCCATCAATTTATTTCTGAACACAAGAGCCGATGATCGAGCTGCTTCAGTTCCACCATGCTGAAAAAATACACTCAAAATGGTTTTGAAAAAAAAAGTAATTCACTTTTTTATCATTTCTGATCTTTGTGGTGCTGCTTGGAAGCGCTGAAGTTGTTGTTGTCGTAGTTGTTGGAACTGGCTCAGCAGTTTTGTCAAATGCTTTTCCGTGTTGTTGAAGCATTTTTTCTCATATCTGTTATGTTTTAGAAAATTAATATTTCGAAACGTTGGAAGGTAATCTATGAGGATTCCGGATGAATACCTCGTACATTTTTAAGACCACAAAGTAAATAACGTTAAATTCATGGAAGTTGTAACAAAAACAAAAACTATATCCTAAAAACTCAAAAAAAAAAAGAACTTATTATTTGTTGAAAACCCGTGGAGCACCGCGTTTGAATCGGGCCATTTGTTCAGTTTGTTTCTCGCGTCTCGAATCATCGTCCAGTCTGCAAAAAGTGGAGTTGCTATTCGTGAAAATGGTATTAGATGATTCTTACCTATCTCTTCGTTTCATGAATTCTTTTTCATTCCATAACTTCTGCATCATATACGCGTCATCATCTAAATATGGTATCTCATACTGCTTTTTACCAGTTTGACTTGCTGGTTCGAAATGTTCTTTCACTTGCTTCCTACAATTATGAATAATAAATCTTACCTATCAAATGCTATTTATCTAATAGAAATATTCATCAAAACTAACTTGTAAGTGAATCCAGCGAAAGACGTGATATTTCTTTCTCTTGGTTTCGCACTTTCACCAGTTTCGAGTTTGTAAACTGCATCGTTCCTCTCGTGGACTACATTTTCTATATGTGTCATAGTTTCTTCAACTCGGTCTAATCTTTCTGGATTTGGCATATTTCTGAATGCAGCGATGTGTGCCTTTTTCATGGTTAGCAACATGTTTCGCTCTTTTATGCATACATACCTGAACCAAACACATTTATGTGAACTTTGGAGTAATTTTACCATAATTTGTGCAAATCAGAATTGCTTTTCAGTCTCAATTCTTCCTCACTCCATGGTCTTCCTGGGCGATTTTTGGGTCGCAACTCAGATTTTCCGAAATTCGCTTCATCATCAAAGAATTGCTTCATTATACTGTTGAAACGAACATTTGTTAGATTTCTTAAAAATGTATATGAATATTATAATTTTTTTTTACAATATAAATATATATATATATCTCACCTTCCCAATCCTGGCAAATTTCGCAGCATTTTGATTTTGCAAGTTGCAGAGGACTAAAAAATAAAATTGATAGCAACCGATGGGGAATGTGCGCTCTATGGCACTCACAAGGCCGCGTTGCGGAGTTTAGAGTGAGAGGAAATTTGAAATTAGTTTTTTTTGAGACATAATTGAGGAAAAAACGTGAACTGCAAAATCGCTTGATTGACTAATTATTTAGAGTGAAATAGCTATTTTAGATTATTTAACCAATTCGTATATGTCACTGAACTGTATGTTGAAAAAAATGGTTCTCAGAATATAAAAACCTTGCAGGAAACAAATATTATAAGATTTATTAGAAACATAGTGTCTATAACAGATGATCACATTAATCCAGTTTATAGTTTGCGTTTACTTATTTTTTCTATTTTTTCCAACGTGCACGAGACCAAGGAAGCCCGTTCAAAAAACTGCTAGCAGGCAAAACTCTATGGACAGACCGAGTAAAATTGATGTGAGTTCATAAATGGAATTCTTGGATGAATAGAATAATAATTAGGCAACACCAACAACAAAGAAGCTTAAAAAGGCGCTGAGTGAAACAAAAACTGCTTTACGTGAACCTAAGCAAAAAGTTGAAAAGCCTGAACCAGTTAGGAGTACAACAAAACATCCGTCTCCTCCATCAGCGGTAACTAGATTTTCAAAAGTTATAAGCAAAGACTATTTATCTTACAGGAAGAGAAAAAAAATAAAACTATTGTTAGTTGTGCGAAAAATATAGAGAAAGTACCTTCTCCGGTTCATGTTAAATCAACGCAAAAGACGGTACCGCTACCACCACCACCACATGAGTCAAAAAAAGAAAAGAAGAAATCGGCGACTTCGGTAGTCGAGAAGGCGGATAAGGCTCTAGCTCCTTCGGAAAAAAATGTGCGGAGCGAATCTAACCCTGTTACTAATAAGGAAAATGCACCGCCGTATGTTTCGAAATGTTCTTCCGAGTTCAAACAAATAATTCCAGACAGGAACCAGTTGAACCCGAATTTCTTCCGTCTGACAAAGAAGATGATACTCTACGATGTGTTAAAAGTATACGAAAAAATTAGGAAAATATTCGGAATTCAATCTTAAGGCTGCTTATTTAAATGAATAGTTAACTTGTTATGACAATTATACAATTTGAGACAACTGTTTTACACTAAAAACTTCCAATCGATTCAAATTATGTTTTTCGAATCAGGCAAAACAAAAAACAAAACCAACACTTTGAAGAGAAAAAACTTGTAGTCTTGGGGCAAACTTGAGCGAGACTGTATTTTTCAAGTAAAAAAACGTTAAAATTTCTGAAAAATAACCACCAAAAAAAATTTAAGAGTACTGTAGCTCAGACAAATGTGTGCACCTGCGTACAACACAGCTAACCTCACGAAGTTTTTTATTTGAAAACCTCGAAATTTCCGCGCGGAATATTCCGTACAGCTGAAGCAGAAAGTTGTTTCCTTTTCGGTATGTTTTCACCTAAAAATAAGCTAGATTCATGACTCTCCAAAATGTAGTACAAGAACAAACGCCCACAATTATTTTAAGAAGGTTCAATTTTTTCCCTTTTTGTAAACATTTCATGTTATTTTTCTCCGTTTTCAGTTCGATTTTCAGCGAGCCAGAATCAATTTAGCTTCAAAATATTTTGTGTTCAGGTTTCTCATATCTGATTGTTTTTGCCCTAGGTTGGCACCTTTGAGTTTCTGTTCTCAATTTCTGAACTTCGTAGTTATTAAAGTTTTACTGTTTAAATCTAGTAGAATAACCGAGCTTTTCAAAATTCACTCCAATAATTCAAGCATTTTATTTTCATAATATCACTGTATATTCAAAGTTCTGGTTTGAGGCGGTTTCTCTCCAAAACAGAGGAATGGCTGAAAAGTTATTTGCTTTTCGTTGTCTTTCATAAAACATTATCTAAATACCTGTTTAGAAGTTCCTTTCGGAATCAGGAATGGTTTCACGATAAACATGAGAAAAGCATAAAATATACCGAGAAACCAGAAAAGTAATATAGGTGATACGAGAATATCGAACCATGCAAGAGATTGATTACAATAAACCATATGTTTTCTGTTGTACTAGTGTTGAAAAATGATTATGTTTACTATTAATGTTATTTTAAGTACACGTTTAGGTATCTCTAGATGTGTTTGTTCCTAAATATGATATAAGAGTTCAAAAAGTTAGCCATACGAATCAATAGTTATATCTACACTTTCACTGTTGCTCAACTCACTTTAAAGCTTTTTAAAGTTTTATATTCTACAGACCTTTACATTATTAATATGTCCGTTTTTTGTTGTCTACTAGCCTCTATCATGTTCGCTCTATTGAGAAACGCGGCCAGCTGCCGCCTCTTTCAAATTTTTTTGTTTGCGTCTCTCTAAATCGTTTTATTTTTAAAGTAACAGCAATGACCGCTGTTCAAGTTATACCGGGTTATATTCGAAATGTTCTTGATATGCCAACGCATCAGCTCAGATTGTGGTCTTTGAAGGTATAGATTCACAACGTTTTCAAAACCTTGCAATTGATTTTTTCAGTATACGGGTCAAGATATTCGCGTCGAAGGGTTTGTGTCAAGCGAAGATGGGAATATGATGAAAAAAGTGACTTCGGACGCACTTATAAGGAGAATGACAGCGACACTTCTATTCGACAGATCTGGCACATTTTTCGAATTGATTGGTCCAATTGATCACCAATTTCAACAAAAAAGTGGGATGAAAAAAGATTTGATCAATGAATTCTCTGATGGGTTTCCGGAAAACTGGGGATTATTGTTGAATAGATGTTCAGCGGTTCCGAAAAGTATAGAAAGCACTCCACCAGTTACTTCTTCTACAAGAACGACTTCTTCTTCTTCTTCCTTTGTTCAACCAATTCAAAAAGAACCAATTGTTACCTTGGCAGATGAAACAAACCAAGTTGAAACCAAGAACACAAATGAGGAAGATCCAATGAGAGAACAAATTGATCCGGCTAATTCAACATTCAGAGTTCCAATGAATTGTCAATTGGACGCAGTCACACCAATACGATGTAAGTTATTATATAGTAAAAGTTCCATAAACTTTAAATCTATGGTTTCTGACCAAAATTACAATTTTCATCTTTTCATTAAAAACTTTCCAGGGGATAAAAACTCGAAAGCATCGAATCCATCTAAGCACAATGTTTTTGAACAAACACCTCCACGTTCTCGTTTACCGCTTGCATCATCTACACCACAACAACAACTACCACCACCACCGCCACCTGCACCATTTCAACAACCCCAATTCGCTGTTCCCGAACTCCCACAATTTGTTGCTCCTGTTGCTAGTATCGCCAGTCTCGCTGCTGAAATCGAGGATCTTTTCGAAGAAACCGCTGCGGTTCGAACACCTGCTGCATTGAGAAAGTCATCAAGACCGAGATTCACAGATCAAACGTTTCAAGATATTTCTCGTAGAACATACTATCCAGAACAGCTAGATCAACGTAATTCGACGCGATACACTGTAGATAGTGATAGGATGGGTAGAAAAAGAGCATATTCGCCGAGTCGAAGTTATTCTTCTGACGAAGATATGCCACCAGCGAGACATAGACGAGACAAACATGATTATGTAAGAATTTTAAGTAACAATTTTCTCGAAAACGAACGAATTTTACAGCAACATTCGAGAAATTATGAGCATGAAGACATATCGCGTAGATCACGTAAAGATTTAGACAAAAGTAGACAATCGACCTATTCAAGAGTAAGTCAGAAGTTGATTTCTTTTCTCCAAAATATTTTTTTTTCAGTCTGTCAGATTTGAAAGCGATGATGGATACTCCAGACGTAGAAATGATACATCATCAGAACTTGTTGAATCCGACCGCGAATTTCGTAAACTCGATAAAACTGAAAAAGAACTACGCCAAAAGTTGAAAGATATTCAAAAACAGTGCGCTAGAAAACATTCTAGCAGTTCGAGAAAAAATTCATCGCACAGTGAAACCGACAAGGATTTGTCAATGGTTTGGGAAAAAGATAATGAACAACAATTGAACGATTCGATTGTAGAAGTGAGAAAATCTAAAACTAATGGAAGATTCAAGGAACCTAAACTCAAAATCAAATCAGAAAAGGTAATTTCTAAATTTTTACGTGACCCTCAAATATTCAATCGAGGTAGATGTAAAAGTTTCATTTTCAAAAAAAAAAATGGCACCTAACCTTAGACCTCGACCACTAAAAAAACGCGAAATTCCTACTACTATATATGAAAACTCGAAACCTGTTCAGAAAAAAGCACCGTCACGACGACAAAAAAGTCCAGAATCCGAAGATGACCAACCAGAATCACCGAATGTTTCTCAACGACGACCAGTCAGAAGTTGTAGAAGTACGCCGTTGTACGAGCCACCGCCGAAGAAGATTGTGTGGTTCAAGAAAGATCTTGATAAACTTAAGGTAATCACAATTATATAAATGTGTCTTTTAAAAACTAGATATTTATAGAGGGTTATCGATACAGTAAAGCCAAGTGGTAGTGAAGAGGATTGGAAACAAGTTCAGCGACTTCTGAATTCACGTCATACTCAAGTCGATTGGGCTGGTCTCAAACAAGTCGCAATTGATAAATCTCTCTGGAAAGAATCGACAAGTTCGAAAAAACCAGAAAATGGCGTGGATGGTCTAGAAGAGGAAGGAGAAAAGAAGAGACGAGGTGCCGCGGCGGCTGTTAAAGAAGACAAACGATTGAGAGACCAAATGATTGGAGGTCAAAACAAGGATATTCTTGCCCAAGATGTTGAGAGCTTGGTAAGAAAATGTTGTATAGATATCGCGATCAATGATGTTTCAGGAAAATATTGAACCTGCCGATATCTCTGCTGATGAATCGTTTTTGGCTAATACGCCTGTCAATTTTACACAAGCGGTTCGGAGAAAAGGAGGCAAGAGAAAATCGTTAGTCCCTGATGTTATAACTGATACACCGGTTAGATCGTGAGTTGCTTTAAAACCTGAAACATTTTCGAAGTAGGTTGATTTCAGCGTGAACAGTTCTGTTGATCAAACACCGAAACCAGATGCTACTATGTAAGTCTACAGCAAGAAATTGTTTTATACTTCAAAATTTTTATTACAGGGCCAAAGATATGGAAACGACAATGAAGTATGTTCACAATTTGACTAGAGCAACTGCACCTGGTTTTCGCTCGAATCAATCTATGCTGAACAATACCACATTACGGAATAACACTACATTTGGAGGTAGAAACACTAGTATGTCGGTTGCAAAAGGCGTTGAAAGGGCGACAAAAATGGTGCGCAACGATGCACTAGACGAAGAGGACGAAGAATCGATCAGTGGTGAGATTATATATCTACTAGATACAGCAAATCTAAAAAACGACTCCTAAAACGAATTGGCTTTTCTCTCCATCGGGAAAACCGGTACCCGAGGAATAAAACGATGTTCAGGGAGTATAGCGGTCTGCACGTAAAAACCAGAAAGTTGAGAGAAATTTATCAACTTTTGATATATGAAAAATCATCATTGAGTAACTCTGTTCTATTCGATATGCTCCCTTGAAAATTCAGAATCTTCGAGAAAAACAAAAAAATTTTTTAACGAGTCTTACAATAAACCATTTTCATGATGCTTTGAACATTTTTCGTAGAATTTAACCAACATTTTCAAAACTCCCACCTTGCACAAGGTTACCTAATTTTTTTCCAGATGCGAGCGACGATGACGAGATGCTCGACAATGAACCAGTTTACTAATTATCGAAAAATAACATTTTTCTATTTATCTGTAAATAATCCACATTTTTTGCATTTTTTGAAAGTATTTTGACGCCTCATAAATTCATATGATTCGAAAAAACTGATGATTGTTTCAAGATTTTAGCGACTCCCTAGCTATAAATATATATCAATTGGCTTCTGCTCAGTGTAATTTCTCGCCGTCTCTTCTATTTTCACACTATTGTTATGATGTGTGCTTGAAAGAGTGAAAAATGAAACCCACGCTTGAAAGAGAAAAGGTGTTTGTACTTGACAACCATTTTGTTGACTTGTTGTTGTATGGTGAACACTATACAGAATATACGTGATAAATAGGCAGAATCGAGATTCTGTTTTGAAAAAAAATCAAAAAGCAAATTATATTGTGAGAAAGATTGAAGGAAAAAAACTTTTCTGGTCAAAATCGGAATACAAAAAATTGTGCCACTTTTGATATCAAGAATCTGATAACAAACCATATTTTAAGGTGACTTTTGATTTTTTTTTTAGCTCCGCAACGTATAGGGATACGTTAAAAGTTTCCAAATTTCTTTTTTCAAATGAAATTTTCTCGAAAACCAGACTTTTGGATAAAGAATCCCTCGAGGGTCTTACCTAAAAAATGTGCTCTTTCTTTTAAGAGCAACTTTCCGAGTCCCTTTACCCCACCTTTAAACGTGTGAATTTCTAAAAATGGCAGTTTTTGTTTCATTCTAGCATAGGATGTTGTTTTCCAAAAAAAAAAAAAACATCTTAAGATTGTTTGAGCCCATTCGCAAAAATCACTTGATTTGGAAAATAATATCAAAAAATTTGTATATTATATTCTCGTTGGAGCCCGACTATACGAATGAAAATCGACAAAACGTGTTGGAAACAAAACCCATAATGTTTTCAGAGCGCCGAGTTTCAGTTGTTTGAATTTAAGTATTAAAATACTTACTCATATCATATAGCCACAAACATGAGTAGGTATTTTTTAAACAGAAAATCCAAACGACTGAAACTCGGCTCTCTGAAAATATAGTAATTTCATATTTTGAAATGTTATTACTGGCAGTGTTAGCCTCAATTTAAATGTTAGGGTGTTGTTTTTTAAATAGAGAAAATGCGTAACTGATACCCGGTCCAGCCGGGTCTATTGCATCTTAGAAGTTTTAATTTTGACCAACTGCTGAATTGAAAAACAAGTTTGAAATCATCAGATGACGCAATTATCCTTGCATGTGATATATAATCATGGATAAATATTTTTACTTATCAGTTGGTATCCAAGTCGTGTCATAGCTTTTTTGATGATACCACAATGCACGCATATTAGACAACATGTTGAAAAAGGAAACACATTACAAGACTCCAATAAAAATCAGAGTTTCACTCTTCGTCTCTAAAACTCTCGTTTTTATTATCTTGACATGTTCCAAATTACAGTAGGCAAATCAAAGTTGTTTTATGAGTTTTTATTAGGAAGTTTTTCAGTTTCGGAATAGTTTTTTTTATCATGATTTTGTGTAATCCTATGATAAGAGAACGGAAATAATCAAAAAACATAAAGAAGCTGATTTGTATCTCGGAAGGGGGTGGTGGTCGAAAAGAGGGAAGTTTGAGAGCTCAAATGGTTCTCAGATTTTGAAGTTTGTTTTTAATGTAAAAAAAATATATCTAAAACAAGAGTGATTGAATTGAAATTCGAAGACTAAGAATAAGGATTTTAAATTTTTTTTCGTTATTTCGGTAGGTAACTGGCAGATTCAAAAAGTTTAATTCAAAAACAGATATTTTAGAGTTCTATTCAAAAACAAAGAATCAGCTAAATAAATCCACCAACTTGAGGGGAAAATCGAAATTTTCAAAACTCGGTTAGGAAATTCGCAGAGAAGTTCAGAAAAAATAAAAAACATGCTTCCGAATGAAACCTGCTTAAAGGTGGGGGTAAAAAAAATCGACAAGTTGCTTTTTTTCGAAAGAACACATTTTAAGGATAACCCTTGATAGATTTTTTTACCGAAAAGTCTAGTAGAACATTTTATTTGAAAAATTTCATTTGAAAACTTTCCACTTATACGTTGAAAACTTGAAAATTAATACTCTGAACATGTTTTTCTCAAATACTAAACTTTCGGCGAAACATCCTTTGAGGACTATACTATTAAAGATATGCTCTTTCACAACTTGTTCAGTGCTTTCACTCAAGTTTCCAGATGATCTACCAAAAAACCTATATTTCAATGAAAAATTACAAATCCTCTTGAAACCTCTTCTTTGTAATTCAAAAACCAAGAACTTTCACAACCGAAGAGAACAAGCCAAAAGAAACAAACCAGGTCGATTTTAAGTGATCATAAACTATTTAGATAAGGCCGGACCTGTTGGAGACCGGTTTTCTGGGAAGGGCTTGTTTACAGACCTGAGAATCTAGAACTGTTTCTTAGAAAAAATCTGAACTTTTTGCGGACGTTTTTTTTTTGCAGATTTTTCAATTAGCACATCATCAATACACTATCTCTCTTTTTTTATGCCAACACCTCCACCTGGATCGACTTAACGCTCAGAAACCAATGGATAGATAGAGATATATATTATTTTGCTTCTGTCATTCAAGTCATTTTTTTTTTTGAAAAAAGAGCCCGCTGAGCTCATCAGCAGGCATGAAAACGACTACTGTAGTTTATTGTTGTTGAGAAAAAGAAGAAGGAAAAGAAGTGTTGTGGGGGCGAGTCGGTGTAATATTTTTCATTTTTTTCTTCGCTTCTCGTTGTTGCTCCTCTGGTGGGAAGAAGAAGAAGAAGAAGAGATGGGCGGGAATGAAGGATGGAAGATAACAACTGGAAAAATGGAAAGGATGGGATGAATGAAAAGAATGAATGGATGGATGGCAGGATGGATGGACCACTGTGATTTCCAATCATCCACAAACACTCATTTATTTTTGTTTTCTTTTATTTCTTTCGAGTTTAATCGCTAATTACTCTCGTTTTTTGAAACACTAATGTATGAAAGGGTACTGTAGTCATTTAAGTTCTTTGCCTGAAGCTTTAAAAAATTCAGGTAATCTTAGGTACTGTGGCGAGCTGACCTGGCTATGAGTTTCATAAGATAGCTCCCTTATTTCAATGACTCAGAAGTAAGATTTTGAAACTTTCAGGACCATGTGTTAATATTTCAAAATATTCTAGAAAAAAATAGAAAAATAGTAGAAAAGCCACTTCACTTTTCAGTTCGAGCTCATTTGTGCTCAAAAACCTTTCAATCAATGAAATAAGCACGACTATTCGTCCATATTACAAATCTTCGAAACTCTAGCTGTTTTTTTTTAAATATTTGATACCATTTTTCGGTTTTTCAGAAAAGATGTTTCTTGGAAAATCAAGACATTAATTTTTAAAATGTTTCACCGGCCAGGGAAATTGAAACAATAGTAGTCTGATGACCAAGATTAGAGACTAGATATTAGCCAGAATTCAATCGTTGCCGTTGGGTTACTGTAGTTTCGTTTTTCAACAGGAATAATTTCAAATGATGGTACATTGATCTAAGACGTTATTCCACCCGTAAAATTTGATTCTGACATCAAAATAAGCCAATAATTCTATTTAGATCAAAATAATTTGACATTGACTAACAATACTCGTTTTCTATGAAAGCATAGTCAGTTTGATGTGCAGGTTTTCTGAGATATGTTAAATGAGCATAATTTAAAACGACTATAGCGCAGTTTGAATGTTGTACTCACAAAATTGAGCTATCAGTTTTTGTGAAGTACTAATCTTCAAAAAAAAAATTTCAGACATTCAATTGATAATTTTCTTCCTGTGAACCGGTTTCTAATCGTTAACATGTAATACGTTGATAATTATCAAACTTCAATTCCTTGATACTATTTCAATTAACATCGTTTTTACTTGCCAAAAAAGTTACCTTCTTTCTGAAAATTCAAACTGTGTGATTACTTTTATGCTCCGGGTACTGTAAAAAATCGTTATTGCTGACCCCTTTTCACTCATACTGCCAATCAAAACCTCAATTTCCGATTTCTATATGTTTTTTGTCTGAAACATATTTCGCTCCTTTTGTTTCTTCTTTTTCCACAACAAGAAAATATACAAAAATGTTGTTTTTTCTTCTTCTACACACAAAAAGTCTCTTGTATTTTTAAGCGTGCGAATTTTATTTTTTTTCTTCCGCCGAAAACAAAAAAACCATTTTTCCATTTTTCAGCGTGAATCATGCCACCAACCGAGGATCAAGTTGCTCCATCCGGTAAGAATAAAAAAAGAAAAAGAAATGGAAGGGAAGAGAAGGGAATATGATGGGAAAGGGACAAATATTTGGAAGGTGATAGGTGAAATTAGAATATGAGTAAATATGTCAAAAAATAGGGAGAAAGGAGGATTTTCGAGGATTTTAATTTGTTTGAGAAAAATCTATATAGACTATTCGTATGGATGTCGAATTTCTGGGTGTGATTTTTTAATCTGTTTTGTTGAACTTTGCCACTTTTGCTTATTTCGAAGAAAAACGGCTAACATCTTGCAAATTTGTGACACACTTTCTGGTCGCAAGTAAATCGCAAACTTGCTGTATCTGATCGAAGTTCTGCCAATCTTATCATGGCACTTTGATTCTCATTTTTCATTATTTATGTTCATAATGTTTAAAAAAAAACATATTCTTACTAGATTATCATTTGAATTTTCTTGCAGATTTAAAATGTCTATAAAAATGAAAATGTTAGCGAAAATCTTGAATTCAGTTCACAAAAAGTAGCCACGATAGTAAAAATGATTTTTGAATAATATTTTTGCAATAATAAAAATCAATACTTCTAGATACTCATAGTAACAATATTGGTTTCAATTTGGAATAATATTTTCAACGTTACATATGCATATATAAATAGGCTTGGCAATAGCTATAGTCGAGTTTTATCTTTCCAAGTTTTGTATTTTATTATCAATTATTTTGTTGGGCCAATCCTGTTTTTTCATCTTTTTGAAATCTTGAAAATTTCTGAATGTTTCAGAGTCGGGTTCATAGGAATCTGATATACCATTGAAAAAACATAAACTTCAGTAACTATGTATATGATTGGATATTTTAGCCATAAGCTGTTCATCAATCGACAACTTGCGCTCTATTGAGAATGTTTCGATTTTTCTTTTAACAGAGGACTGTGAGATAATTGTTTCAAAAAGTTCTTATTCTCAACTAAACATTCACAAAAAAAAATCAGGAAAAAAGCAAAAACGATACCCTTGCACATTTCTGGGTTATGTGCGCTCTATCGAGACGGTGTTTTTCTTTTCTCTCTCACTATTGTCGGGACGAAAGTTGGAAAAGTTGGAAGAGAACCAATATGGCCTAGAAAATGCCGACAGTACACGCAAAAAAAAAAAAAACACGGGATGGTTATCTTAAAAGTTAGAGTGTTTGAACATTTTCTCATTTTTTAATTCATGTCAAATTGCAAATTTCTACTGGAACTTACAACTTTTTTAAAATTATTAGGCTAAAAAACTTTTTTGATCTATCGTGAAGTGTACTGTCCGCATTTTCTAGGCCATATAGGTTCTCTTCCAAGGCTCTAAATATTTCGTCCTCACAATATTTTCAACTCACAATACAAATTTCAAGTCGGCTTTCATAGCTGTCATAAGCTTAGATCAAAATCTTTCTCTTGACAGAATTGTGTCCTACGTGTTCATCAATGTAGCACACTTTTTTTTCCTTCCCTTTTTTTTGAAATCAAAACTCAAGAAAAATCAAGTTGCTCCTAAACCCAAAGTAATTCTACACCAAACACAATTTTTTCGTTCTCCATCCTCCATTTTTTGCTCCTAAACCGAACAGCTAACATTAGGTGAAAAAGTGGTTTTTTTGTTCACAAAAATAGTAGCGCAAAACAAATAAAACAGAAAGGGATGAGCACAGGGGGGTTTGCTTGCTTGCTCAATAAGCAGTACACCTCCACAATTTAACCATTTTTTCATTTTTTCTCTTTCTTTTCTTTGCCAATTTTCAAGATGAGTAACTACTTGACACTTCTTTCTTTTGTCACTCTCTTGATACTTATTCTTAGGATTTCTTAGGTTGACAAAAAGTCATATGGTTTTTATTATTTTTCGCTGACAGTAATAATTTTTTGAAAATTTAGATGATGTCGTTAACGGACTTCGACTGAAGACCTATAGAAATTTTCATACTGTTCAACATCTTGTATCTAACTTGTGTTTAACTCCACTCGGATAGCTGAAAATTAAGTTCAAAATACGCTTTGAAAGTTAAAAAAAATTTTTCGAAAAAATCTTCAAAAAATCACTCTCTCTCTAGTTTTGGGTGAAAACATTGAAAATTATGAGAAATTTGTGAATTTCCAGTTTTTCCAATGAATTTAGTTTTTTTCTTGAATTTTTTCGGAATGTTTAGAGAATGGAAAATCACAGCAGATAAAATTTTCTGAATTTTCTTCGGCTTCAGCATATTGATTACTGTTAACATGTTTTTGATCACAGTTTCTAGCTCTGCCCACGGAGCCTGGCAAAAGTTAGATACAGGGTATTAGGTGCTCAACCTCAAATACCGTATCGGATGTCCGTTAATATTTTTTTATGAAGTTCTAGAGACCTTTTTTAGAAAGTACTCATACTGATTCAAAAAAAAATAGGCTCAAAAAGAAACTTTGTGATTTTTGTTCGAGAGTCTGCACTTGAGGTGTTTGTGTACTTTGAAATTGATCAGTCGAGATTTTTTTTCAAATCATTTGAATGCTCTTCCAACTTCCGCTCTTCCTCTATTTATCACAATAACTAGTACTCTGTTTTATGTTGTTTTTTCTCAAACAATAATCCTCGAAGAAATCTCTTTTCAGGGCAACCAAACACAGAGACAAGCAAAAAACAAATAAAAAAAACAGAACCCACCCAACCTTCTCCTCCTCCTTCAAGAAATCACAAATCATAAAACAAAATGTTGTCTTTCACAACAACCACAACTAGCTCAAATTATCAATCGGCCTCGTCGAAATACATTTCAACTGGCAACAACAATCAGTTTCCCCCACATTTTTATCCGGGCTCAATTAGTCCGCGTCAAGCCGATGCGATCGAACGACATCGACCAGCAGCAGCAACGACTAATAAAACGACTAGTATAGTTCCGAGTTTTCCGTCCGATCAATATCGAAGTTTTGTGGCGGCGCCACGTTCACCTCGATCATTCGGTGATTATCCGGAATTGACCGGACGACCCGAACCTAGACCAGTACCGATTACTATTATTAGACCGAGTAGTCCGGATGAACAAGAAGAATTGAGGATCCCTGTACCTGTACAGGTCCCTATTATACATCAGAAACATCCAGTTTATTATGTGAATGAACAAGAAAATAGGAGAGGTAAAAAATAGATATGGGGGCCCAAGAAATATGATAACATAAAAAATACAATTATCATTATCATTAAATATTTTTTCTCGTTTCAGAGGAGCAACCAAATGCCACAATGGAGACCAAAGTCACCGGACAAGGTCAACCAAAACGTGTGGGAAGATGGACTTTGGCGCAACTTCGCCAAACTGACGGAATTATTCCATCGCAAGCTGGTTGGAATAAGGGAGATTCGCAAAAGTTGATGACCAACTTTGGTACGCCGAGAAACACCAACACACGTGTCAAATCGGAGAACTTGCAAGTGAGTTGGCAATCATTTTAGAATTGTATAGAATTCCATTGACCATCAAATTTTTAAAAAAATATTTTCGTGAACAACCAGGTTCCATTTTTGAATAAGTCACAACCAAAAAATTGAAGTCCAAAGTTGAACCAGGATAAATTTTTTTTTTTTTTTGAAAAAAGGGCTTTTGGTTTTTCCAGATAAAAACCCCATGAATGATAAGCCCGAAATGGCTTGGTAATTTGGCCATTTCAGGTTATGAATTTATAGAATCAAGCTTCAAGATTCAGTTATTGATATCTCTGAATCTGACTTCAAGCTACCAAATTTAGAGTTTTTTTTTCGTATATTTGGGTCAGGTCGAGCTACCACATGTCTAACCACAAAGGTCTGTATCCCGAGAGCTCTCAACCAAACAAAGCCCGATCTGACTTTCAAGTATTTTTATTCTAAAAAGTCATCTCTAAATTATCAAAAATATTGAAAAAGTCGGGAATGCTCGGCTTTTGAGAAATAATTCCGGATTGGCTTAAGTGACTTAAGTTAAGTCTCACTCCGGTGGGTTACTTTTCAAAAAACCAATATGATTTTTCATGAATTTGAAATTCTTTATCCAAATTTTGACAGTTCAAGATAAAATTCAGCTTCTGAAAGCAACCTACCAGAAAATTCTTCAAAATATTCAATTTTTTTTTTCAGGAAATCCCAGAAGATATTGCTCAACGTACACACGGAGAAGTTCGTCTTCAATCCGGTACCAACAAATATTGCTCACAACGTGGAATGACCGGTTTCGGTACTGGCAGAGATGTGTGCAGAGAGGGAGTTCACGTCTCAAAGAACCCATCCGATTTGTCAGAATTGCCAGAGGAGAAGATTCGTCTCTCCGAAGGAATTGTCCGTCTTCAAGCCGGTACCAACAAATACGATTCGCAAAAAGGAATGACCGGTTTCGGTACTGGTCGTCGTGAGACCACCAAGATGGTCGACTCGAAACATCCAGAATACGATCATGAGAAACCGGATCAATCCGAAATTCCATTGCAATCTGGTACCAACAAGTTTGCCTCTCAAAAGGGAATGACTGGATTCGGTACTGCTCGTCGTGAGACAACAAAGATGGTCGACACTAACCATCCCGAATATTCACATGAACAATCAATCGATCAAACTACAATTCCATCTCAAATGGGATCCAATCAATATGCTTCACAAAAGGGAATGACCGGATTCGGACAACCAAGATGGGAAGTTTTGGACCCAAGCATTTCATGGCAAAACAGAAAATCACAAGGAATGGTTCGACTCCAATCAGGAACCAACAGATTCGCTTCACAATCTGTAAGTTTTCCAAGATTCCTGAAGTATTCTAGTCTATTTTTTCTTATTTCAGGGAATGATCGGATTCGGAACATGCAGAAACACAACATTCGAAGCCGAAGGTGGTGAACTTCCATACGAAGCACAAAAGGTGTCGGAGACAATAATCCCATCACAAGCCGGTTGGAACAAGGGAGACTCGCAAAAACGTATGACATCATTCGGAGCACCACGTGATGTTAAGGGAAAGCATTTGAAACGAATCTGGGAGTTGGAGTATCCAGAAGAAGCCGAAGTTTCGCTCGATCGTCTCTAAATTTTTTGCATGCAATTGTTTATATTCGCGCGCTTTTGTTTCGTCGTCATTCAATCATATATCTATATATTCTCCCCCCAAACAAAAATGTCTTTTTCTCTCCTTTTTATTGCTCGAAATTGCAACTTCTGTGAATTAATAAATCAAACGAACACCATAATGCATTTTTTTTAAAGTTTACCAGACATACAAAAATACAACAAGTACTTGACATGACGAATACTCTTATCACAACTTTCTGTTTGTGTCTTTGTCTTTCACACGTGTTATCCACTGTCAAGTGGCTCTTCGAAAAGTTCCAATAACAATTGCTGGTTTTTATTGTTTTACTTATGAAACTAGTAGAGAAAGGTCGAAAAAAGAGCAAAAATAGAAATTAGAAACTTTATGTTTTCTAGCAAGGAATTACAGCCAGGTTGAACTTTTGTTGGTTGGTTCATTATTGTTGAAAACGGTTTCCAAAAGTCCGGTCACACCATTAACCTTGTTTTGGAAGGGTGTAAGAAGTTGAGTTACAAATTTTTCAAGTGTGAAGACTAAATCTACGCAGCAGTCGTTTGAACCTGGATATTAATCGTGGCAGATATGAATTCAGGCACAAATTTCGAGTATTCACTGTTATAGTTAATCGAAACGCTTATTTTCCGCCATGAATTTTACCAGCAAATTTTTCACGTGATCTTGATATAAAACTAAAAACTGAAAATTAGAGCACTCTATGATATTATTTAACTGGGAGGGATAATTAACTAATTGGCATTGATTAGCCACTGGCTTCATACTGAAAAATGTGAAACTCTATCTTGTTCAAGGTTGGATATTATGGCCTGACCTGAAAGTTTGTCAGTTTCAAAACATCCATGTTGATATCACAATTATATTCAGGTTAATCTAGCAGCATGACTACAATTAAGAGATCGAAGCCTGGCTGAAAAATTCGTATTTTTTCATTATTTTCCGTCCACTTTCAAAAATAAGCCTAATATAAAATGTTTGCGATGAAAAAATTATGTGGGCAATTATGAAGCTTCGACAATTTTTTCATTTGTTTTTTTTTCATCTTTCAAATCTGTGAAAGTGAATTTTCAACTTTTTTCGAAACTCATTCAAAAAATATCGATGAAGCTGGAACGACGGGCTGCATCGTATTACGAAATTCTACGTGTCGATGAAAAGAAGACAAAAACATTAAGAATTGAGATTTAATGATATTGTAGAATTAACAGCAGGTCAATCTTTTGAAATTTAAAGACACCTAGACAGTTGGAAATCATATTTTAGTTATTACACCGTTTTTGTTCATCTTCCCATGAGTTTTCAATGTGTAACACACGTTTTCACAAATTTTGTGATTTACCGAAGAAAAAAAAAGGCTCTATACCAAAATAGTGGTCCCGAAAAAAATGATGGGTCCGTCAGGAAAAATAAGGGTCCCGAAATTTTCTTATGGGTCCCTCAGGAAAAAAAGGGGTCCCGGTTTTTTCCTATGGGTCCCTCACCAAAAAAGGGGGTCCCGGTTTTTTCTTATGCGTCCCTCAGAAAAAAAGGGGTCCCGGTTTTTTCCTATGGGTCCCTCAAATAAGGCTCATTAAAAAATTCGAATTTTCGGAGAAAAATCTCAATTTTCAGAAAATAAGTTTATAATGCAGAATTTTGTTTACTTTTGTTTTAAAACATCAGCTCTTTTGAAAAATGAAGAATTTTCAGGAAAAAAAATGTTATCAAATACCAAAAAAACACATAATAAAAAATTAAAGATATTCATATAGATTTTGATTGTCGGTGTTGAACAATCCCATTTCATGGAACATCGCATTCAGACATTTGGTCTTATGTCTCCTCTTAAATATATACATACTGGTAAAGGTATCAAAGATCTGCAAGAATCATTTGACAAGTTTGTAGACTACAAATTGAGCTTTGTTGAAGCCAACGCCTCATAGTCAACCAGCCAAACGAAGTTCCATAGCGAGCATTAAAGACATCATTGAAATGCTTATATGGAGTTCGTCATGCCGAAGTTCAAACATACCTCTACCAATACATTTTTAAAAGGAAGTGTAAGACCAAGTGTCTCAATGCGATGTTCCATGAAATGAAATTATTCAACACTGACGACCAAAACCAATATGAAAATCTTTTTTCCTTTTTTTTTGTGTTTCATAAATTACTTTTTTCGTGAAAATTTTTTTTAAACGCTGATTTCTTATGGGACCCCTTTTTTATGTGAGGGACCCATAGGAAAAAACCGGGACCCCCTTTTTTCTGAGGGACCCATAGGAAAAAACCGGGACCCCCTTTTTTTGTGAGGGACCCATAGGAAAAAACCGGGACCCCTTTTTTTCTGAGGGACCCATAAGAAAATTTCGGGACCCCTATTTTTTTTCGGGACCACTATTTTGGTATAGAGCCAAAAAAAATAAATATCCTTTTTTCAAAATCGCTCAGACGCCGTAAATTGTGTGCAAAGACACAACTTGACGTAAATGTGCAGAAAACCGTAGTACAAACGAGTTGTTTCTTCTCGATGGAGCAAACAAGCTTGTTTGTTTCATTTTGAAACTTTTAGTGGAGAAAAGCATTTTTCCAATTGACTAGGTGTCTTTAACGTTTAAATTCTTTATATCGTATTCATATGAACTTCTCCTCTTTGTTACTACGTTTCTGTGATTTGATGGTCTTGTAAAACAAAACTTCCTATATTGTTTAAAACTGGTTTACTACAACTAGCAACTGAGAAGAAGTTTCTTCTCAATATCATGAACCTCAACCCATTTATATCCAGATGCTTCGAACCAGACAACTCAATGTTCTCATATGCTCATCTATTTTTTTTCGAACGCAAATTGTCAAAATAAGTAGCGTTAATCTGCATTGATGATCTACTCAACCGTAATATTTACACCAACCAAATATGGTGACTGGCATTCATTTGTAAATAATCCCTGTCCCTCCTCCTTCTCCACAATAAATAACTCAACTCGTCTAACTAAACACATAACGTATCGAAATTTGACACCTTCTAGAAGTAGAATTGATTGACGGTGTACAGTGAGATGCACGCTATTCAAGATATTCTTTTATGGTTTTGAAAAACATATTTTCCAGTTTCAACTCTCACTGTACTACACTCTATTTTGGTTTGTTGTTTGGCTATTTTTTATGTTGAAATGTTACTCGTTCGAAATTCGAAGTGTTCATGTCGTCCGAACATCTCTTCCTGTTTCTATTTCTATTTGCAGATTCGGGCTTCAAAAAATCCATTCAACACGCCATATTTCCTTTCGGTCAAATAAGCTCCGCCCACTTCTTTTGGCTTCTTTTTTCTTCTTCTCTTTTTCCCTTTTTTTTCCATTTTGGGATCCTTTTTTTGTTTGTTTTGATAGCCGCAACCATATATTTTCAGATGGATTCAAAAAAGATGCGCCAATTTGTGGTGGCAATTTTATTTCTAGTGGGTGAAAGTTTGGCGAATATGAGCTGTTTGGTAATGAGACCAGGTAGGTTGTTTGGGGAAAAATGGATGGATTACTGTAGTTAGTGGTTCACTATAATTTATTTTCTAGAACTATGGGATCTTTGACATGTAAAATCTGACACTCCTACCAAATAATTCCTAAAAACTTTTGAAAGCGAGAATAATTTTATGTATCAATAGAGCACGTGTTGGTGATTTGATTTTCCCCTATTTCCGTTGAAAAACCCGAACAAAAAATGTCAAATGTATTTCAGTTAGCTAACTTGAAAATATATTTTTCAGGTCCTGAAGATAAAAATCTGAAAATTGAACATGAAGTAGTATAACCTGAAAACTCTAACTTAGTGGTTCTAAATCTGGTCGGTCCCAAAACTACAGTTTCTGAAATGAACTCGGACATTCGAAGATTTTCCTAATACGATGTGCAAAGTTTAAAAAATGCAAAAATATCGTGCAGAGTGACAAAAATGCTTCCATTTGTTGAAACTTTGCACAGCCCATAAATGGGAGTGGGTAAAATCTTTTAGAAAATATCTTCAATAAGTCTAGAAGCATAATTTTCCTTTTTAATAACAACATTTTTTTTTTGTGAAATCTGTTTTGAAAAAAAGTGACCGGATCACATTTGTATACATAATTGTTCGGGGTGCTCAAGTCTATTTCAACAATTGCGTTTCGGGTCTGATTTTTTAGAACCTGGTCAGATATAGGGTTTGTGAACAAGTCAGAGACACTTTCATGAAAAAGGAGTCGTAATCCCATTTTTTTTACCTGAACAAATTTCTTCTCCCTATTTTTACCAATATTTCAAAATATCAGAACTCCTTCCAAGCAGGGATGTACTTTTGAATCCTCGGCCTGTTGACTTCAGTCCGTTCACGACTGAACGGCTCCATTTTCGCCCATCCGAAAGCACAATGATAAATTTCCAGTTTTCTTTTTTTCCTATTAACGTGTTCTACTAATTCGCTCCTGCCAAACGTTGTTTTATTTACCCATTCGTATACACATAGTTTTGTGAATGCAAAAACGTAGTTTCTGTGCATTTTTTGTGGGGTGCACACATTGTGTGTTGCCACCACACCAAATCGTCTCAAATTACACCGAAAAAATTGGGGAGGAGGCAAAAAAAAGACGAAGAAGGAGAAGAAAGGAATCTTTGATTTTGATATGTGTATACAAATATAATCACGAAATTTGCATACATTTTGAGTAAATATATCAATTTTTGTTTGACGAGAATTATGATTTTTCTCCTATATATTTGGTGAACAAATTTCGAATGTATACATCAAAAAGAGAAGAACATGTAGTTTTGAACGAGGGTTTTTCACCTCCCCTCAAAGCACAAAAAAAAATGTTTTTTGATGAATTTCCGTTCTCTTTGTGCCAAAGATTGATTGCTCATCTAATTTTCATAAATTTTTCATTTCTTTTCCCAGACGAAAAAATGGCTTTTGAGTGGGTCCTCGACAGGAAAAAAGAGATTGAATTTCTCAAAATATGTACAAAAAAAGTACTTTTTCTGTTATTTTTTGCTGTTAGCAACAAAAAAAAGCTGCGCAAGCAATCAAATTTTGTTTCCGAAACAATTGAATTTCTGAAATCTTCGCGAACAAAACACCAGAACTGATCTGATTGTGTCAGGATTACTGTAGATATATTGATTCAAATTTCACAATCCTGCGCGACATAAAAAATTAGCCATTGCTTCAGAAAAAGTTTGACCAGTATGTCCTTTTCCTTTTCGTGTCTTCTTCTAAATTGGCTTTTGCCATACCAAATCACATTTTGTCAAAAAGAAGACGGAACCCTTCTCGATTCTTCTTTCTCTTTTTCTCCTTTTTTTGGTGTGAAGGGATTGGTCACACCAAAAAAATCTCAAGGGGAACGATAGTTATTATAACGAACGAACGAACGAAAACATGAGTGGGGGTGACGAGTGGACTACGAAATTTCGAAGGAAGAAAAAAAAAAGGAGATAGTAGTGGTATAATCTGAAATGAATAAAATCTTAGAGTGAGCTATGTGGAATAACTATGATATAAAAAAGTATATTCCAAGGAAATTAAAATATGTGTATATAACGATGCTAATAGTTCACGCTTTTTGAGAATTTTTCGTTTTTTCTGTAAAAATTAAAAATCCTGGCGGATCTCGAAACAAACAAAACAATTGAAATTGAACTAAAAAAAAAAAGGATCAGAAAAAAAAAACAGACTTGACCTTTTCCGAGTTATTAGAAGCAAGTTCAAGGTCCAAAAATTGTCACTAAAGCTAAACTAATCATAAAAACGCACATCATTCATTTCATCCTATTTTTTTCCAAATTTCCATTATTAACATATTTTAGGGTTTTTCGTTTTTAGTAGTCCGGACCGATTCATTTTTTTTTTGATTTTTGGTGTCTATCAATCGAAGAATTCCTTTGTTGTTTTTTTCCGTATGAAAAAATTAAAACTACAGTGAATTTTTCTTAGTCCCATAGTTCGAAGCTCTTGATTTATTTTTCTTATATTTCCAAAGTCTAAAATTTAGGAAAACGAGATCATGAGAAAACCGTAACCCTGAAACAGGTCATTTTCTAAGTTAATCGACCGTAAAGAATTTGAACTATTGCAAAAACACTTTAATTTATGTTAAACCTCAATAAATTTTCTCGAGGCCACGTGAAGCTACACATAAAAACCGTCAAAAATAAATCGGTAAACATTACCTGTGATAGTCATTTCAGTTTTATCCTAAAAAGTTTTGTTCAAAATGTCCATCCAATTTTTGTCATTTAAACCAAAAACATCCAACTTCTTCACCCCATCTCCAATTTGAAATTCTGTATGCATAACTATTTTGTTCTGCTTCGTTTTTCTACTCAAAAATGCATTCTTGTCCAATTTTCGGACACCAGATGGGCTCTTCGAATAATAGTACTTTCCTTGTTTTTTTTTCTCTGGGAGATTTCTAAATTCATTTCCCAAAGGGAGAATGAAACGTGTCGAAATGATGAAAAATTGCCGTTTTTTGGCGGCGTTTGAATAATTTTGACAGAGAATAAGCATAACATTAGGGTTACTGTAATCAAGGTTTCAAAACTTTTACGATACATATGAAGGGTTCTTCTGCATATGCAACAAGAATACATCTTTCACGGAAAATATGGTTTTCAAAGTATAAATCATATACCCAAATTTGTTTAATTTCCTCTTTTACCCATCTAACTATAGTTATACTGCTGAATCCTATTAGTAATAGTAGTAGTAGTACTAATCGGTTTGTGGTATCTGGTCGGAAGAATGTCAAAAAGTGTCAATTCCAAATGTTTCCTCTTTCTCTATCTCTTCCCTCCTTTTTTGGCTCGTTTAGCCAAAAAATAGTAGGAAAGCAAAATAGAACAAGTTATCCGAAGGCTCATCTTTGTTATTTGATGGAAATAGGGAAAAAACAAAAAAAAACATCTGAAATGTTTTGGGGGATGTGGATCTGAAAGATGAAAAAAGTAAAGTTTTGAAATTTGCAGGTTACGGTCTCGTGACAGAGGATTGCCCATCTCATGCTGTCGGATGCAGGATTCGAGCGAAAAAAGATCATATCGGTAAATAATTAGAATCTGTTGCTTATAATTTGAAGTAAAATTTCAGAATGGTACGAACTTTCCCGATTATACGATCGAAATCAGCTAGTATGTGTGTATCCGGAAGAATATAAATCAATGACTGGTTAGTTTTATTTTTTGAAGCACAACAGGAGTTTCAATTAGACCTGTAGTCCAACTGGGCCTTACCTGAACTCCTTTCTCACAGTTCCTAGCTACCTTCTGTGCTATGGCGAGTCTCAATTTGATTCGTTTGAATTTTGACCGGTGTTGAATTTCCTCTTTCTGAGAGTCTGAATTCCTAAACATGAAAACACAAAGAAAAAGTCGAAAAAAAGTTTTCGTCAGTTTCTAGTATAAAATTTAAAAATGAAAACGAAGAACTAGAGATGTTTTGAAATTTACATTTAGTGCTTCATAAAACTCATAACCTAGTCATAATTGACAATGCGAGAAAAATCAGCGCCTGAATCACACACTACTCAGAATCTTCTCTATGTTCTCTGATGATTGTCAGAATCACAGTTCGTTTTTTGAACAATCATTATCTCAAATTACAATATGTTTTTTACGAAAATTCTGCTCAAAGTTTCGATAGAACTGAGCATTAACTTGTCAATCTAAAAAAAAGTAGTATTTAAACTGAACATACCAAAAAACTTTTGGGTTTGTCAACTTAAAAAACCAAAAAAAAAATGGCAAAGGGGATAGAGTTAGCCTGAAGTACGCATCATTGAAGTCTTCCATTAATAAACGGATATCCAGTGAAACAGCCAATTTCCCTAAATAAAAAAAATTACAGGATGTATGCGCAAACCATCTGGAAGTATTCGATGTTGGTGTGGTGGACGGGAGAATTGTAATGACCCAGAGACCAGTCGGTTAGTATCCTACTCCCACTTCATCTACAAATGAATCTTTCACTTTCAGTGACCTTTACGAAGCCTTCACAGAAGGCGATAACGATGCAGTTGAAAAAATATCAAATTGGTTGAAAAGTGAGAAAGACGAGAGTTCTTGGAAGAAGTTCACCACAACAGAAGAACCACCACCAACAACAACTGATCCGATTACCACAACAACAACAACAACAACAACAACAACAACAAAAAAGCCTGTTCCAAGTACCACAACCACGAAGCGACCAGCAACAACAAGAAAGCCAAAAAGAATCGGGATTGTAAGAACAACTACAGCAACACCTATAACAACTACAGCATCAAACAGAGTTAATGTGGTGACCATTAAAAACAAGGTATATAATTTTTAAAAAATAGAATTAGGAGGAAAGAAAAATACATTTTCAGAGTGATCCGATATCCACGGAATCATTGCAATTGGACAGCACATTCGAAGAAACACGTAAAAAATTGGTTAGTTTTCATGGAGCAGGAAGTAAACTATTATGAAACTGCCTAAAATGTACCAAAATCGGTGCTGGAATTGAAACTTACGCGTCAATTAACCGTAAAATAAATTATATGTATTACTTTTTATTTTAATTGAAAAATGTCGGTTCTAAGAACATCCTAAGCTGGAATTTGGACCGATGATCTTTAAACAATGAAAATCATTGTCTGGTTCATGATTTTCAGCTTTTTCGGAAATATATTTCTGATTTCGAATTACTTTAAAAATTTGGATCGCTTATTTCATTTTTGAAAAAAAAGTTGACTGTGTTTTGAGAACCGACCTCTGGCTTTGTTCATTGGAATAAAAACCAGTGACCAGCCAGAGAAAACCCGTATTTTTTCTTAAATTTAGTCCGGTCCGCCCGAAACTCACTTTTAAATACGATTTTTCATTTTGATTAAAATTCGTATTTTTTAGGCTCGAGATATGAAGGAAGAAGAAGAGAGATTGAAACAAATGTTAGCAGACGAAGAAGAAGAGGAAGAGGGTGACAGTGATGTTTCTAGCGGTAATAATCATCAATATTGTATGCAAACCCTCAAATAAATACAAAAATTTCAGATTTGACAGAAGATGAAATAGCGCAACAATCAGAAAGTCGCAGACTCGATGAGAATCTAGCAGAAGATGTTATTTTGCGTAGAATGGAAGAAGACGAAGAACTTCGACAAAGCAGACAAACTGATGAATATTCGGATCTTTACACCCTTTCTAGAAATTCTAGTCCAAATATATTCAGAAACTCATTGATCCTTTTCGCTATTTTTTTTGTTTTCTTCTGATCTCCTCAGCTTATCTAATATTTGAACAACGAAACTGAAAATTTGATTTTCAGATAATCTCGAATACTGGTGATTTTGCATTTGTTTTCAAACTTTACTTATTTCTTCTGAAGAAGTGTTTTCTCAGTGAATAAAGGTTTTTGGCTTTAAAGTTGTAGTTTCGAAACCGTGAAAAATTAATAAGAAATTGAAAGTAAATATATTTAGAACAGAACATCATAATACAACGTGTTGATCAATTTGTCTGTACAAAACATTTATTATAAAAATAAAAGAAAACGAATACATCTTTTCAATGGTACAAATAAAACTAAAACATCTAGTTATCTACAGAATAACAAAAGTAAAACATTATTTATTCAGGTACATCTAATCTCGTTCCTTTGAAGCGTTGGTGAGGTGGAATCTGAAAATATTGTTTTATAAAATATGTGAATTGGAAAATCTCTCAAGTTTTTGAAATTACAACATTCTTCAAAAAACTTACATCATTTAATGTATCCAAACGATCAGTTTCATCATGACCAATCATCATTTCATCAATGTAGAGAATCTGCAAAAACAACAATTTAGAATTGAAAAACCAGATTTATTGTTTTATTTCTAGAAAATTTTTTGTACTTTTCGGATTTCCATCATTTTATTGAACTGGTTTATGAAAATAAAAAGTTACTTCGCGACAGCAACTTTGTCCACAATTACAGTAAACGAAATTGATTTTATTCTCGTTCAAATACGCCAGTCGACCATTCTCTTCTGGAATAAGAAAGTTTTTTGTCTAATGTCTACGCTTGTACATCAAGTCAAAACTATATAATGTTCATAATAGAACTTACGATTCAGAAGAGGATCTTGTAAATTATCGAAAAACGATTCGACATCTTCTTCGTAGCATTTGAAATAATCCAATGACAATTCTTCGCCGTATGTCTGAAAATAAGGATCGTGGTTATTTAAAGGTTAGAGAAAAGGATCATGAAATGGAAAAATTATTGAAATTACCATCTATTTATCAATCATGGCATACCTCGATGCAGAACATTGTCTAGGACGGATTTTGTTTTTAAAAATTTACTGAAATCGATTCATACAAGATTAAAATTGAGTTGTTTTTTCCAAAAAAAAAATCACCCAAAACGTTAAAAAATATTATTTGTCTGTCCAAAAAATGAATATATATTTTCCAATTTTTAAAATTTCAACTTACTCTGAGATTCTCATTGGAATAGACAACAAGTTGTAATTCATCTCCCTCTAGCTTCATATTATCTGGCGGAAGCTCCAGTTTGACTACGCAATTCGGTTCGCACTGGAATAGAACTCATCATATTTACCAGATTCTGTGTAAAACACTTACCGAGTGAAGTATGAACCTTGAGAAGTCATATACTTGTCGCTGATCCAACACTTTATCACTCAATCCGATTTTGAAAATTGACGATATAGCAATCGGGAAACCATCTTCAATCATTGACATATGAGCAACAGAATCATCGACGATCTGTGAAAATACGAAATAAAATATCAAACGCAGTGAAATATACCTTTCCCATCAATTGAACCAATGGTTTTCCAGCATTCACTGAATGATCGACACATAACGCCCATCCTAATTCCGATGAAAATCTCAACGAAAGATTTTCATGATACTTCGGATGTCGTTTGATATCCGTTTTCAATGGACTTTTCAGAAACTCCCATCGTGGAGTGTTCTCAATCGCTCTGGTCTGACCTTCTTGAAAATGATCCCGGTGAACGAATGGAAGAATTCCGCCGAATCCTTTGTTCGTTGATGGATGAAGATTCGTATTCTTATTACCGTCTTGTGTTGTTAACGTTAAATTGAAATGTGGAGGCGGAGGTGGAGTGTAGATACTAGATTTATATCCGTGTGGGTAAAGAATCTGAAACATAAGATTAGTTTTTTCTTCAAAACAATTTCAACTCTGTTCACCAACACTGTTTTCGAAGTCTTTTTTTCACCTCAAAAATCTCATAAACTGTTATACAAAATCTAGAACTTTGATTTTTTCAAAAAATGTATTCCACTGTTTACCTTTACATGTGGATAATTGAAGCTATTGTGATATCGATCCACTAGGTCCCTAGTGTATCTCTTCATATTACTGTCGTGTTCTGATTTTTCAGAGTTCGTAATTGAGTAAAGATACCAATCATTGTCGTGTCTTTTCATAGCCTAAAATTGTTAGTCGAACATAAATCCGAACTTTTCAGTATATTTACTTTTATGAATCGTCGATTTCCTGCTAAAGAACCATGCTCAATGTAATTGACAGCACCACGGGTGATGAAATGTTTGCCAAGAACAGCTAACAGATTTCCAGTTCCTGAAACCTTACCAATAGTTATTGTTCGGTTGAATACTATGTAAATAATTATTTTTAATTAGCTCACCGAGAAATTTATTATCACTGACAGTTTCACTAGCCTCCAATATTTCAGTGATATTTTCATTTGAATGTCGGCTTTCGAACCTAGTAACGACGAACTTCTTCAGTTTCTCTGGGCACATCAAACGAAACTCTGGTTCCAGCGAATTATCGGCATCTCCGTATCCTTTCCATTTGACTTTGTATAGAATCTCTCCATTTTCCAACTTCTGGTCCAGAATTTTCTCCACTTCGTACAACACTGTGTCAATTTCAATAACGGGTATTATTTTCGGTTTTTTTCTAGGCGACTTCATCGAAATATCCGGTTTTTTTTCTATTTCATTATCATCAGCATCATTATATGCACGCTTGGTTTTGTTCCTTGGTCTTGTTTTTGGCATCTGAAATTTTTTAAACCTCACAATCAAGATCAGAATGATAAAATACGCACAAACAATTCACGAAAATGAACCTAGGAACAACTAAAATTTTTGTTTGTCATTTATAATTTAGACATAGAATTTATCATTTATTCAATGCGTATAGAGAAAATTACCACTAGTGGAAAAAAACACAGGGACCCGCTTTTTTCAACAAAAAAAAAACAAAACAAACGATTTTAATTCGGCAACTACAGTAATGTGTGTAATTGCGCGTCGCTGTGTTTGAAAGGTTCAGTGTACCGTAACCCAAATTTCATTTTCGAATTTCGCGAAAATGTTTTTCTTGAAAACGTTCGAATTCTTGTTTTCGTAAACTCCAAAGTGATTCTCATTGTCTATAAAACGTATTAAAATCTTTGTCAGAAAATCATTTTTGAGCCATAAAATAATTTATTTCCTTTTTTGAAGGTTGACAATTATAATTATTGAACTTTTTCAGATATTCTATGAATTATGTCAAATGGTCCAACTGAAGAAAAACTGAGTCAATATAAATATCAACTAGAATCGAACGATCATATTCAAATTTGGTTTAAGATGAATGATGAAAAGAATGAAGACTATATAGGTCAGTCGGATTGCGTATTTAAAGAACCAATAGAAAATAAAGAAGAAGTTAATGATCAATGCGATGATTTAGATGATTTCGAGTCACCATCCATTTCTTCAAGGTAGTTCTTGATCATTGTTACATCAATGGAAATTGACGTCATTCCAGCGTACCCGTGTTTGACACTCGTGACTGCTATAAAGAAGCAACATTTAGAGATGAAGTGCGCCAACATTTTCCAAAATCAAATGATTCGTCTACCTCTAATTTTTGTCTTTATGGAGAGTATGTTTTTTTTCAATAATAAAAATTACATAAATATAAAAAAAGGAATGCTTCAAAAACTTTTCAGCGATATGGAAGACAAATGTGAGCCTTCTGAATTAGTGGAGTTCCGTGACAAGTCATGGTGTATCTGTATGAGAGCTGATTTGTATTCAAAAGGAAACGACTTCGAGGTTAGGTTCAATTACCATAAATAATATTTATTTTTTTAAACAGATGGTTGTATATAGCTTCCAAAAAGGTATAGAAAAGATTTGTTTGGAAAGCAGTCAAATTCATTCTGAGTTCAAATCAGCCAGTATGGTGAAATATCAAAGAACGAATACTGGAATAAATATTGAGCCTATCCACTGTTCGATGTTGGACCATTCATGGGTTTCTGTAAAAGTGAAGATGAATCGAGGAATGGAAGTGAAAGGTTATGCGATCTGTAATTTTGTCGATTTTGAAGGAGGCGAAGGCCTCGACGAAGAAGTCATTATCTGGTGAAGGAAATAGAATTCATCAAAACATAAAGTTTTTTCACAGGTGTGACGCTATTGGTGCAGTCCGATTGAATTACAATGATTTATCATATATCCGTAAAAATTGTGGAAATGTCCAAGACGCATTCAATGCTTTAGCTTTAAGCCACGTCACAATAAAAGCGGACTTCAAATTGTAATTTTTCCCACGAAAAATCCTTGCTACAGTTTATTTTTAGCGAACACGGGCTACATCCGAAATGGACAATTACGAGTATTCAACCTACTCTTGAAATGGATGATAATGCAGGTACTTTGAAAATTGGATCAAATCTATGGCCTGCGAGAATTCTCAGATTTGATGACCTTCTATTCGAAAAAAGGGTAGGTAAAATACCATTACACCTTTTCTTATAAATGTAAATTTCAGGAGCCAAGATATATGGTGTTTAGATCAATCTCTATGGAAAATGTGATAGTTAAAGCAGATCGGAATTTATTCGGAATTATTAATTCAGCTGGGCCGAAATATGCTGAAAATGGTATCATGACTGTGAGTTTTTCTTTCTTTTTGAGAATTGCCACAGTTTGCAGATTTTCGTTGACCATAAATCATAATTGTTCCACGTTTAACGAACTTCAATTACAGGCAGTCGTCTTTCCGAAGTTTGAATACGGAGAATTCGCTTATTACGAAGCGATGATTATTGGACCATTGAAGGTATTTTGTAGTGCTTTTGATAAACATGTATGATATATTGTTTAAGGTAGTGATGATTATTACGGAAGGAAGATTGCAAAATTACACACCAAAAACATGGCCACCGAATGTGCTAAAATCTTTCGAAAGTCATAAAAACAGAGAGAAGGTAAATATTCAATTTGAACAAAACTTCAAAAAAAAAAACCCGTTTCATCTATTAAAACCTATTAAAAAATACTGTGATTTAAATAGGAGTTATTCCATAACACTACGAATGACTAGTACCAAAATTTCACTGTTATCAATTTTGGTTGATGATGTTGTTTATGACTCAAACAAACAAATATAGAAATCTCTCCAGGTAACACATAAAGTCAATTACATGAACTTTGGATTTTTTTTTCTCACATTTCGTAGTACTGGTTTTGTTGTTTTAGAGATGTGAAATTCGTGGGCGTAATTAAATTTGAAAAAAAAAGAAAAAAAAAGACGTTGTTTGAAAATGCTGGTTTGAGCTGAAAGAGGAGTGCAAATTTCGAAATGAAATCAGGTTTTGGGACCTACAGTACACTTATATCAAGTTCAAATTTCATATCTCTACCCAATCAAATATACATCCAATCAGTATTCCATAACCATCAAAGTATGAACACTTTCAGTTTGACAAACGAAATATGCCGCGAACATTTCCTAATCAACACTCTTGGGATATTCCATACAGTTACACGAGCATCAAAGGATCATACGAAATTTAAATATTCTTCTCGTGTAATATTAATATCTTTGTATTTGTTTTTTTTTTTTGAATTCTGTTAATAGTGTTGAGTTTTTATAGAGTAAATATGTTTTATTTTTCGTTTGCGCCATCTTCCTTCGTCGAAAAACCCATTTTTCGTCTTCCGTGTGTGTGAAAAGTGTCACAAAACGTCAAAAAAAGAGGAAAAGAAGAATCTGCTTTTCTTCTTTTTCTCTAAATCTTCAATGAGGGACCTATATGAGGAAAAGGGTAGGAGACATCAGACAGACACAGAAAGAAAGAAAAAACGAAAAGAAAACGTAAAGCGGATGTGGGCCTTTCCGCTCTGCTTTTTCTCCGTCTATTTTCTCAAAATGTACCACTCAACTTCTTTTTTTTCTTTTTTTCTCTTCGTCTCCATACAACATCATCTTAAACATGTTTTATTTGTCCTGAAATGTATTGTTTCATATTTAGGTACCCCTTTTTCCAAGAAATCATTTTTTTGTCGTATTATATTTCCTGGATGACGAATTACGAGTTCTGCAAATCTGTATTCGTTATACTGATCAATGATACTTTTCTGATTTCTCAAAACGAGGGTTCTCTCTGAAAATACCGAAACAGTTTATAATTTTTAAGGTTTTTGAAATTAAAGTAAGTTCTCAATGATAGGTCAAAGTTAGCATTTGATCTTTTTGTGAGCCTTTCCAATTTTTTTCTGCCAGAGAATGTGCAAACAAAAATAAACAGCTCACTGTACCTATGGAATTGAAGAATTTGATAATTTTTGGTTGTCCGTAACCTCAAACTAGTCCGGTTATTCTAAAACACAGGCAGTTGCGAACCGGTCTGAAATCGAAGAGCAGTGAAAACCGGAAGGAAAAATAGAGAAATCGGGCCGGAAACCATCTGAGATTCTGGTTTCCAGATTCCTGTACTTTCCCTCCGGTTTTCACCGCTCATCAGTTTCCAATTTCGCAACTGCCTGTGAAAAGTATTTCAATTTGCTCAACAACTATTTTTAGAACTTTTCTTGATCATGTCTCCAAAAAAAAGCCCAAAAGTAAAATGTGTCTTTGAAAAGACTAGTTGACACATGTCTTCTCATATGTATATCACAACATTAGCCTAAAATATATAGCTCGAAATAGTTTGTTAGAAAATTCACGCGGATCAAAATTCAACAGGTGACACGCACTCTATTGATAATATATTATTCCGATCTAAGCTGAATTTTTGGTTTATTTTGATATCATAATCGATTTCTACTGATTAAAAATCACATATATTATTTTATCATCATTTGAAATATTCTGGTTTTTGAAATCTTTCCTGTTCAAAAACGAAACTACAGTAACCCAGTGGCAGCGATTGAATTCTGGCTAATATGACATCAATGCAAAACTGCAGATTACTTCATGAATTTTCACACAAAAAGAGTCAAAAATCAACTTGATATCTGAAAATAATTCAATATTCGATTTCTATCGCTACGAGATATTTTGATCTACAAGGCTAACTTTTTATAAGGCTAACTTTCTGCAGCTCCTTTTTATCGGCCAGTTTCAAGATTTGTTTATTTGTACGTGGTTTCAGGCAGAAAAAATCAACCTCAAAGATTATAAAAAAAATAACCCAACTAGTGAATTTAAACCTTTTTCAACTATTTTAGCAAACTTCTTCTCATTTGTGAAGCATTGTGCGTATGTTACTGTAGTTCCAACCTTCTTAAATGTTTCGGAAAATTGCATCTGGAAAATTTGGGAAATTGATTACATGTATGATGTTTAATTGTATTCATCTGAAATGAAACATCATCAAAACTTTAGCTTCAGTCTCCAATAAATTTTTTTCACATTTTATGAATCTAATCCCGACCAACAATCATTGGCTATCGTACTACAATTGTTGGGATTTCAAATGTTTCAATTTTTGTTTGTTGGTCAGTAGCAGTTGTTTGTCATTTTTCTCTATCTCTTCCGGTTTCAAAGAAAAAGTCAACTGCTTCGTCTCAAATTTTCCATCTTATTTTATGTTATTCCAAACTTTTTTCGCATCAGCAAAAAACATTCTGTAAACAGTGTAGACATAAATTTCTGTGTATAATTTAAGTCATGATTTAGAAAACATTGATTTAGTCTAGAAACTTGCAACTATTTACGTACTATTTCCCAAAACTACCTCTTTCTTTTCATTCCTAAACTATTCTTCATTACTCCTCTCCTCTTCTCCTTTTTTCCAAAACAATAAAATATGCGTTTTTAGCCGTTACTCTACTTTTTCGTCGTCCTTCGAACTTCCAATCTGTTCCCATTTGTCAAGCTTAGCTTCTCTTCATTGCATAGTAATGTTGAAGAGTTTTTTGCTTTTTTGTTGCAATTTTTCTCTGCGTCTAGACTCTTAATACCACGTTGGTTTCTTACAAATAGGGAATAAGACCCCATAGATTAAAGCAACCCCGTAAGCTAAAAGGCATGTCTGTATCCATGATCAGCAATAACAAATACAGGAAGTATGACATGTTCTCTATTACTGACAAAAAAATTATAGCGAAAAGTTTAAAAATGGCTGAGTTTGAGTCAAAAAACGAAAAACGGCGAAAATCAGTTTAAAAATTCTTCTCCTATCATTCCTAGCAAAATGTGTCAACACGCTAGCCACGTACATTTTAATTGACGACTTTTTTTTTGAAAAACAGGAAGGTCGAGAGAAAAAAGTTCACGTAAAAAATAAAAATATTCATCTTTTTGAAACGTCTGCTGAGGAGGTAATTCAAAATTTATTTTCCATGTGAAATTCAAATGGCTGAAACTGATTTCGCCTAAAATATTGTGATTTCATATTTTGGGATCCCAATTTTAACAATTTTAAAGACACCTAGACAGTTGGAAATCATATTTTAGTTGTTACAACGATTTTGTTCATCTTCCAATGAGTTTCCAATATGTGAAACACGTTTTCACAAATTTTGTGATTTACCGAAGAAAAAAAAATGCATATCCTTTTTTCAAAATCGCTCAGACGCCGTAAATTGTGTGCAAACACACAACTTGACGTAAATGTACAGAAAACCGTAGTACAAACGAGTTGTTTCTTCTCAATGGAGCAAACAAGCTTCTTTGTTTCATTTTGAAACTTTTAGTGGAGAAAAGCATTTTTCCAATTGACTAGGTGTCTTTAACTTCAATTTGCAATAGGGTTTGCCGATTTTTTCTGCTATCGATTTTTAGCTTCAGGGGTTGCTTTAACTTAAAGCCATCAGAAAAATTATGGTTCTTGAAATTTTTCTTGTTGGAAAACGAAACTACAGTAACCCGATAGCAGCATCGAGTAAACTGTAGGTCAAAAAATCCCATAGTTTGAAACCACAATATTTTCAGTGAATTGAGTTTCAGCCACAAACAAACTTACAAGAAGAATCAGTTCTGAATTACCTCTTGAGCAGAGTTAGCACGTTTTTCAAAAAATATAAAATATTTTATTTCTCCTTCTCCGGACTCCGATGTGTTGAAAAAAACCTTATATCAGTTAAGCTTGAATGAGAAGCTCGAAAACCTCCCACAATTTTTCATCAAGTTTTCCTCTCAAAATCTATAAAAGGACAACTATTTCTATGAAAAACTCGAAAAAACTTGAGAGGTTTTAGAGCTTTTTTTTTTGAAAATCTTCAGATAAACTAGAACTTTTAGGAGTTTTTTAACGTGAAATATTTCCATGGGACTCATATGGATTTGAATTCAAGTCTTCCATCCATGAAATGTTCAAATGAAATGAAAAGTCCAAATCTTCAAGTTCGGTCTCTTTCAAGCGATTTTTAACATTCTCAAATTATTTTTTTTGGTCTAACTCTTTTCCTGATACTTATTCTTATGTTCATGGTTTTTGTGTATTCCTCTTTTAATTTTCTGTTTTCAAATCCAATTTTGCAGGTTCATGGTATCAAATGTGCATTCATTGCACAAAAGGAGATTCATAATTTCTCCTATCATTTTCCTCTTCTTTCTCCCAATCATTGTTTCATCGAATCGCGATGCTAACAGACTTTTTGAAGATCTAATAGCAGGTAAAATTGATATATTTTGGAAGGGTTACATTTTTTATGTTACTAGATTACAACAAACTAGTGCGACCAGTTCAAGAAAATGGCGAAACATTGGTTGTCACTTTCAAGTTGAAACTCAGCCAACTTCTCGATGTGGTAAGTAGAAAAAATATATGAAAAATGTTAATTTTTTATTTTTCAGCACGAGAAGAATCAGATTATGACAACAAATGTTTGGCTACAACATGTAAGTGTTCCAAGCAAGTACAGTACTCCAATTGTTTTCTTTCAGAGTTGGACTGACTACAAACTTCAATGGGATCCGAAAGAATACGGTGGCGTTGAGGTACTGTATGTTCCTTCTGACACAATTTGGCTACCTGATGTAGTACTGTATAACAAGTAAGTGCAAGAAATATATATTTATCATTTATGATGATGCATGAATTCCAGTGCCGATGGTAATTATCAAGTAACAATCATGACAAAAGCAAAATTGAAATATGATGGTACTGTAGAATGGGCACCACCAGCTATTTATAAGAGGTAGGGGAAGGTACTGTTGGTTTGAACTGTATAGAGTTTTATTTCAGTATGTGCCAGATTGATGTCGAATTTTTCCCATTCGATCGACAACAATGTGAGATGAAGTTTGGGTCATGGACATATGGAGGATTGGAGGTAGGATAGAATGAGATGTTTGATATTCAAACACTTGATTATATTTTGACCCCAGTTTGAAAATGGAAATGATAAAACATCCAACTCAAATCTTATGATTCTTAAAACTGGTTACGTACAGCCTCAGTCCTGTCTATGTATCTTTTTTTTGAAAACGAAATGAATTCAATTCGATTTTCAGGTTGATCTACAACATCAAGATAAGCAACATCAAAGAAAGGTCAATCAATCAGTGGAAAGTACTGATGGAATTATAACTGAATCGGTTTGGATTGTTGATACAGGTTAGATGTTAACAAAAAAAAATTCGAAACAAACACGAGTTAGAGGTTTTTATTTTGATTTTGCCAAACTCTGAAATCGATTGAAATCTAGTGATATGGGCCTTAATCTATTATTTTTTTAAACACCTAGCCAATTAGGAAAATAGCGCTAAATAAAAAATGATAACTGACTATGTGTCTTTAAAACATTAAAACATTGTAATTGAATCAATTTTTCAAATGATGAAAACTTTAAAAAAAATTGAGAAGATCCAAAAGATGTTCATCCTGTTTCAGGCTTTTTCTACCCAATGCGAAATACCATGTTAAAACTCTCTATTTTTTCAGCTATTGATCTATCCGACTACTATCCAAGTGTTGAATGGGATATTCTAGCAGTTCCTGGTAAACGACACGAGAAAACGTAAGACTTTTTCATCCCTTTTTCTCTAAAACAACAACTCATACTTTCTTTTTTTTCAGATATCCATGTTGCGAAAGTCCTTTTATTGATATTACTTATGAGATTCATCTACGTAGAAAGACCTTGTTCTATACTGTTAACTTGATCTTCCCCTCTGTTGGAATCAGGTAATCCAATTAGAACATCACTTCTTCTTATGATTCTTATTTTTTTCAGTTTCCTGACTGCTTTGGTATTTTATCTTCCTTCGGATGGTGGAGAGAAGATCTCATTGTGTATTTCGATTCTTATTTCTCTCACTGTGTTCTTCTTACTTTTAGTAGAAATCATTCCATCTACCTCGCTGGTTATTCCATTGATAGGAAAATATCTACTTTTTACAATGGTTTTAGTCACGTTGTCTGTGGTTGTGACTGTTGTCACTTTGGTGAGTGATCCAACCATTAAAACCATGTTTAACCTGTTTTTCAGAACGTCCATTATCGTTCACCAACCACCCATACAATGCCAAGATGGATGAAACGTCTATTCGTCGATATTCTACCAAAATATCTTTTCATGACTCGACCTAAACCACCTGGTCATCATAGCAAGGTGTGTCTCTTATCAATGGTATCAATGTCATTGATTGTGTCTGGGGGTATAGCTCAGGGGTAGAGCGCTCGCTTTGCATGCGAGAAGTCTGGGGTTCGATTCCCCATACCTCCAGTAATTTTTTTTTCTTTTTTTCCGGTCATTCGGAGAATTTAACAAATTTCATATTACATGTCCAAGCCAATTAAGCATTTTAAGGTTTAACTTTATAAAATTATTCATAAGTTTATAGTTTTTCCTCCTCTCACTTTCACATTCATGAGACATGAACTTGACTTTTCTCTGTTTCCTTTCTTCAAACTTTCCTAAACCAGCATGGCTCTTCTGAATTAATTTCACATCTCTGTTCATAGCATTCATTTTCCTCACTTTTTTCATAGTTGTTCTTCTGTTTTGTCTTCCCACGCCGCAGTTTAAAAAAATTTTATTTTCAGCCTCATCGAAGATCCGATCCTCGTCCTTCAACATTCAGTGTAACCGGCAATCATATTCCACCATCTGATCTGTTATCCCCAGGCGGTTTTGGTAATAATAAAGAAGAATCTTCTTTCATGATGAACAGGTATGAAAATATGAATCGTATTGTTGGAAAATCAGGAGAATTCAGGGAAAATTCACCAGTTCGAACAGCTGTGGAAAGTGTTGCCTATATTGCTGATCATTTGAGAAATGAAGAAGATGACAAACAGGTAAGTTACTATTGTGGTTTTTCAAAATTTCATTATTTATTTAGGTCATCGAAGATTGGAAGTATATTTCTGTTGTATTGGATCGAATCTTCTTGATTGTCTTCACACTTGCATGTGCATTTGGTACTGTATTTATCATTGCTCGTGCTCCATCCATTTATGACAACACACCTTCTTTAGCCTAAATTACCTCTGCCATATTACTATTTTGTTGAATATTTTTGTTGAAATAGGTAACACATTTAGGTGAACTTATTGTCTATTTTTATCCGAAACCCAATAATTGTATATTTGGTGCAATTTTCTCTTTACAATCAATAATTCTTCTTCCTCTCCACAAAACAATCACAGGTTCTTCCGCATTCAAATATTTTGTTTCACTGCTCCTTTCAATTTATTTTTTATTCATTTTCAATATGTGTATATTATTTGTCCTTCATGAGAAAATGATTTATCCATAAATAAAGAAAAAAAAGGGAAACTCGAAGTATGTATACTCAGTATACTCAAAACGTGTCTCATCGGTGTATGCGGCAAAATATTTTTTTTGAGCAGAACGTGGCTCAAACATTTGTAATCAACAACAAATTATACATGTATCAATTGGTTTCAAACCAGATTTGAAAAAAAAAAGTGGGCGGAGTTAGAGTTCGGCCATTTGTCGGATCCTCGCTCGAGGTGCAAAAGAAAAAATATTGATTCAATGTGAAAGCGCATACTCGATTCAGCGGATTGGGATTTGCACAAGGAAAAACTGAGCAAAAGCAAAACAAATTTTGCGGAATGACGCGGAGTCCCTAATAATATCTGCATCTAAAATAATTGAATATTTCCTAAATGTGCTCTGTGGTTTTCAGAAAAATGTCTTTCAAATGCCAAATGATTTATCCATAAACAAAGTAAAACGAAACCCGAAGTATAATACCCAGATCTACAGTAATCTACTGGCTGAATTCAGCAATTGGTAAGAAGTGCTGAAAACTGATTATCAAGTGAAGAAGTAGGTGATGCGGTTAGCTGGAGATGTAGGGTTGTGCAATTGACGGCTAGTTCACCACAAATTCGAACAACATCTCTACGAAGACTATTGAATGTTTCACTTTGTGTTCCATTCATTTGAAGTTTCGACATAACCCGACTCATTTGTTTCATATCATTGGCAATTAGTGTTTTTGTCATATCAACTTCATTTCTTTGTGTTGCTGTTGCCATTCGATCTGTTACATTTGCTGCAATTGTCAGCATTTCTCTTAGTTGACTCGTCACATCTTTCACAAAATGCAAAAAGTCATCATTATGTGTCAGATTGTTGAATGAGTTTTGTAATCGTGTGACAGCATCGCATACTCCATCGACTGATTTTCGAAGTTCTTTCAGTTTATCGCAAAATCCTCCAGAAGATGATCCTTCTGAATATTCGATCTCGTCTTCTTCCGAATCTTCCAACCATTTTTCATCTTCTTCTGCTTGTCTTTTTTGTTCTTCCATAGTACGATAAAGAGTCAAAGAAGGAAGAGATGACATTTCAGCAACAATCACACCAGCTGGCTGAAATGTGGAATTATTAAAATAAATTTGATCACATTCTAAGAAAATGAGGATAGGCTTCTGTCTAGACCCGGCGAAATCAGATCATAGAGGTTTAAAAAGGGGTCAAACTAAAAATCCCCAAAACGGAAGAATAGATATGAAAATAGGAATTCATAATTCAACAATTTGGAATCTTAATTTTACCAGCATCGGTTCTATAACATAATTATGCCCATGATGCGATATTCGAATATGAGAAAGCGAGAAAAAAGGCCAAAATTCAGCACAAAAATCGAATTTAGAGTCGGTACTTGCACATCTTACTTTTTAAAAAAGCCACGTAGCCCCTTTTCCTTATTTTTCATTTTCCAATTTCTGAAATTGATCCGAACAGAAACGAGAAAAGGGCTAGGCGCCCTTATAAGAGGGCACGTAGCCCCTTTTCCTTATTTTTCATTTTCCAATTTCTGAAATTGATCCGAACGAAAACGAGAAAAAGGGCTATTGCGCCTTTACCAACTCTCATTCATTAAACTTTCATTATTCCCTTCTATCCGTTTTCGATATTCGAATTCGAAAATGGACATAATGAAGAAGGAGGATTTTTGTGTTGAGATTTGGACGAGTTTTTCCCATTTTTCCAGGTTTGGACATCGCATAGCAATCTATTTTGTAGAGTTTTGCTTTAATCAACCTCATTTTAAAAATTCCTTTCTCATTTTCGTCCTCTTTCTCCTACTTCATCTACTTACATTCATACACTTTCCAACGAATATTTGATCATTCTCCAGATTTCTGTCGATTTGCCTTTTCACATCACAAACAATTCCATAAACCTGATCAATAGTCGGTCTTTTATGTGGTTCGATTACCCAAATTCTCGTTCTAAGAAAATGATAAAGAGCCGGTGGACACTTATCCGGACATTGAAGACGAGATCCTTGTTCGATATGCATTATCACATCCGCATTCGATATTCCGATCCACGGTTTGACACCAAGTGAGAATATTTCCCAAAGACAAACACCATACATCCAAACATCTGATGCCATACTGAATTGTCGATAGTTCACTGATTCTGGAGCTAGCCATTTAATAGGGAGTTTTCCTCGAGAGGCAGTATATACAGCATCATAATCAAGTGCTCGAGAAAGACCAAAATCAGCAAGTTTGACACATTGAGGCGAGCAGACAAGGATATTTCGAGCCGCAATATCACGATGAACAAAACGAGTAGAATGAAGGTAGACGAGACTATCACAAATTTGAGCCGCGAATAGAATGAGGGTCTTGTTGGGGAGCCAATCCTTCTCTTGTTGCATATATTCGCGGAGTTCACCAAGAGGAGCAAGTTCAATTACAAGCCACATTGGACTATCAACACAAACACCAATCAAAGAAATGATATGGGCATGACGGAAATTTCGCATCAAACCTGGAAAAATACTATTTACTGTGTCCGATATTATTATTTATTAGGTATTTTCGGCGCTTTTCAGAAGTATCAAAACTATTCATTTATACCTAGACAGTTGTAAAGTTTTTTTTTTGTATTATAGCAACTCGATTCATCTTCCGAAGTATGAGTCTTCAATGTGTGAAACACGTTTTCAGGTTTTTTTTTGTATTTTTTGAGAAAAATCCTACATTTAAATCACAGTGAAAAAAAAAGTATTTTTTCTTCAGAAAAAATTAGTTACGGACTTTCCCAAAATAAAAAACATGTTTCTGCAAAAATGGGAGGAGTTTGTCTTGTCTGAAAATGGCAATGGTCCGCACACTAAATGTGCGCTTTTGCCGCACAGTTTTCGGGAGAATATTTTCAAAAATTTTAAAATATTTCGTGATATTATTGGCTAAATATCCGCAAACTCGTTGATTTGGTGTGGAAAATGAAGAATATATTCCGATTTATAACCAATACACTAAAGTCTTTCTCCAAAACTGTTCAGATTACACATAAAACGTTATTTTTCCATTTTTTTGCCAAATTTTGTGAAGCATGGAATATTCTTTCTGTCAGGTCGTCAAATGTGCCAGTTTATGTTATGCCAGTTTCTCCCACTTCCCACGATGACTTCTTTTTGCCTGTTAGTCTTATTTACACTCAACTGGAACAAGAAAACAAAAAAAGTTCATTTTGAATTTCGCGCAATTGTGTGCAAACACCGCCTTAAAAAACCGAGGTAAAAAAAAGATACTTTTTTTTTGCCTGTGAAATCCGATCCGGAGACGTGAATTTACTGTGTTTGCACACAAAACACACAGCTTGACGAGGATGTTCACAAACAGTAGTCAAAAAAGTGTTTTGCGCAATAGAGGAAATGAACTTTCAATTTTTTTTAGGATGGTATTATTTCAATTAGGTGTCAGTGTCAGATAGGTGTCAGTAAAGGCCCCTTAATGGTCTGATTCTGAAAAATATAGGAGCAACATGCCGACTGCTTAAACCCCTATTTAGTAGCCAAAATTCGATCATTGAAACGCGCTTCACTGATAAACATTTTTCCTACCAAAAAAAATCAAATTATTTAGTTATCGATGTCAATATCGATTTAAAAAATATTTTCGAAATTTCATAAAGAACAATAATATTTCATATTCCCGAAATTTTCAGGTGCTGAAAAAAGTTTCTAGCCAAAAATGTTCCGATTTTCAAAACAATTATTTCACTTACTTGATTCTTGAAGTATTAGTTGAGTATCCGCTGGTTCCGCATCAGTTTTACAAACTTTAACAGCCACTGCCATTTTCTCATCAGTTTCTGGATTTTGATAAATCGCCTTGTATACATTTCCAAACTGTCCTCCTCCGATCAAATCTTTCAATGTTATCAATTCTCGCCGAATTCGAATATCGTTAGCCACTAAAACCAATATCTTTTTGATTCAAAGAAAACATACTAACTCTCACCTTGAACATTATTGACTTTCGGAGGTGATCCATTCATAATCAGGGATTCACATCGTTCGATTCCTCGAATTCTGAAAACACTATCCCGTTGATTGTATAGCATTTGATATCCATCGAGAAGATGAGCAAGGGATTGGGCCATTTCTTCGGCTGATAATGTTATCATAACAGGTTGCGCACCTCCGGATAACTTTAGTTGCATTAGAGTTTTATCAGAACCATGGTCCATTTTTCGAATTGATATGTCACAAATCGTTCGGAGCTCGATTAATCGAGATGTCTACAGTTTTTGGTTGAAAAGGATGAGATTTTAGATCACTTACATCACATCTTTCATTTAATCTATATGCTAAACCAGCATGTGGTCCAACAACTAATTCAACTGGATTAGTCCAACCGGTTCCTAAACTGGCTTTGAAGACTTCGACATCGAATTTGACCACATCTAAAAGGAGAGCAAGACTTCTGATAATGGATTCATTTAAAGAAGTTGTTGAAAACTTCTTAATGAAAGCAGCAAACTGTTTTTTGAGTTGACTATGCTGAAATATTCAGAACTTTAATACTTTGGTTATCTTTTTAAAATCACCTTAACACTTGGATTATGTAGAACATTGGGTATAAGTGTTTGTATACATGCTTCTAGATCAACGTCATTCAAATCCGCCTCTTTTTTATGTTCTGCAAATTCGCGGCACACTTTAAGAGCTGAAACTTCGAGTGCTACGTCGATTGAAGATCTCCATGCCACATGGTTGAAAAACTCCTCCACTACCTAAACGAAAAACAATTGTTCTCTACTAATTGTCTTCCTTTTTTGTACCTGTTCATGCAAATAAATAAAAGCATTTGAGTCGGTCACTTGCAATTCATACACACTTTGTGGCATAAACCTCATACGTAGTTCCATTCTGCAAAAAAAAGAAGAAAATATTTGTTTGTGTTGCCGGCAGGGGCAGGCAGAGTAGAGAAAAAGAGTGGCATATGAACGAAATTTCATTCCACTCACTCATCTGATCTCGTGGTGTAGTGGTTATCACATCTGTCTAACACACAGAAGGCCGGCGGTTCGAGCCCGCCCGAGATCAAGGATATTTTTTTTTGTTTTTTTTTCTTACTTCATTTCATCGCAAACTCCAATTGGCAAGTGTTTTGAGTACATATGAGGTAATTGTACGATTCGGAGCAACGGATGGAGCCATATCGAATCACCGGAACCGCCAGTTTGTGGAGATGGTCCAGTGACAAGACGAAGTGAGAAATGTGCCACTGCCACTTGAGAAATACCAATTCCTCTAGCGACCACTTGAATTACCCGCTGGAAAAAATTCGAAGTTTTTTTTCGTCTGCGCGGAAATCGCATTTGTCAATTTTTATATGTTGAATAAAATTTTATTACCATATTCTTTGGTCTTCTCAGTTTTTTTTTTCAAAATGTTTCCAGAAAATTCATTGAGGTTGCATGGTCATTTGACATTTCTGAGAAGTTTTCAGAAAAATTCGAATAAAATTTATTGGAATTTGCAATGAAATTCACTCGAAAACAAAATTTCTCGTATATTTTGACCTAATTGAAAGTGTAAAATCTCGGCTGTGAAAAAATAATAAAAAATAAAATCTATCTCTCAAATTTGAGTGTCTGTTGATATTAAACGACACTTGTTATTGATGAAAAATAGATATGATATACAAAAAATGAACCAAGAATTCGGAAAACAATGATCTCCGAAATATTCCTTTTAGCTTACCTCTACAGTAGTTTGTTCATCGTATCGAACTGCTTTTGAATTGCCGCCAACGAGAAAAACGCGCGCCAATCCTTCCATTTCTCTTCGATGAATAAATTGAATTTATTTCACATGTTAAAGTCACCAACACGCAAACACTGGAAAAACAACAAAAATTAGATTTTTTGGCCGTTTGCAAAGCAACACGAAAAAGATAAAAAATTAGAGAAAACTTTTTTTTTCGTCTCGGATCTGACGGATGGGAGAATGAATGAGAAGAAGAAACCGAAAATTTTGGGCGTGGCACAATACTTTTCTCAGTGCTCATTTCATTTTACAGTCAGTATGCACACTGAAAATTATTAAAAATTGTTTTGAAATTTAAAGTTACGCGCGTGTGGTGTGTTCAAACACAATGACGCCTTATTACACACTATACTTTTTTCTTTTCTTTCTTTTTTTTTTTGGAAAAGTGGCATTTTCCGGCGAAATCTGAGCTGTTCGAGATATTCTTGAAAAAGAGGTGAGAGTTTTAACTAAAGAATTTGAGAAACATAATAGAACATTGATCGATTCGAGAAAAATATGATCACCCAAATTTATTATGCGTTTCAGAAACTATTAATAGGAATGGGCGACATGGTCGACAATAAAAAAGAAACTTGCTTAGGGAAGAAGAATAATTATAATAACACATTTTCAGTCATAAAAAAAACGTAGGATATATTTTAGATGTGTAATACGACAAAAATAATGAGAATTTTTTAGAATTATGATGAAATGCAATTATCAACCGACAATTTTTCCAACTTTTAGATAATAGTATCATCTATGAGTCATATTTTGTTTTGTATATGTTATAAAAACATATGAGAATCATCAAAGAAGAGTGTAAAAACCAAAAAAATGGAGTCATCCGAGAAAAAACATGACATTTGCAGAAAATTTGTCAAAACCCATCAAAAATTCCAATTTTTTTTTTTTTTTGCCATTTTCAAAAAAACAACAAACAAGCCAATTTCCTTCTTCTCTACCAATGGATGCATTAAACGCGCTCTATTGAACAGGCATATTTTCGACGAGAGACCAGGAATCGATCTTTCCATTGCATCTTTTGTCGGTCGAAAAGAGCCTTTCTCATAGTTTTTTGTACTGTTATTGTTGTTTTTTCTCATGTAAAGTCGTTATGGTCTGCATAAATTATATCGTCTCATCGTTTAATTTCTTATTTGTTTTGTTTTTGCAGGGAACCATGGGCGAGTTCTTCTTCAACATTGATCATGGGTATTTGGAGGCATTGACTCGTGGATTGAAAGGAGGACTTTTGACCCAGCCTGATTATGCCAACTTGGTCCAATGTGAAACTTTGGAAGGTATGTAAAAATTCATTTATTGAAAGAAAGAAAAACAGTGGTTATTTTTAGACCTGAAGCTCCACGTTCAATCGACCGATTATGGAAACTTTTTGGCCAACGAGCCTGGAGCAATCACAGTTCAAGTAATCGATGAGAAGCTCAAGGAAAAGTTGGTCACTGAGTTCACCCATCTTCGCAACAATGCGCTCGAGCCATTGGCCACGTTTTTGGACTATATTACGTGAGTTTTAACTTTTCATGAACTTTTATGTTAGGTTGAAAGATATAGTGAATATAGCGATTTGGGACACGTGTAACTGAGCTTGAGTCACCACTTTTGTGTAATTGAAGCTTATTTTCATCTACCTAGAAAACAATTCAGAACGAATCAGTTCCAAGGCGAGGTAAACTTAAAAGCGAGTTCTAACATTTCTGGAATGTTTTACTTATTCACTTTTCACTAATCTCTTGCAAAATTTTAAAAATACATAATAATTATTGCATGTTTAGCTAATTCGTTTTTCGTTCGATGGCATTTTCAATTCATACAAAGTTACGGTTAGAAGTATCTACATCACCGAAATAAAAATTTCATTTTTCTCACATGAATCACACTGACAATATTTCAATTACAATGGGAATAACCGGTTTTCCAACCTATCATATTTTCTTCATTTCAGTTACTCGTACATGATTGACAACATCATCTTGTTGATCACCGGAACTCTCCATCAACGTCCAATCAGTGAGCTCATTAGCAAATGTCATCCATTGGGATCATTCGAACAAATGGAGGCTATCCATATCGCTTCAACTCCAGCTGAGCTCTACAACGCTGTTTTGGTCGATACTCCACTCGGTAAGTCCACGAATTTCATCTGAAATGAATAACAAAGTCATGTTTTCAGCCAACTACTTCGTTGATTGTGTCAACGAGCAAGATTTGGACGAGTTGAACGTCGAAGTTATCAGAAACACTTTGTACAAGGCGTACATTGAGGATTTCTACAACTTCTGTAAGAATCTTGGTGGAAAAACTGCCGAAGTCATGTGCGATATTTTGGCTGTAAGCTTTATGACATTTAAAACCGAAAATATTATTTTAATTTTTAGTTCGAAGCTGATCGTCGTTCGATCATCATTACCATCAACTCATTCGACACTGAATTGGCTAAAGATCAAAGAGAAAAGTTGTATCCATGTTGTGGAAAACTTTATCCAGATGGATTGAGTGGATTGTCAAGAGCTGATGATTATGAACAAGTTAAACAAGTTTGCGAATACTATTCTGATTATAAGGTCAGTTTTTTTTTTAAATTTCGTATCTTCGCTAGTTCTTGAAAGCGTAGTACCCCATTTCCACAAACCGATGTTTCAATCAAAATTTCATTATTTTCAGCCACTCTTCGAAGGATCTGGAAATGGACCCGGCGAGAAAACTTTGGAAGACAAGTTCTTCGAACAAGAAGTCAAATTGAACGTCCACTCGTATTTACATCAATTCCACTTCGGTGTCTTCTATGCGTTTATCAAACTGAAGGTGAGCTTTTTTAATTGGAGAGGAAAAAATAAGCCGAAAAATCTTCGATAGTAAAAATTTATAAAAAATGAAGTCAGATTCTTAGTAAGAAATCACAATCGGCTATTTGGGATGAAGAAATTCAAACTTGAAATGCGAAAAAAAAGTTTCAAGCGTTGGAATAACTGAAAAATTAAATAATAATTGTTTCAATCTCTTTATGTTTCAATTTCAAAATCAGCTCTGAATTATGTTATACCGGAATAATAACAAAAGGAATAATAACAAATTTCAAAAAAAAAGACCTAAATTATTTATTTAAAAAAGTCAAACTCAAGTTAATAATTTGATTTCTTGACTCTTTAAGTTTTGAAAATGCAAAAACCATTTTGTATGAAATTCTATACAGAAACTGAACTATTATTCACAAATCATATATTCCAGGAACAAGAAATGAGAAATATTATCTGGATCGCCGAATGCATCTCTCAAAGACATCGCACCAAAATCGACAACTACATTCCAATCCTGTAAAAAACGCGAAGGTCCCACCACGAAAGTTCTAATTTTCCAAATTCTTAACCACTAACAGTAATTTGCTACTATCTTCCTGTGATTCTATCATTCCACATCCCCCACTTATTTTTCTGAAAAAATTCTAGAAAAAAATGTATAGAGAAATTATATAGAGAGTCAACGTTTTTTGTACTTATTTTGGGACGAAATGTATTCTTAATCATTTCGTGATTTAGCCTGTTCTGCTTCATCGTATTTTATTTTTCTTATTTCTTCAATATTTTTTTTCGACCAGAAACAATAAAGTATTGTATCGTTAAAAAGTTCTTGTTGAGAAATGTTCTATCGAAAAGATTCTTAATAATATAGATTCCTATGTTATTAAGAATTAGAGAATGATTGCACTGATGGCGACAATTTAAGTGCAGAGATGGGATCGTGGCCTGTTTTTTTTTGCCGGGTTTCTCGAAAAAACCCAAATGCAGTGGCTTTCTTGAAACTTCACTTTTAACCAAATATGGTACAAGGTGGTTGCGAGCCACGTAGACACAATGAACCCTCGATAAATCGTCAACGCAACAAAAAACTACAGAATGTTGGTTTAAAATTATCGCTCGTCTATTTTTAGTGGGCTTCTATTTACGTAATTTGCGACCATCCTCTGTTTTTTTCTGAAAATGTTCGAAAAAAACTTCGCTTTTTTAAAAAGCTAGTTGTTCATTTTGAGAAAAATAATTAAAACAATATAAACTTTAATAGCACTATCGCTACGTTTTCATACTACAAACACAAAAGTAATTTAACTTTCTTTCTGGGACATTTTCGAAATCGATGATTGATTGGATTTCTCCTTTTTATCCTTGCGTTTGAAACTCTTCATAAGAGATGAATTCTTGGCCTTCTTCAAGAACTGAAACAATTTTTCTTTGATAACACCTGTAATTATACGAATTCTTACCGATGTTTTGACGAAATTGGCTTTGATATGAGTTTGAATATCCTTCATGAAAAGTCGATTATCTGGATTTTCTGGCCAACATTTATCAGTGATAAAGTCAGCAAAAGGCTTCTCAACCTCTGCTGAAAATGGCATTCTATATCCTGACAGAACTTTGCCAACAACTTCAGCTACTCTCAATCCAGGATATGGTTCTTTTCCATTTTCAGTGATCTCCCAAGCCATAATTCCAAATGCAAAAACATCGACTTTCTGTGTATACATTCCAGTCTTAATTGTCTCCGGTGGCAACCATCTAATTGGTACTTTCTTCGATAAATCCATTTTATATTCTTTTCCTTCGCGAGACAATCCAAAATCGGAAATCTTGACCTGTCCACCGCCATAAAGACAATTTCTCGCCGCAATATCTCGATGCAACAGATTGTTCTCATGAATATAGGCAACACCACAAGAAGCTTGGTAGATCAATTCCATCTTTTTCGTCATTGGGAACTTGTTCTTTTGAAGTGCCGAATCAAGAGCTCCTCCATCAGCCAATTCCATAATGACATAAAGAGGTTCTTGACCAGCAGCAACTCCGTAGAATTTGACAACATTTGGATGATCGAGATTTCTCATCAAACGAGCCTCATGCATAATCTCTTTAATCTGCTCTTTATTCATCGATTCAAGTTTTGCTGTTTTCACTGCCACATCGACAACTGTTGATTGTTCCATTCGAATGAGAACTCCTCTCCATACTTCTCCAAATGCACCTTCTCCCAATTTCTTTTTCATCGTGACGTCATCATGAGAAAGTTCCCATTTTTGGCGAACAACCGGAGCTTTCAGAATAACTTTTGCAGTCTGATTTTTCGCCAAAATGGTCTCTTTTGATTCACAATAATGTTCGACTAATTTGGAAATCGATTCAAATCCTTTCGCTTCAATAAACACTTTACCATGAGCCTCGTGGAGAACAAAATGAGTTGGCTGAAAAGAAAAATAGAATAGCTGGGGATTGGAGAGAGGAGTCAACAAACTAACTGTTTGATCATTTTCGGCCACTGCTGATAGAACATATTGACGTTTTTGACCGGCAACCGGCTCAGTTGATCTCACGAGATATTCACCAGGTTTGGTAAGCATCAACTGGAAAAAAAGATTGGCACAATGAGTCGGGAACAGGCCTGTGGGGAATTTATATAAGAACGTTTCAAAAATTCCGACTGTTTTCGGAACTAAATAGGATCGGAGCTAAGGTCCCACTTGTGATTTCGGAACTTTTGAAAAACAATATAGGAACCGAGTTCCGATATTGTTTTAGAACTTTTCGGAACTGAAAAATGTCCCTTTTTCTGAAATATCATGACTATTTTTGGAAAACTTTGAGAAAAACGTTTGGTTTCATAGAATTCTGAGTTTTAGTACATTTATTTATCGTTTTTTTTTGTCAAAATAATTTGAAACAAAAAAATTCCGATGAACTGTGTCGCTTCGAAGGTCCCGAAAAATTCGGAACTTTTTTCTTAACAAAATGAAAGTTATTCTAAATACCATTTTTCACATTTTCAGATTACTATTTTTTTTTGAAATTTGACAGATTTATTGTCAAAGTCGATTTATACGGACAAAGCTCAGTTCATGTTTTTTTGGTAGTACAGTACTCTTGATTTTTCTACAGTATCCCATCCTTTATCACTGCGAAACTTACTCGAATATCTTCTCTCGGCAACAAACCATGATACCATCTTTCTCTGAGGATATTTTTATCGACCATTTGATAGTAATTTATCGAACTGTTGATTGCAAAAATATCCTCTTCATTTCTATTCCTCTTTTTTATACGTACCAATTTAGGCCACGTCGATATTTTTTATTCATTCATTCATTCATTATTATTAATAACACAAAAAAGTTCGTTTCGAAAGAATTATTGGGGGGTCACGGAGAGATGGATTATTGATAAGCGGACAACATAAGATTAGCAGAATGACGACAAGATGGAAGAAGATCAATGAATTCGGGACTCCAGAAGATTCGCTGATATCTACGATCTTCTTCTTTTCGAGTATCTTCTCGACGTAGGAATGGAGCAACGTAGTCGAGTCCGAGAGCACGACCATTCCAGTAGAGGAATTGGTTTTGATGTCTGGAAAAATTGAAATTATATCCAGATATTGCGGGTTTTAGCTTTCGATATATTTAGAACACCATTATAATAAAACTATTGTTTTTTCTTCAAAGAGCAATTAGCTAGCAGTCAGGCATGATTTGGGACCTATTTTTTAAACTCCCGGAAAAATTTGGCTCAGAAGTGAAAAAGGCCCTAACTAGGTTTCCTCTGATACGAGCCTTCTGAATACGATAAATTGGTCATGAAGTTTTAGTTAAAAAATAGAATAGTTTCTATACTTTAACGTTATTTTGAACGAGGTTGTGAAAAAACCATTTCGAGTTTTCACTCATGGACCTTAAAGTGTAGTATAGGTCAGAGCTGTGCCGTTTTCCGTTTTCCGGATTTTCCGGATTTTTTCGGAAAATAGAAATGTTAATTTTCCGGAAATGTTAACTTTTCGGAAAATCAGAACTAAAATCACGTAAAAAACATTCTTTGCACGACCAAAGTGTGATGTATCACTGAGAACACTTCTTCATGTCGTATTCTAGAGGTCCCAACTCGTAGTTTTCGAAAACATATAAAATAAAATTCGCAACTGGTTATAAAAGTCGCAATGTTTTTGTACGCTATGATCACACGGAAAGCTTCAACTCATTCTAAATATTGATTAGAAGCCGTCGGAACTTAAAATAGCGTAACCGGTGCTGTTTGCTTTCAAGTTTTGTAGTTAAAAGTGTATTCAGAACAGCTAATTACCGATGTTTGACTATTTTCCGTTTTCCGAAAATTAATTTTCTGGCACAGCTCTGGTATAGGTGTTTTTTTTTTTTTGAAGATAATCATTGTCAGATCAAATTTCTACAGCATCTCAAAAACCTGCAGATCAAATTAAAAAATTATCCAATTGAATAAGATATACAGGTTTTTGTGATGTTAGAGAAAAGAACGGACAGTTTTTTATTGATAATCGTTGAATTCCTAATACCTGTATAGGACATTGAGACGGGCTTTGCCATGTCATATTAGTCTAAATGGCAGCGATTGAATTCTTTCTAATATTCAGTTTCTACAGGTCTTGATTCTACATAACACTTGTTTCGTAAAATCAGAATGTTACAACTTCAATCTATTGAATCCCGGACCCAAATATATTGATAAACAAAAGTACTTGGAAGAGTTCGCAGACCAGACTCTCTCTCTCTCTCTTTTCATCTCCAAAAATCAAAACAAACCTGAGTGTATCAGTGGGAACAACATATGTTCGACGTGTCAAAGGTGGCAGATTCGGCTCGACTGGTCTCGAAATGTTCAAATGATTACGACCAGTTCGAACTCTGAAATAACATAACACATAAGAAAGTACGATCAGCTTTATGTTACCTATACTTCTTGTCCTTTTCCAATAACCATTCCGCTTGTCTTGGATTGTATGCTTTATGAGGTGACAAATCATAGTGGATTGAACGATTTCTGAATTTGTTTCATTTGGTTTAAAGCTATTTAAAAAATATGAATATACTCACGTTGGAGTGATACACAAACTTGGTGCAATTGATGTATAGTTATCTCTTTGTCTGAATGTTCCTAGATATGGTGAATACATTTCGTCATATTTTGAATGTCTAGCAAAGTTCATTGTATTCGTCGCATCTTCGAATCTGAAAAAAATAATAAAGAGCATAGAGGAATAGGATGTGAAATGGATGGCTTACGCAGTTGATACAACATCGATATAAGTCGAACTCGGACTACCACCTACGAATCCTTTATAAGGGGTTGAATGCCATTTCGAATCACTCGCAACTGTATCTTTTACCTGAAAATGTTTATTGTACTTTATGTGGAATAAGAATAGAAACTGGTGATAGACTACTGTCATCGGATTTCGTGATTTTATTCGAGAAAATTTATTAGCGTGGCTCTGATAAGGAATTCACATAAGGGTGTTGAAGGGTTTTTGAAAGAGGCTTATCTCATCCGATAGAGTTTTTGATGATGATCAATATCCAGCTTCTAATTGTTGCTAGAACCCGCAAAATTTCAGAGTAAACTTCGAGCTCAATTTTCAGCTTTTTTCAGCTTACCAGAAGTTAGAAGCAGTATCGAATGGCACAAGTCTCCTTCGAAAGTCAGTTAAAACCCTAAGGTGATTAAAGTATGGTTTTTTAACATTTTACGTGATTTTTTTAAAATGAGAGAAATACATTTTGGACCGAAAGAAAAAAGTCACGTAAACAGTTTTTTAGCGTGGCTTTGAGTATTTTTAAAGCAACACCCCGAGCTGAAATCGATACCAATATAATATTTCAAAACAGATTTTCCAGACAAAAGGAAAATATCAGAAATTCATTCGGTTGAAAATGTTGTGGTTTCATATTCAGGGATTTTTATATTGGCAGTGTTTGATTTTATTTCCAATAGATTTTGTGCATTTTCATTGGTATCATTAATATCTTGAGATAATGCTTTAAAATGATTTTTCAAAACTTTCCAAGAACAACATTTATTTAAAATTCACATTTAAACTGGTTAACTATAGTCTGAAATTTTCAGATAGCTGACTAATTGTAGAAACAATGGCCATGTTTTAAAATTTATCCCATAACAATTACATTTCTAATAAACAACAACAAAAAACAACAAACCCTATCGAAAGCGCCCATCTTTTTCGTTCTAACTGATTCAGAAATGAAAAGAAGAAGAAGCAGAAGAAGAGACCGAATTGTTTTGTCGGATCAAAAACAGCTGATCATTTTTTGAGCGGGGGCGGACAAGAAGGAAAAGCATGTGGAGGAAAATGTTAAATTGAACAGATACATTGTTATTTATTAGGAAAAAGAGGAGAAGTAATTAATGAGGGTTAGAAACATCTGGTAACTTTCGAAATATTGAAGGGTCATTGGATTGGAAAGGTGCAATTATTCCTTGGGGAGAAAAAACTTTGCAGGAAAGCTGGCAAACAAATAAAAATAAAATTTTTTTTTTTCCCGACCGGTCTGGGATTTTTTATTAATTTTTAGTATTTTAGTTTTTTTCATTTTTATATTTTATAATTTTGAGTTTAGTTGATATTACTATATCACTGATTTTTATTTTTTATTTTATATTTTAGATATTTGATAATTCAGAGAATAAAATTTTTTTTTTTTCGAATTTTTGCCATAATATGCTCGCTGATCTCACCTATCTTCTTCTCTCTCTTTTTTTTCAAGAGAGATAGAGAGAGAGAGAGAGAGAAAATGAGAGAGAGAGGGAAAACACACAAAACGGACCTTTTTTATTGCACAGAAAAATATAATTTGAAATTCAAAAAGTTAGCTCATTCTTGTTTCTAAACTGTTCGAAGAAATAAGGGATTTTTTAATCCACCGAATAAAACAAATTGTTTTCCAATTTTTTCCGGACCTCAAAAAACAAGAGGATGTTTCACTCAAATTTTTTATCCTGGAAATTTTAGACCAATTTTCGTCAAATAAAATGAAAAAATATATTTTGATCCACTAAAATGTACCATTAAACCGCCAATTAAAAAAAACTACAGTATTGGTTCAAAGGGACACGCTGATTTTCGCATCAAAAAGTTTGTCGGTCTGTTATTTGAGTCCTAAATTAAATTTGAAGGTATAGAGGGCTAAAAAGTTTTAATCATTTTTCTTCATTCATTCAATCAAATACGTGTCATTAGAGCATACCGGAAAAATTTTTTCCACCAAAAAAAATCCAAGTGTTCCATTAAACCAATACAATATTTTTTCACTCATTTTTTACATAATATTTCATTTTTCCCATATTCGGTCATCTTTTCGCGCATCTCCTCAATAATATAAACAATCAAAATAAATATATTTTATTTGTTGTATTTAGGTTCTTCTATCGAGCAGCTTTCGAGAGAAACAAAGAGGAAATAGCATAGAGAAATAGGAGACGCAGACAAAGAAAAGAGCATAGAAAAAGCTGGCTCAGTTGACCTCTTTTATACACAGAATATGCACATTTTATTATTATAATAATATGAATTTTATTGTCTTGGATTTGTATTTGAAGATCTCGAAGTTTTATCCTTGTATTTCTTCTGTTATTTGCTGCTATATCCACATACTTGTAATCCAATGTTTATTTAGTTACGCCGTTTTTTTTTGTTGCAAAAATCTTCTGCGCAACAAAAATGTTTCATTTTGTAATTACTAGAAATTTCTCCGTGAAGAGAAATATGGTAAAACTGCGAATATTTTTAATATGCTCGATTCGAAACTGAAGAAGGTCTCGTCTTTTTTCCATTTCCGCAAAATTTCCCACGGATTTTCTCGTTTTTCTTCGATTTTTCTTTTGTTTTTAAACAAACTGGTAGGTCACTAGGATATTTTGAAGTGTTGTTTTAGGGACACCCGAGTTTTGTTTCTTTTGCCGTTTTCTTTTATTTAGCAACAAGCCATTGAAAAGGGAATAGCTGAATAGGTCCAGAAAAAGTCTTTAGAACGAGAATTATTCATAAAAGGTTGTGTAATTATTATTGAAGAAAAAGTGTATTGAATAAATATGTTAATAGGTTTTGTATGTTCATGAACTTTTCCAAACGAGACCCACATTTTCAGTACTTAAAATATTTCAATAGTTGGTCAAAATAGTTTAAAGGAGTTGTCCGTGTGTAGAGAAAAATATAATTCACGTTTTCAGTTGTGCGAGAAAGTGTGCTCTATTGCGAACACGCGGGTGTATTTTTTTCAAATTCTCTTGTTTCTTTGAAAAAAAAGTTGTGCATACACTTCACGCGCACACGTCATTTTTGGTGAATCCCGAAAACTTTTTTAACGGTCTCCTTCGGAGTGTGTTAGAAACAGATGATTTCGGTGATTTTTTCTGTATGTCTAGACTTGAGTTACATAATGAGCCGAATTGATTTGCATTGATCGATCGTTCCTCTTCAAAAATCCAACCTGGCATTCTTGATTTAAGAAATGCATTTTAAATGCGCGTGTCCGTTGTTGACATTATTTTGGTTTGTTGCATTTCGTGAATTTTTCAAATATTGTTTCTCTAAAAATTTAGTTTCACATTAAAAATTTCACACTTTATAAAAATGACCTGCCTAATTCAAACATAAACATTCAAAAAGTTTTTTGTATCAGACCTAGTTTCTTTACTGTTTCAGAAATTAATTAAAGAGCGCATGTAATTGTGAAAATAATAAATCTCTGATTCAACCCACAACAATGACATCGAAAAATGTGAATTTTTACTACCATAAAATTATTCAAAATATAGAACAACACCCTAAAAAGAGAACAGTTTTTTTACAAGTCATATTCTATATATGTTTGGACGCTGATCAACTTCTTGTTGTTCATTTTTGCGAAACGCGATCCATAAACCTGAAATTTCAGCTCGAAACTTTGTAGTGAGAAAATGAAAAACCCTATATAGAAGCAATTTTGAGGGCTGGGGCAAACTATAGGGTAATCAAGTATAAAAAATAATCCTGGAAAATTTATTTTCTTCAAAAACCTCAAAATTAGGTCGAAACTTTCAGAACCTGGAATTCTTCGCAAAAAAAAAAACAAAAAGCCAAATGAAAACAATTTCACTTATTTTATTATTATTTTTGACTATCAGTTTACATTTCTTTTTGTAATGAATAGAACTGTAACTTTGCTGGAAGTGAATTAATTTTTTTCTTTTTAATTTTTTTGCAAGGAAAACTTGCCTTGTAGTATAGTACTTATACTATTCCAGTTTTTCATGGGTTTTCGAGATTTTTTGTATTTTCAATGTAAATTTCAGGGCTGGAAATTGGGTGCTAAGATTTTAGAAAAATTAATAGGATGTTAACCAGCGTCCAATAACTTGTCGAATAACCTATCGAATAGTATAGGTCCCTTGGAAAAACTTCAGTTCTTTTCACACTACTTCCTTGTGAGCTAAAAATTTACAAAACCTATTGGAAACTGAAATCAACACTGCCAAAATTATCATCCTAAAATCTTTTGAACATAAGAACAGGCTCCTATTCGTGTATATTTCACCACTTTGAATTATCCGTGAGCGACTGAACCGCGTTTAATGGTCCATGAAGAAAGGAAAATTGTCGAAAATCATATCACTAGGAACCTCATACCGTAAACACACAAAGAACTCAGTAGGTCTTTTCAAGTCGATTTGGCTCTCTTCTATTAGGGTCACGTTCTTTATTTTTTATCAAATCCCAATATTTCTTATAACCGATTCCGCCCGTCACACTTTCTTTTTGACAATGATTGAAGATTACAACCTTTTCCACAAGTTCACTAGTTCAATCTTATCAAATTTTCATTTCTTTTTTCTCTTGAAATTTCAAAAACTGACGTACATGTTTAATTAGTAGAATATATTTGTTCTTTCGTTTTTTTTTTTCTGATGTATGACAGTCTTTTATTTACTCGCATTTTGTTCTATCAACGTTCAATTAGTACAAAAAAACAAATCCGGATGTTTCTTCTTCGGCCACCTTGTCTTCTTCTTCTTCTTTGTTTATCTATGTCTCTTTTTCTTGCTCATTATTTTCGAGAAACATAATAGGATTATACATACATATTTGTTGTAATTATGCTATTCTTGGACTCTTTGTCTTCTTCATGTTTTCCATTTTATCAAATGACTCATTTTCATCACAATACACATATCTTTTTGTCCAGGTTTAATTCGATCGAAAATCATCGAGTCGATACTAATCTCACATTCTTTTTTACTACTATTTTTATCAGATTTTGTGACCTTTTATAGGTTACCATTCATGCGCAACAAAATGAATATTTTCGACACCTTTTCCTCGTCTTTTTCACTTTTTTTTCAAACTGGTTTTTACAATTCAAATACATTTTTATTTATGAGTTTTATGATTGTTTTTCGGTTTCATATTGTAAAATGTTTTTGCGCGGTGAAAAAACATAACTTTTAAAATGTTTCATTTCTCTTGGTTTTTTTTTTATCTTGAGAAATTAAAGGTAAATACGATACAGTACTCTACAAATAAAACGGTTCTGAAAGAAGACTTTTAAATAAAATAAATATAAATATCAACTGTTCAAAAATATTGAAACAGTGGGGTGTTCCTTAGAAATACGGTGCTTATTTTTTACTGTTATCAATTTTGTAGTTTTGATTATAAAATTGTCAAGAATTGAATACTGAAAGTTTAGGAAGACATGAGAATTATTCTCTAAAGACTTATGAAACCGGAAAAAAAACTAGAAATGGGTTTTTTTCGGAATTTTTCTACAGTTTTTTTTAAATAAAATTTTTTGGTTTGCATAACTGAAATTAAGACCAGGTCAGAAAAATTACTTTAAAAAACCAAAAAACCAGAAAATCAAATAGAGAATTTAAAAAAAAGAAGATTTTTCGGTATCAATGAAAAAAAGTTCCAAATTAAGAATTTGGTGAACTAGAAACCTCAAAAAATACGCAAATGGGAATTTTTGTACATTTCTCTGCATTTCTTGCCTTTTCTCTACACATTAGGTGATACGAACCTTTTTCCACAGCTAAAAATTAGGTGGTAATCTCAAAAATATGCTGGTCACATTGGCATTTCGAAAATTGAAGCCAAAAATTTAAAAGAGACGAAATTGTATAGTTTTCAGGTTTTGAGTTTACTTTTATACCTCTATTTCAAACTTTCAGCGGGGAACTTTGTTTTTGAACCTGATTTCGAGAAAAAGTATAGTTTTTTTTAATCCTTACTGACTTTAGAGATGACTTTAAAAACCTCCCGATTATTCACAAAAACTGAATTTTAAAATGTTCTGTGGAAAATATGTAGTTTGTATGTATTATTTTCAGAGAAAACAAAAAACCCCTTTGACTTCCAAAATAAACTCAATTTCCTTGTTACTTTCCTCGACCGAGTGGAAATTTTTCAAAATAAAAAAAAAATCATTTTATGTTTTTGATGCCCTAATATTCCTAACTTTTTTGGTCAAAAATTGGCAATATTTGATATTCTATTTGACCATTCTTCATATATTATTTGATTAGTATTATTATTATTATTATTATATTGTTTTGAATACAATAATACATGGAATATATATATTAATATGTTATGATGATGATGATACTTTTTATTTTTCAAGGTCGCGCGCATTTTTGCCAAGAATTGTTTATCCTTTTGCGGGTTCGTTCGAATATCCCCAAAAATACATAAAATCATAACAGATTACAATATTGTTATATTATATCTTAACTATGCGTTTTTGTATATTTTGTTGAGAAAAGTAAAACTATGCAGTTTTCGATTGATTTTATCTTTATTTCGACCCCATTCCAATTGGTCTACAGTAACCTATAATTATGTATAGAAATAGATAGATATTGAATTCACCAAAAAAAAAAACATTTGTTTTTTGTTGTTGTTTTGATTTATTATTTGTGAGAATCCGGATATTTCCGATTATTCGAATGTTTATCGAGTTCGTTTCTCATTTTTTTGTTGATAAATTATTGGGATTTTATGAGAATTTATTAGTGACAAAATGAAGTGTGTTTAAAATAACTGAACCCATTTTTTTTCGTGAGCAGAATCGAATTTTTGAAGCAACACCTTGAGCTAATATTGATACCAATAAAAACCTTCAAATTCCGTTGGAAATGGATGCCAAAACTGCTAGGATTTCAAAAATCACAATATTTTCAGTCGTTTGAAGTCTACCTGAATTCTACACAATTATAGTCACGTTTAGAAAAATGTTTTTTTTAAACATTTTTCTTATCTAGAAAAATTCACTTAAAATTTTTTTGTCCAAACTCTTTTTTAACTTGACGATTTTAGTGGGTATTCGAAAATTATTGTCCATTCGCTTCGAGATATTTTGATCTAAAAATGTCTGATTCTCTTAGTTTCTTTCATTATTGCGCCTGGTAGATCAAAAACCCTCTTTTTGTGAAGGGAATAGAAAATCGAAATGAACAATAATTTCTCATGTAAAGTTCAAAATTTTGTCTCGTATTTTGGGATTTTCATATTGGCAATGTTGTCTTCACTTTTCAACATATTTTGTCGAAATTCGTATAGATTTCAGCTTGGATGTTGCTTTAACGGAAAAAAAAGTATGTTGATATTCGCTATGCCTACTATTGCTCCTGACCGCATTAGGATCCAAAATTTGTAGTTCAGGCATTCCAATAAAAAAATCCTCTTATTGATGGTCAGACTTTTTCTAATGAAAGACGAGGTGAAACCTAACTGACTTCGGGAAAATCTACCTGAAACTCCTAAATATTTCCACAAAAAACTTTTCCTGAAAAGAGCCTTCTCAGATTACAAAATCTAAGCATCTAATATTGATAAGAACATTGAAAAAACAGATAAATTTTCCCTCGAAAACTTTCAATCGAAATAAAACGTTTTTTTTTTGTGAAAAAACATGAGTCATCCAACGGATTTCATCGAGAAAAAAAACAAAATATCAAGTACATCAAATGCTATTATATTTTATTGTTGAGAAGAGAGAAAAAGAGTTTACAAGAATTGACTGATTACAACTTTATAATCCTATTATTTTTCTGATGATAATAATGAGCAAACAGAACCATAGATAATTAGATAAGAAGGTAGATTTCGCAAGATAACCTATTCCGCTTTTAAGATTTTTTACACTTATATAGTTTGACCTCCAGATCATCACTCGACTTTGAATATATAATTGCTCTTCAAGAGCCTATCAGCAAAATCTCTGCCACTCCAACTGATATATTTTTCTCCAAACTGCAAGGTTTTATTTATTTTTGAAAGCGAAAAGATTGTTCCATTCAAAAACCAACTGAAAAAAATACCCCTTAACGAAAAGTTGTTGAAAATTCAATAATACTACAGTTTTTAAAATTTTGACCCAGTAAGTAGTAAAACCAATGTAATGCCGTTTTTCTTTTTTTATTGATAAATTGTTAACATTTTGAAACCTGGTAGTTCCAGTTGTCAAGAAGCCAGTGTGTTTTGCTGAAAGTAGGATGGGTATATAGTTCTGTCCTTTTTCTTTTTTTTTTTTGAAATCATGATTTTACTACGGTCTTCGCTAACAAACTTCATAATGAACTTCATATGAATGAATGAAAAAGTGAGACCTTCATCAATGGTACCTGTCCTTTTTGCCTCTAAATAATAAAAAAAGAACATATGTTCTCATATGTCTAATTCTCTTATATTTCCATACTATTTCTTAGTGTTATCACTCCGTTCGACCCCATATTTTCTAATTGTTTCTCGTCTTTTTGACCACCATTGTTTTTGGTTTCCTTTTTTGTGTTTCGTTTTTTTGTTTGTTTATTTTTTGTTGTCAATGAGAGTTCCGGTTTCATTTTCAGACGTTTTCAGATCAAAAATTATGATTTTAGATTAGATCTTATCAGACCAATACATTTTTATCTTTTGAAAATTCAAAATTGGCGCCAAAAATGACATCACAGTTTTACTTTAAGAAAAAAAAAACACGAAAAAAAATCGGACGATGACAATTTTTTGTTTTGAAAACAAAGAATAAATCATGAATAATGTTTTTTGTTTCCGAGAAAATTTAAATTAGAAAAAGTCGTTTCGAGACCAGTTCTTTTTCGTTTCTTCCCCAAAATCTTATCAATTTGTCGTTACTTACTATTATTTTTATTGATATCGGTTTGTTTTTTCAGAAAAAGAAGATGAATGATTGCAAAAGATTCGAAGCCAATATATTCAATAATGGAAAATGCAAAAATTGTTATAAATCGAAACAAAATCATTCTTCGGAATCGATAGAAAATGCAAAGGTGAGTTCGAATCGGGGGTTTTAAATGATAAATTTTACTGAACCGAAATGAAATCTTCGAAAGAAAGAAGAAATAAAGCGTTGCGAATCGCTTAGTTTCAATTTCCCATTGCAACATTTCTGGAATACGGTTCTGAAAATGTTCAAAAACAGGTTTTTGATGAAAGATAGACCTGTAAAACCGATCCTGAGATTGAGAATTGAACAAAGTTCTATCTAACTTTAAAAACTGAGGTTATCAGAGGTAGTTACTTACAGGAATCTAACTGCATGTTACTTTTGTTCCAAGCTTCATATTAATTGTCTTGTTTTTTATAGGAGGTTCCATTTTTTGAGTACTACATTTGTTGCTTTTGTGAAAGTTTATCGAATTTTCTATAATACAGTTGTGAAGTACCTCGTAAATTTTACGCACCCAAGGTTCACACAATTCAATATTAAGTAACACACTTGATTGAAAACTGAAGATCCATGTCCAAACTGATACTACAGTACTATAAGAAGACGAAAGTCAGTCAATTCACACAACTGCCATCTTACTATGGCTTTCATTTTCAACTTGAAAAGTTTAAAAAAAAGAGCTTCTGAAAATTCTTCAACATAATGAGAAACTAATTTTGATATCGATAGCTCAACAAAATAATAAACCTCAGAAAAAACGAGACCTATAATTGCAACTGAAGACAAAATAGAGGTTTTCAGCTCAGCTATTCTAGAGAATGGAAAATTCCGAATTTCAGCCATTCAAATTCGTATTAAAAAATAGATCTTAAAAATCTGGGTGAGATCGATCACGTTAATAAAGTTATTTATCTCTCTACATATTCCAATTTTATCTGAAAATGTTATGTACAAAATAGAACATCCATATGTTTCAAACCTTGCACTGATTATGACTAATCTGAGAATGGTTTTCGAAATCTATACCACCGTTTGACTACTCCGATATCAAACTTAGCTGATGGTGCTTTGAAAAACCATGTGACCCATTTCTTAGTTTCAGTCCTTGTTTTATGCGACAACCATAAAATAAATCACTGGGAAAAAAAATGTTTCTCGGACTCGAAAAAAACATCTAAAAATAGAAACAAAACATTTAGTTTGAGAATGTATGTGTGTGGTTTTCAACTTTCTCGATATGAATAGAACCTCATTTCAAAGATACCCAAAAAACCTGCACATCTTACATCGGTTACTGTAGTTTCAGTTTTTCCACCCAAAGTATTTTTTTTTTTGAATGATCTTCTGAAGCTCTTCACAAACAAGTATTCTGGATTAATTGGACTCGCAAAAACTGATTCTGCATTGGATAAATTGTCTAACTTAAGACGAAATATGATTATCAATAGAGCGCAAGTTACCAATTGAATCCTACCTCATATCGTTCACAAGTTTAGTGCATAACATGTGCTTCACTGATAATCCCTGTTTCTCTTTAACTTTCTCGGATTTTCAATATTATATTCGGTTTCTACAAGTTTAATTACTCTAAAAAACTTTTTTTGAACTCGAAAACTGAAACTACAGTTTCTTTGGGTGGCAATGATTTGAAAATCTCAAAGAAAAACACAATCTAACCTACACTTGAACATATCATGCAATATTGTTGCAGATATTTCGAATATGTCAGTCATTTGTGCATATTCATTTTCATTTCCATTTCTCTTTCCACCCTCTCTATTTGATTTTCCTCTCGTTTTGGCTATTATTTTTCAGGTCAAAACAAAACTATACTACTATTCATTTCATTTCATTTTCATCCGCCGCTTCCATATTTCAGTTCCTTTTCTTCTATTTTGTTTTGTTTTTTTCAATCTGTTTTAACCGCACAGTTTGACGCATCTCCTTTTTCGTTCTTCTTTCTTTCTTTTTTCTTTTTTTCCATCATCTGAGATTCCAGTTTGTTTGGTTCTGATTCGATTCGAATAAGCATGTGAAAACACTCTCTCTTTCTCTGCTCTCTCTTGTTTATCCACACTCTCTCATCTCCTCTTTATTTGGTCGTGGAAGAAAAAGAAAAAAAAGAAGGAAAGGAAGATTTTATATTTACATTTATTCATATATTTGTGTCTTCTCGCAAAAAATAAACATTTGATTATTGACGACGGACACCGGAAATACGTCACCAGAACCCTTTTGTTGCACCAAAAAATGGCGTATAACTTTTACCTGTTTTTTGTACATCAACTTCCTTATCTCATCACTCTCACTCTCACAAACAAAAAACTTAAAAACAAAACAAAAAAGGTACTTTACCTTTTTCTGCCCTTAATTTCCTTGTTCTATCCATGATTAGCTCAAATTGTTTTACTTTTGTAACATTTCCATGTCTGCGTCTCTCGATTTTTCTCACTCTCTAATCACCGCAAGAAATTGAAGAAGAAAAAGTGTTTTCGATTTTATCGCCATTTTATGGATACATTTTTAACATGACCTCAATTTCCTTTTCGAACATATTGTTGAATATTAAGTGCATTTTTTTATTTCTTTGGTACATGTGTACATACTTAACCCTGATTAGAGAAAAAACTTTGAATTGGATCTGCTGAACCGGTCCAAGATGTGTTCGGGTCCAACTTCACCTTCAAACTTACTGATTTTGGGACCTATTCAGGTTCAAGAAAAATTGCTTTATTGCACCCAGGACAAAATTTATATCTCTTCGTTGCGAGACCTTTCTCTCATTGTCTGATATAATGTGTGCTGTTCACCTTAACATTCACCCTTCTTTAAGCTTATCCCCTTATTAGTATCTATTTTTTGAATACTTTTATCATTAAAATTGAAACAGTGTTGAAATGTAGACTGATAAATCATTCATTATTTGTATTTTATTTTTGATTATAGTAAACAAATCACACACACGTAAAGATTTTTGTTCCTATAAAACAAGTTTCAACTATTTTTGTCACTATATGACATCTGAGGGAAATATGTCGAACTCTCATTTTGATAATTATTACGGTAGTCAACCTTCAACTTTTTTGAAAATTGATTTTTTTCTCAACAAGTTTCCAAGATAATCGAACCTGTAAAAACTGAACCAGGTCTAAGAATTGGATAAAATCCGATTTAAACGAAAATTTTCAATTTGGAATTTTTTCAATCAGTTATCGATAAACATATTTTTTTCTATTTTATATATTCAAAAATTGTGAACACTCTCATTTTTTTTTAAATTATGCGTTTTGAAATTTGAAAAGTCTGCTTTGTATTGGACCTGGTCCGAAGATCAAGAGCCCATCTTCTCTTTGGTAAAAAATACATCGCTCTTTCCCTTTAATCCATCAAAATATATACCGGATACCATTTCTCCTCCATTTTCAAAAAAAGTGGGAATTTATGAAATTTGAATGCTGTGGCTTCTGCTTCTACACATTGTTTGTCATCTCTTTTGTATTATTCTTCTTCTTTTTTCCATTTTTGCTCGCCTGATCAAATTCCGTTTGTTGTTATTGTTATTTGTTATTTATTTTTCGCATGGATTATTGATTTTTTGCTGCTGCAGAATTTTCCAATAATGAAAATAATGCACACGTGAACCTTTAATCAATGTTTCTCTGCGTCTAACTATCTCTCTTTCTGCAAAGTTTTATTTAATTTTTATTAATCACGTTGAAAGTACAGACACGAGACATTAAAAAAATGAACTTGTGATATATTATTTTGCAAAAATTTCAATTCGATATACAGTCCAAAATTTAGTTTTCATTTTCTCATTTTCTACAGTAGTAAGTAGTATATTAAAATAGGTCTTTGCGCGAATTATAATTATATACAACAACCACAACAATAAGCAAAAATAATAATAATTCGCGTCTCTGCCTCTTGTTTATTTTTTGTCCCGAAAAAACCAGTTTTTCATATCCAAAAAAACCAATAGTTTTTTTGCTATTGTTTTTTGTACTTTTCTCAAAAAAAAACATGTGTTTTTTTTCAGATGAATCGGAAAGTAACAGCTTGCGGATTTCTATATGTGGCACCGCCAAATCTCGATTTTTCACTTCAGAGTCATTCAGCAAAGGTGAGAAAAATATAAAGGGGTCTGAAATAATGAGAGATTATTTCAGAGATGGCAAAGAAGATGGTTTACGTTATTTGATTCGGGTGATTTGACATATGCAATTGACAATAGTGTGAGTTATCTTGAAGGGGCGGGATTTGGACCTTCTGACAATAGAGGTTCGCGGGCTCAAGAACTCAATTTTTCTCAAAGTTAGTACAATAATAGATTTTGACTTAATAATCATCATGATACATTTTTATGTGCCGGAAACTGTTTTGAAAAAATTTATTCAATAACTTCAAGTTTTTTAGATGTTCAAATATCTGATTCTCTCCGTTTCACTCACTGTTTTGTCGGCTTGAAGGACCAAAAAATCTGTTCTGATAGAAATAGAAAATCGGAATAGACAGCATAACTTTTTTCACAAAAATTTTCTTAGCTTTTAATAAGCGAATCACGATTATCTCTATAGGTCGAACTCTATAAGTGCACAGTTTTTTATTGTTGAGAAAAACTGAATCCACGAGCTTACGAACTTTCTTTGTGGGAATCACAAAGTCGGCTTAAAAAAAATGTGCAAAAAACGATAAATGTGGTTCCTGAATCGATTCAAAATCAGAATTCCTGAAATACACACGGAAATCCAAAAAATTCGACAGAAAATTTCAAATTGTTCTCGGTCCATTTTTTGAAGTTCAGTTCATTTTCTGAATCGAAACACGAGCTTTTCAAAATTATAATGAGTTTCATGTGTGAATCAGGCGTTTACTTTTTAATTTGGTTCTAATTATGAAAACTTACCAGATTAACATTATTTATTGATTCTGTATGACGTCGAAAAAACAGAGAATTTAAACTAATATTTTTTCGGGTTCGTAATGAACTGGCCAACAGTGAAATTCAATTTAAATCTGGTTTAAAATCCAAATTCATGAGATATGTTTTGAAAATTATAGAATTAACAAATTGAGAACATCGGTTTTTTACTAGTTCTTTCCGAGAAAATATTATTACTCTTGGAAAAATTGTCTTTATGTCTATCATTGAACTCAACATCCTTGTTTTCCAGGTGGACACTCTTCCTCAAGTCTCCATTGATATGTCTCTTTGTCATCGAGTTTGCGAAGCTCATGCCATCACCGGAAATGCTCATTCAATTCTTCTGGCTTTTAATAAAACAACAGATGATCAGCCATCCATTTTATATATCAAAGCAGATACAACAGAAGAAATTCGATGGTGGCAAAATGTTTTGAGCAAATTCCAAACTCAAAATGCAAATATGTCAATTCGCCCACCAAGAAGAGGAATCGATGAATTGCCTTTGAGTGAAGAATCTTTGGGAAAGATAGATTCATGCACTTCTTCTCGATGTTCAAGTGTTGAAAGAGCTGAAAATGATCGAATGATTGAGGGGAAATCAGTGAGAAGTGTGAAAAAACAACAAACACAAAAGATTTCAAAAGAGGATATTGTTGTATCTCCCCCAACAGAGACAGTAGTCGCCGCTGAACCTTCTCAAAAACTACATATTGATATATCAAATGTGCATACTCTTCGAAAAGGATGGCTTATGCTTCGAGGAAAATCAGATAGTGATTGGTGTAAACATTGGGTAGTATTAGCTGGTTTACAACTCAAATTATATAAAGATGTTTGGGCTGAAGATTCAACCGAACCTCTTTTAACTATTGATCTTTCACAGTGTGAAAATGTATATCCAAGTGCAAGCGCGCGAAATTATGGTATTGAAATCAAGGTTAGCCTAGTCTAGTCTCCCCCAACCAAAAACCTTGACATAATTTGCTCATAATTTCAGTGTCGTCGATCTCGTTATGTTCTATCGGCAATGACTCCAGGTATCAGAGATTCATGGGTGTCAGCATTACAACAAAATAGACATCATCCATCACCAACATATACAGAGACATTTTCGAATGATGCGAATAGTTTGGCAGATAGTTCAGACCTTCTGGGTCTTCCTGTTGTAAGTTGACTATGTGTTACGGTAGTTTTGGTTTTTTTTGTTCAAATCGCGCTCCACTGAGAATGCCATTTTTCTTGGTTAACTGTGAATTATTGAAATATTTTATTATCGGAATAGGATTTTACGGATTCAAACATCCAACATCAAATTATCTCCATATGGACATATGTTTTTCTTCAAATATTATATTCTGAAATTTTAACCACAGAAGCCGATGCCATTTTTGATAATGATTTTACATAATTAGTCGGACTGATAATCAGAAATTGTAAAAACTCTCGATTTAAACTATTTTTGAAACGTAGACAACACTTCCAACTATCAATCAATATGTTATTCAATTCCAGAAAAAGAAGCACATCGCCTATGTTGCTCCAGAATCTCATCATTCTAATTCGATGATGGACGAACACAGTTCAACAGAATTAGAGATGGATGATGACTCATCCCGAATGAATACAGCCAGAAGACGAAGAAGTCGACGAATTGGAGAAGAACGGCGACAAAGTAATGGGGGAGGAACAGGAGGAGGACAACAATCGACACGTGGAGAATCACTTTCGCCGTCGGTGAGAAGATCACCAGTGACAAGAATAAAAGAGCGAAGAGAAATACGACAAAGGTATTTTGAATGAGGGGTGTCGAAATGGGACCTATTTTCAATTTTGACCAAAAATTTCTCAAATACCAGTATTTTCGGTTAAAATTTCCATAAAAGTTAAACTACTATCACATCTTCAAATTACTCCTGGACCAGATTAGAATCGGATATTCATTTTTAAAATACATCGTGAAATTTCAGACGGGAAATATTGAAGCAGTGTGCCTAGAACTGGTCCTCCTAAATCAGAAACTAACCGAGTTGGTTAAATTTTCATGAATTTCTCTTGAACTGAATCTCAGAAAAGAAGGCAGTATCACTTTCAGCCCAACTTTACCAGACACGGTTCAGTTCGAGAGCTCTTTTTGAGGACTTTTCTGACGAGTTGCGACAAAAACCATTTTTTTTCTCAAGTTTTGGTTATTGTCGTTTACATTCTTACTCGTATCATTAGTCAAAATTCAATTGTTAACCAGGTGCACCATTGATAATGTCAAAAAATTTGATAATGTCAAATCCATTGATAATGTCAAATAATGACCTTACAATCCTGGTTTTCGAAATTTTTTCTGATGAAAAACGCAACTACGGAAACCCGATGACAGCTTGAATTTTGGCTAATAGCAACAAGTTTTTCCTTCTCGTAATACATAAACTGTTTACAGACATATCTCGAATTCATCTGCCACATCCCATCATACGAACGAAAAGGAGATTTCACAGGCAAGTTTTTAGACCCTATAGTCCCATCCACCATCATTATCCTTGTTGTTTTTTTTTCTTCGTGGTTTAAAATAAGAAGGCGCAAAAAAATGCAATTCCAATCGCAAATTTTTATCGCGAACAGATGTGCTTCGCACGTGTTTCCCTTTCTTTTTTTCTTCATTTGATGCTATTCTCATAGAATAGAATAGCATGTACGAGAATCCCGAAGAAGCATTTCAACGATGTATTCAGAATCTGAAATTGATCTCCGAACCTTTTCAGCAACGAGAACAATCGAGAAATTCGAATCGGATAAATTCAGATGAAACGAGGCTGAGATCTTTGGAACAACAGGTAATATTCTCTATATTGATTGACTAATCAATAAATGTTTATGTTTTAGGTGGAAAATCTGCGCGCTCAATTGAATGAAGCGAAAGATGAAACAAGTCGTCGAAAACGAGATGAAATAAATCAAGAAATCAAAGAACTTCGAAAAACTCTCAAAACATCAGAAGATGAAATGCAAAGATATCGGAAAGAAGTCGAGAATCTGAGAAGACAACTTAACAATAACACTCAAAGGTATTAACTAAGCTGAAAAATAATTAGAATCAAATTTTTTCTGTTCCAGTGTAACCCTTCAACGTGTTATTCTTTCCACTCTTCGATCCCAATTATCAGCTCTTTCTTCACTTCTTCGATCGAATCTTTTTGTTGGATCTTCTGATCTTTTTGATAGTCTCGATCATATTGTTGATCGAATTGCAGTTGATTTGAGTCTAGAACAAACTGAGGATATTCTTCGGAAAACAACGAGTTTGTTCGAGAAAGTATCAGCAGCTGTAAATATTCCATTTTTGTCCGATTCTTGGACAATGACAGAAGAATCAGAGAAAGATCAGATGAACGAAGAAGATCAAGATCTAGAGAGACAGATTCAGGATATTAAAGTGAGTTCTAGGAGCGAATAAGTCTGGCGAGAATGAAGTTTCTCAAGCTGATCTGAAAATCCGAACCTTTCCTCTAGTCTGACTCTCAATTGTTTTTATCTAACAGCTCGGAGAATAAAATATTTAAGAAACACATAAAAAGTTGTTTGTGAACCGAAATTTTTGATGAAAAAATGTGTATCGCTTTTTTCCTATTTCAGAATTATTTTTGTGAGAAAAATTGAATAATGAAATAATGAAATCGTAGAGCATCCACTTTTCAACTTGCTACACTCCGGGCAAAATAAATTTTCTGTTCAAAAGGATCCACAGTTCAAAAACCTTCATAACATGATATTATTGAGGAAAAAAAGTACAGTAATTCATCAGAACGACTTCCATCAAATAATCTCCGAAGTTAAATCCACATCATGAGGTTACAGTAGTTCGAACTCTCATAATATAATTTAATAATCAGACTTTATGATATAAAATGACAATATCGTTGCCCTCCGTTTTTTTTTAATTGAAACAGCTACAGTAATCTGAAGATAATGATGAACCACTGATTGACTAATCAAAGCTACTGTCTACTGCAGACTCAAAAAGAAACTCGGGTCAGCTAATTTTGCTGGAGATTTTCAATGATTTGCAAACTTCAAGAAAAATTATGAGAACGAATTTTATGAGTGTGCAAATTTGAAAGAAAATCCAAAAGTATAAACGTGGCCTTTTAGCGTCTTCTAACAATGTTAGTTTTCAGAAAAATCATGAGAGTGAAATCGAATCAATTCGATCTCAATATGATCAACGAATGGCTGTTTTGAAAGAACGAGCAGAACGAGAAGAAAATCGACGAAAAAAGCTGCAAGAGCAACTTGTAATGGCATCGACTCGGAGTGATGAATCGATTAGTTCAGTCAAATCCTCATTTTCTCAAATGCTCCAAGAACAGCGAAAAAGTTTCGACATGGAAATCGAGAACATAAAAAGAGATCATGAAGAGAAATTAATTGAAGAAAAACACGCAACAAGACTCGCATTGGAAGCAGTGAGAAGAGCACATGACGAAGAATTGAAGAATGTGGCAGCTTCTGCGAAAACCGATGGAGTTGGTAGCAATTTAGGAAGACAAAGTGAAGTATTTGATGAGATGAGAGAGGAACTCGTCAATTTATGCGCAATGTATTCAGCGAAATGTGTCGAGAATGCTCAGCTCGATGAACAACTCTCCAATCTGCAAAGTGAAAAAGAGGCGACTGTGTAAGTTTGAAACCGATCTGGTCTATATCTAATGCTTTTTTCCTCTATCCACTTCTTACGCTTTCTATGCCTTTTTGCAGCGAATTGAGCATCGAAAATGAGAAATTGCGAGTTGAAATCGATCGAAAAACAAAAGAAATTGACGAATTGACGAGGAAAGTAAACAATATCGAAAAATTACGAGGTACGTCGAACTTACAGTATTTTTCTCCCCGTTTCTTTCAACTCACAACAAGCGCCAAAAATTACAATAAATTTTCAAAAACCCCTAATATTATTCAGGTTCATGTAGTAGTGTCTCAATGCCACGGTAAGTACTATTAGATTAGTATATTTTATTCCGCATGGGTATAGTTTCGAGATATGTAATCCTAGAGTGCTAAAGTAGTTATTCCTTTCTCCCATCGCTTAGTTCTGTTTGCTGTTTCTGATTTTCCCGCATGTGTGATGTTGTTGCTATCCTAACAGGGCTCCAGGCTTATCCAAATAATTTGGGATTGATGATAATGGGATAGTTTTCTCTTTGCAGACCACGAAGTGTTAGCCGGTACTCAACGAACAGGGCGTCGCGAAAAACAGAAGAAACGCAATCGTAGACATGGTTAGTTTTTGAGAATGAGTTCGCAGAAGGGAATTAGAATTTTTTAAAGTTTGAAGTGTAAAAAAGACCATGATCAGTTTTTTTGTGTGAAACAAGTTTTCGTCGATCTGATCGAAGCTTCAAACGTTTCTAAAAATTGAGAATTTTCGGCATGAGTGCAGACTCTCTGAACTGAAGTAAAATGCAGAATCTTCTCCATATTTTTTTTGTTCAAAACTCACACTACTTTTGATTTCAGACATTCGATTCCACAGTAATCCAGTCGAAATGCCAACACATATAGACGATTTGAATCATTCGCTAGCAACTTCTTCTTCTATTCCAGTTCCTGTTTCGGAACGTCGCAAATTCTTCGAGCATATTGCCGAATATAGTACCCCTTTCTAAGTGAGCATATTTATTTGTAGTCAGTCATTATCTGTGTGTCTTCTCTAACCCATCCATAATAACAATAATATATATTTGTATTTTTTTTCTGGTGCTTTTTGCTGTTTCGAGTACAAAAATTACTTTTATTATTATGATATTTGTTGTTTTCTGATTCATCTAGAAGAAACGATGAGACTGGCATTTGTTGCTCCAAACCCGAAAGAATTACAGATTGATATTCGAGGTTTTGATGTTTCCCATTTTCCAGGAGATCGGAGAAGTGTGAGACCCTCATCTTCCTGAAGAAATTGTATTTCTTCAATATTTGTGTCAGTTTATCTCACATCAGATTCTTTCAAATTCAAATTTGCCGGTTTAATACCATCCAACATGGCACAAATTGTAGCAATAGCTTCAACCGATCCAGCAGCACCTAATAAATGTCCGACATGACCTTTGATACTGCTAACATCAACATTTCCGATGGTTTTTCGAACTGCCGCAGCTTCAACACTGTCTCCAGCTGGAGTAGAAGTGGCATGTGCATTGATGTATCTGGAGGAAAAATATATGTTTTTTTCTCGATTTTTATGAGTTGTCAAGTTTTACTCGTGGAATAGAATCTCATTGAAAATAAAAGCTTTTTACCCAATATCATTCTTGTTTACATTTCCATCTTTCAATGCTCTTTCCATCGACATAATTGCTCCAATTGCTGATGGATCCGGTGTTGAAATGTGATAACTATCCGAAGAAGTACCGTATCCCAAAATCTCTGCCAGAATAGGAGCACCGCGTGATTCCGCATCTTCTAGCCTTTCAAGAAATACCAAACCGGCCTTAAATTCATAGAGTATTCCTATTTATTATTTTAAGGACGTCTCACCCCCTCACTCAACACGAATCCACTTCTGGTTTTATCAAAAGGTCTGCTAATAGAAATATCGTTTCCTCTAGCTAATGCTCTCATTCGATCAAAACCCGCCAATGAAATCGGATTCAAAGCACATTCAACAGCTCCGGCAATCGCCCGTCGAGCATAACCATGTCGAATAGAACGGAATGCATTTCCAATACAGTGGAGACCGGTTGCACATGCAGTGGATGTCGCTTCGACGCCACCATGCATTTTATATCTGAAATAAATATCTTTGTGATTAAAAATGGAACAAGAAGATGAAAACTCATATCTGATGTCAATCGAGCTGACCCTTTGCTAAAATTGGGTAAAACTCGCTCTATGTTCGTGAAGTTCTGAAGAGAATAGGGGAAATTTGGGTGAAAATAAGAAGCCCTAACGGATTTCATTTCTAAAATGTACATCAAAATTTCACAGAACTAGGCCAGTTGTTTACTAATTCTCACCGAATTTAAGTTTCTGCTTTTATATTTTAGATATTGATCAAAGTCCTGAATACCACAGGCATGGCGATTTGACAAATCAACACTTTCTACCGATAACATAACTTTTAATATCAAAACTGATATTTTTATCCAGCAAAAAACTCACTTCATGGCTACATATCCAGCTGGTAAATTGTTCAAAATCCGTGGCACAAAATATGGTGAAACTTTTCTCGCCTGATTATCTGATACTTTTTTCGCCGTTTCTCCAATATGCATCAAATCTGACATACATGTTCCAATATTTACAATTGTTTCTTCTTGATTTATATCGAGAGCGTTGGCAGACGAAAGAGCCTAAAAGTAAGAACACTATTATCTTTTTTATAAATTATCATACCTCTTCAGTGGCCACCAATGCATACATACTCGCTTTGCTCATTTCTCTTTGTTGTCCACTTGTCCATCGATCTTCCACTTTTTCTCCTTGAACTTCTCCCACCACAAACTTCAGCACTTCATCATATTTCAGTGCACTTCTTCCCTCATTTATTCCATTTCTTAAATTTGCCACTGATACACCAAATGGTGTGATTGCACCCATTCCACTTATCACAACCCGATGCATATCTACAGTGCTACATCAGAAAAAATACATCAAACAAAGAAAATATATATTTAATTGATTTTCATAACAATTTGAAACAATTTAACATGCTAAAAAGTGAACTCAAAATACATTTTTTTTTCCTTATTTCAACTTAGATTGAACTTTTTCTGCGAGATTTTTAAAAGCAGTTGCGAGCGTCGAATCTGGATTAGTTTCGAAGAAGTCTTCGCCATTATCAAGAGCTTTTGCAAGAGCAGGATCGAGAGGAAGTTGAGCCAAAAGTTCGAGATTCGAATCAGAGCACATTTTCTGAGCCCCACCTGAAATTCGAATAGACCTCAACGAAATTTTTGTCGGGAATTCAAACCTGTCGAGTTGGGGAAAAGCATAGTTGTATGAGCACAATTGGGGCAAACAAATCGAGCCATATTCTCGACAACTCCCAAAATTGGAACCTTTGTTTTCACGCAGAAGCTAACTTCTTTCCGAACATCTAATAATGAGACTTCTTGAGGTGTGCTGATGATTAATGCACCATCCAAAGGTCCAGCTTGAAGCAAGAATTGAACAAGTGAAATATGTTCATCTGATGTACCCGGTGGTGTATCGATAAGAAGATAGTCAACCTGTAAAATTATTATTATTATTAATGTTTTTTTTGGATCTGAAATAGATTTTCCCCAAAATTTGCAGAGAAAATAACCCGCACTAGAACTTTTTGTTATTTTGGAAATTTGAACTTCTAATATCTTGCGAAGATCGGTTTTTTTGTTTTCGAGGTTCTAAAAATAAAAAACCAGGTTCTGAAAATAAGGAAAAATTATATCAAATAAAAATGCATTTTTATACTTATAGAATATATTTTTCCAAAGTAGAACTACACGTATAAAATATTTCAAACGTGATTCTAATTGATAGAGCCCATATTTTCGGAAGTTTTGAAATCAATCAATACTCGCAATCCTGCAGGTTGTGAGATTTTTTCAAAACTCTATAAATCTTACATCTCCCCAATCGACGTCTTTCAAAAACTGTTTGATCATTCCATTCTTTCTGGCACCTCTCCAAATAACAGCATCATCCTTATTTCCAAGCAAAAACGCAATGCTCATCAAAGTGAGATTTGGCTGAATTCCAACCGGTGTCCAACCATCCGCACTACTATGCACTTCCTCATTTTCGACTCCCATCATTCTTGGTTGTGATGGTCCGCAAATATCAACATCCAGAATAGCTACCTGGAATTGTATATTATTTGAAATGAAGTATATTTTTATGATCGTACCTGTTTAGTGGGATCTGCCGCTAACGCTCTGGCCAAATTCGATGTCAATGTACTTTTGCCAACACCTCCTTTTCCACTAAGAATCAGAATTTTGTGCTTGATTTTACTGAATCTATCTTGAATGAATGAGATATCCGCATCAGGTTTTGGTCCCGCTCCACTTGCACATGAACTTTGATTGGGACAACCAGCACATCCAGATGCTTTTCCGGCTCCAGTGCTTCCTGTTCCTGGACATCCGGCATTCGCATCACTTGGAACATCGGACATTTTCAACCTGAAAAAAGTATTTCTGGAAATGTATTTTTAAAAAAACATAACGGAGAGAAATGGCATCAAAGATAATTGATTAGATAAGAGAAAGTTTTAGAGGACATGGGGCACCAGAGAAAGTTAGGCGATTTCGCAACAATTATAAACACAATGAATAAAAAATACAACAAATAAAGATACGTTTTTTATTGATTTTATATGAAATTTCGAAACTCTTCAGTTGGCTGTTGAAGTCTAAGGGAGAATACTTTTCGAGAGAATTACAAAAGAAAAATGATGGACTAGAAAACCAACTTTTCTCTTCCATATCATCAAACTAGTGAACTGACCCGGAAACTTTGATTTTTTCTCTCTATGCTGAAAGTAGAATTTTTCTAACATTTTGGGGAAATAAAAATGTATGACTATGAATCTAATTGGAAAATCGTGCGTCTAGTGAAGCTAGGATTTGTTCGGCTCACAAAAACCAAAATCAACAGCTCCTTTCATAATTATTTAATTTTAGCCTGATCTCAAGCTTACAATATCAAAAAAAAAAAAAATAAAGAAAGAAAACTGATTTCTGGAATCTTTGGAGTCTAATGCGTCTTCATTTTCAAGGGGTTACATTTTTTGAAAAGGAAAGTAATTTTAAACAGCTGACCCGAGCCAAAATTCATCATAGTTTTGAGGAAATTTTGTTTTAAAAATATTATACAAAAACTTTCAACATTTTTTTTTGAGAAAATGTTAGGAAGCATTTCGATCACGTTTTTGTTCTCAAAAATGTTACTATTTTTGTAAGGAAATGATATTTGTTCTTTTTCATCGGAAAAAAAATTAGAACTCTTCTTGTTCTGTCGTCGAAAAACCCGGCCCAAATCCCTGTTTTTATATCACAATTTTCTCACTTCTATGAAAAAACTATCAATTTGGATATCAAAACATCTGGTTTTGAAATATCTGACGCTGAATGTGAAGTTCGAAATGACAAAAACCGCGTGATTATTTTAATTTTTGACAACAACACTTGGAACAAATATATTTGAATAGGTTTCAAACCGACAAGAATATGAGATTGAAAAATCTTTAAAACTTTATTTATTTAACTAGTAAGTGGACATCGTAGAAATGTATATAAGTTTTTGGCTTTAATAGGTCCTAATCCAGGACTGAGTGCAAGTTGAGATTCGTCGGCTTTGCAAATATTTTCAAGTGTTCCGAAATTGAAAAGAAGTCGTTGAGCATCAGTTTTCGAGACATTTCTGGCTGATGTCAAAATTCCGATAGCTGCTTCGAGTGCTTTTTGTCGAGCATCATCAGCGGCTGGTTGATTGGGTTTCCTGTAAGACTTTGAATTTGAAACCCAATGAAATTTCGAGTCCCTCAAAATCTGAGAGAAAAGAGAAAATATGCGAAAAAACTTTTGTGTCGGAACAATAGCTCGCTTGATCGAGTCTAACCAACAAAATAGTGCTTGGTAAGAAGAGCGAGCGCGTATAATTTCCGACTCTTTCCTTCTTTTTCTTCTTGTTTTGCTTGTTCAAAAAACTTACTTGAATCTCACATCTTTCGATTGTGAAATTTTGAAGTTTTCAATATATTCAGCGGCTTCTTCAACCTGAATAATCTAATTTGACTTCGTAAAGCTTCAAATGACATACCGAATAACAAACAACAAGTGTCCATGATTGTCGATAGCACATCAGATTGAGCTCTCGAAGAACATGACGAGGCTCTTCCACATTACAGAACGCCAGAAGGACTTTGTGTTTGTAGTTGTTTTCGGCTCGTGCACTCATACGACTATAGACATAGTTCGGATGCATTTTATGATACTGTAATAAAATTCGGATTGGTAGGATTTTCTATAGGTAATTGATTCGATATTTTACTATTTTTTTCACGTCCGAAAAACAAGTTCCGTCAAAATTTGTCCGTTGCATGAAATTTTGATAAGCTTTAAAGTTTTTTAGATCTCAATTTTCGTTCCTAATTATTTTTTTGTGAAAACTAAAACAAAATTTTTTAGTAGGCTTTATAGATTTCTATTGGGACATGTTTCATAGAAGAGTATTTTTTCAAATTAACTAATGCTTATCAAGACCCAGTCTTCTAATAGCCTATCCATTATGTTATTTCCCTCCTTTTTTAAGTACATGATATGTTCTGAAGTTCAATTTTCGTAAAGTAGAGTGCAAAAAGGATATTTGGCTCCTATGTAGGATTAGATGTCTCCTTCAGAATTAAAAACTCCAATTTTATTGACTACTGTTAATCCACCAATATCCGAAAATGTAATTTGTTAATTCACAAATATCTATATTTGCAAATATCTCCCACTATGCTTAATTATATCCAAGGTTCTCAAGTCAACTAATAATTTGATGCGTTCAAAATCAAAAAATCAAGATCCCTGTTGTTTTATGAACTGCTCCTCTTTGACGAGGTTTCTCTTTTGCTTCATCTTTTCATTTTTTCTTGATGAATTATTATTGACAGCTTTATTCATATCATTTTTCGAGATTTTTAGCCTAAGAACAGCTGTGACGTCAACAATTTAAAAATAAATAATTCACACCTTCATCTTTTACGCAAATATTCCAACTCTTTCGTTTTGTTTACAACCAACCTTAAAACTCAAATAGATCACAGCGAAAGTTGAGCCGCATTCAAAGTCAGGAGCGATGTCTCCCCATTCATATCGAACATTTCGCACGTATTTGAGAACGGGATTTCCTTCTTGGCGACGCCGATTCACAATAAGAGCGCCCGATGTTGACGCATCTTTAAAATTTATTTGAAGTTATTGGAGTTTACCGTCAAGGGGGTTTTATTCTGATATTAAAAAAACGTGTAAAAAATTCAAGTTCACGGGTTTATATGTCCCCTTCAACTTTAACTTCTATTTATGCTCTCTGCTGATGTTTTTTTTTGTAGTATACTGTTTTTGAGACTTTCTTTTTTTAAGAATCTTCGTTCATTCTTGTTTAATTTTAGTTCTCATTTTAACCCTAAATTGTTGCATGTGGCTTCATCTGTTATTCAGGTAGGTCAATCAGCCAAAAACGAGAAAACAATTTCTCTGCAAAAAAATGTTTCAAGTTCTCTCACTTTTATATATCATTTTGCTGGTTCAAAGTACGTACTTTTGTCGTTCTATGACCTTCTAGAATAACTAATACAAAATTTGCAATATACCAAAACCAAACCAGAGAATGAATATGAACTATGTTTCTATAACTATAATTTGTTCCGATATATCGAATCTTGTACATACAATTTCAGCAAATATGCCATAGTGTTCGAGAAAAGTTTGCTGCGGGAAAAACTATGCCTCCATTTTTATTTATTTATTTATGCCTATTTTTGTTCCTTTTGTGTGTAAATATTTTTTGCTGAAAGTTTTTTGAACAAATACTAGAAAATAAACAACTTATACACATTCAGAGGTTAAACTCTTGTTGGAACTCCACGACCAAATTTATATGGAATTTTGTTTTTCTGAAAACATCAGATTTTTTAACTGTGAGAAAATTCTTCCGTTTCGATTCAGAACAAAATTTATTTGTGTTTTTTTTTCTATATATAATCTTTCATCGTGAACGTTTTATGAACTTTGCAGATGTTACACAAAATGTGACATTTCCCATTATTTTCGGATTCCCACTCAAAAATGTTCCAAAAATAGGATAAAATACCATCGAAAATCATATTTCTTGTTTTTTCCATATTTTTCTTCATACAATATTTTGTTCCTATACAACTACAATTTTTTCCCTTTTTCATTTCTATCCAATATTTTCCATATATGCATTCTAGATATCTTCTCTCTGGTGACTCATCTTTCTTACCCAGAGTCCTTGAGTCCCTCGAGGTCGGACCTTATTTCCGTTGTTTACATTATATATCTCCGAAAAACACAATAATAGTAGTAATAATCGTTTTCGAAATTTTATTATGACCACCACATACAACTAACTATTTGAACGGCAGCTAATTGGTTCAGCATGTTTTTCGTTTCTCATGAGCAAAATAATTGTCACTGTATTCTCAAAGAGAATGCATTGCTACTATCAACTTTGACATCCCAATCTTGCCTTGTCAAAAAGCCCATTTTTTAGTGTTTTGCTTCCCCACAAGTCAACCACTAGAAGTATTTATCGAAGTAGTAGTATAGTAGTAGTCGTCAAAAAGTGAGGCGAGAAAGAGCATCCTTTAGCGTTTTTTCTCACACATTTATTCATTCTTTTGTTCGCCGAGAGGACCCACAACTTTTCCTCTCAAATTCAATCTTCTTTTTTTCTTTCTTCATTTTTTCTTGAAGAAAGAAGGAAAAACTAGAAATTGGCGGCGATTTGATTTTTTTTCGTCTTTTCCAGAAAAGAAAGAACGAGTCTATGAATAATCAAGAGGGGACATTAATTAATTCATGGATGCATTTTTTATGAACTTTCGCAGTTCTGAAAAATCCTATTATCATTATATGTATGTAGGAATACCAATACTTACACAAAATTAACTTTTCGAGATCAAAGAGTGGGTTTCAAAAAAAGAAGCATATTTGAAAACTTTTTCGAAATTTTCAAGACTAACAAATACCCTATAGTCACCAGTCTGCTTTCAATCCAGAAAAAGCTTTACGTTTTCCAAAGTTTTGTTTTCAAGCTCGGAAAATATTTTTTAAAAACATATTTTCGAGTTAAACTTCAGACCCCCCAAACAAAACATGCATCACTTTTTTTGCTGTCAATATATATTTGTTGGGGGATTCTCCGGGGAACTATTCTGCGATTTTTGTCTGGATAAAAACTTCACTCTCTTCCTCCTTCTCCTCCTCCGCGTTTTCTCGTTTTCCAATTTTCGAAAAAAGAAACTTTCTTCGAGCAAAAAAAAAGATAAACGAAATTGTCAATTTCGTAGATGCGTTTTGGGTACGTAGATTTAGGCAATTTTTCTATTCTAGTTTTAAAAGTGCAATGTAAGAAACCAAGTTTCGCAATATTCTCGGTTTTTTTGTCTCTATGGATTTCACTTTTTTGAATACCTGGTATTTGTTGAGAAGCTGCCGAAGAAGACGATGCAGATTGATCGGTGTCCATTCTGAAAAAAAAACAGTTTATTTTAATTTAGAATTAAAGGAAAGAAAGAATCATCTTGAAGGACTAAAGTAGGATAAATGTTGGTACTACATGGAATATCTTTCTCAGGTGAACATCATTATCATCATAGTTTACGAAGTACCAAAAGCACTACTTTCTCATCAAAAAATCATAGTTCAAGTTTTTATGAATTTTGAGCAAAATTTTTGTTGTCTATTTAAAATGTGCGAAATCTTTGTCTCCACCAGACCTGGGCTTTTTTACGTTTACGGTTTTTACGTTTTACAGTTTTCACGAGTTTTTCAGCTTACGTTTTTTACGAAAAACATGGGCCGTAAATTTTTTTACGAAAAACTTTCCTTTAAATTTTTTTCCTAGGAAAATTTCCATGAATTTGTTCATTTTCCAAAAAATTTTCTGGAAAAAAAACGGAAATTTTTAATTTTTTTTAGAAAGTTCCAAGAATAACTAAAAATAATCCTATGACTGTTAGACTTTGAGTGATTTTATTTTGAAAATTGAATTGTCTAATGCTTTTTTGGTTTACTTTTGAACTCAGTTTCTATTAACATGTTGAGAAATTATTTTACGAAATTTTACGGTATTTTACGCTTTTTGGTAGCCGTAAAATCACGTTTTTACGTTTTACGGTATTTCTCTGACCTGGCCCAGGTCTGGTCTCCACGTAGTCTTCTTTGCATTTCATTATTTCTTTTTTGAAACAAAATACTAACTATGCTAAATAAAATCTTCGAAAGAGAAACCCATTTCGCACTTAAAATATACCGAAAAAACATCAACTTTCCACAGAAATTTCTTCGCTCTTGATATTTGTTACAAAAAAAAATATTTTTACACCTTCCCCCTGTTTTTTTTTCTGTATTACACATGACATTAAAATTTCAACATCACTTCAACTCTTGTTTTTTTTGTACATATTCGTTTTTATGTTTCTCTTATCAAAATTGTTTATAGTTATCATATTATAGTTCATTCACATGATGTGTACAAAATTTCAGCTCATGGTTTGCCATATTGGTTTCTCAACATATACAACCTCAACAATTATGGGTTTCTATGAAAAACGACTGAATATTATAGGTTTTTCGGTGTTTATGGGAGCATGAAAGTGGGTGAATGGGTATAATTTTGGACTACGGTGCACAATGGCTAGTAGGTTGAACAAAAAAAAATACGTTTTTAGCTCGCAGCGAGTTGAAAATTATTTTAAAGCTCGCTGTTTCACACGAAATTAGAAAAAAAACGCATATCTCGGAGAAAAACGTAAGTATGATGCAAGACTTGCGTCATGGTTCTCTTGCCTTGAGCATTTGATAATTTTTTGCGTCAAGTTGTGGCAATGTTACAAATTTCCCCCGAGATCTTGAATGTTTTTCCGACTACACTATCGGAATCTTTCTGTTCAATGTTTAAATTGTGCACAAATTAATCATTGACCGTTTCATCCAAAATGTATTCATTGCGCGTTGCTCGGAATGAAAAATAGTAGTCGTAATAACAATAATAATAAAAATAATATCCCCATCCATCTCTGTCTCTCCAGAAACGGCTATCCGGCTGAGCCGCGCCCATTCACTCACTCTTTCTCCTTCTTTTTTCTGCTCTTCCAATTTTCCATTCCATTTCTTTTTTACCGCAAAATATCCTACCAAATTGGAAGAAACATTCTTTTTTTTTGGGCAACCAAGTTTGTCAATTGTTCTTGTGTTTTGTTTTGTTGGGTAACTCGATTTAGGAGTTCGTTTATAGGACAACACTGATTGCCTTCGTGACTCTGCACACTTTTTTCTCTTCGATTTATCAGCTCGTAAATTTTTATGTGGACTCCAAAAGATTGGCAATTTGACACAAACTATAACGCGAAGAGAAAGACAACCAGGTTTTTTTTCAGCTTAATGCTCAGTAAGACTGAAAACTCAGATTTTCCAACATTCATGACGTAAAAGTTTTTTGAATATTAATATAGCTATTATACAATCCTCCGTTTTCAAATTGTTACTCTTGTTTTTTTTTACAACACATTCACTTTATAGTTTACTCGATTTATCTCGATCAAAACATCTCATGTTGTCTTCTTTTCAATCCTGTTTCAATTTTTGTTGTCTTCTCAAAAAACAAAACACATCCTCTCAAATTTCTTACACCATCCTTCGGCCGGCGGTCTTCCCTTCTTCTATATGTACATGACAAAAAACACATACATACATACTTTTTGGTGGTGGTGGTGCCTTCTTCACTAGCAAAGAGCATACGCTAATGCCATTTGTCGAAAATGGACGACAAATGAATGACGTTTTTTGCGCTCGCGCACGCGTTGTTGTGCTTAGTTAGTCCGTCTATTTATTCACTTTCAGCGTTCGCTTCCAGATGATTTTAATAATCCTCTGAGAAATAGTCTCGACTAGCAAACTCAACCTGACTCTCACTTCCGGATCTTGTTGTTATGATCGCACTGTTTCATCACTTCTTATAACGAAATTGAGAAACTCCGATTTTGAAAAAGTTTCTTCTGTTTTAGAACAAAGAACACAGTTGCACCTCAACTTTTTGAGGAACAACTTCCAATTTTTTTGAAAATGGCAGGAAACGAAACAACGATTCAAATGAAAGAGGTGAATTATTAGAAAAGTTGTGCTCAATCACATCAACCCTCATAAGATTATAAATGAACGTGATTTATAATTAGAAAACACCACACTAAGAAGTTTTTATGTATATTAACTCCAACTGGGTGTCAAAATGTGAAATTTTCAAGCCACTGGAGTGAAAGTGAAGTTTGGAAGATTGAGAACTCGGCTAGATCTCGTCCTGTTTGTTTTAAGCGCACATTAAGGAAAATCTATTTCTGAACATTTTATGTCTTGCTACAATCAAACAGGATTCATACATCGCTCTGAATAAAAGACATCAACCCTTTTGAGACAAATAATCCCGAAAACCCGTTGTGATAATATATTTTCACCCGGAATTTCGACAAATCGATGACCAACATTAAAAATAATCAAATTTATATTCTTATCAATATTTGTGTGTGTCTCGTGGCTTTTTATTGCTCTCCCGTTTGTCCGACGAGCAAAAATTTTGCGTCATGACACTCGTTCGTCCAACGTCACAAGCCCTTCATTTTTTATATTAATATTTTTCTAATCGTTTTGATCCTCCTCTATTTTTTCTCTGCTCCTGTTGAATAACATCACTCCGTTAACATTTTCAGCTGTTCCTAGAATTTTCTCCCAATCAAAAGATTACTTACAGGTTGACTCTCGACATTGTGAAAATTTAACTTCTTGAACTCCGTAAGTCAAACTTTGTATATCTATATTCAGAAGATTTTTCCCGATTAGTGGGCACGTGCTGTCGACTTTAGATTATCCCTGAGTCAAAATCGACCATTTTTTTTTGTTTTTTGAACTACAAGAAATGGAAAAAAAAGCTGGATGCTGATAAAAAATGAGAAGTTCCGTTTTTCTAAAACAAAACACAGAAAACTCTTCCAATATTGTATTGTGAAATTATAAATTGCTCCGCTTACGGAACACTTTATATATAACATGAGGTCCACTTCATAAGTAGATAAAGAAGAAGAGCTATTTGTGGTCAGTTACACATAAAATTTTGGAATGATAGAAGCTTCAAAAAGAATTATAATCAACTTTTCTCCAATACTAGAATTTTTGTTTGAAATTCCCTCGAGTGTTTTTCTATGCCGAAAGTACTCTCTCGTTCAAGATCAACTCTTTCATTTATTTTCAAAATTTTTTTCAAGAATTTCAAAACACCTAGGAGATAAATCTTCGGTTTTTTTGTGCCTGTTGTTTTTTCCTGTCTTTCACAGTTCGACAAAATAAGAAAAACTTTCAAAAAAAAATTACAATATGCATACTAATAATAATAACAACATAAAAATAATCCGTCGTCGTTGATTCTCTCGTTTTTTCTTCCTGACTTTGCTCATTGCTTTCTTTTGCTTTCCACACTCGATGTTCTGACTGACTGCCGTGCGCATTCTCTTCTTCCTTCTCAATTGAATTCAAGGCGAGAGTGAGTGAGTGAAAGTGAATATTGTTTGTTTGCGTTTTGAGCAGCACGACGAGCAGACTAGTAGTCTTCTTCTTCTCCATTTTCTCTTCAGCCTCTTCTTCTTCACTCATTTTATTCATCATCATAGTCATTAATCCTTTTTTTTCTTCGTTTTTTTCTTTTGCTTTTTCGGTTTTGATTTGAGAATTGAATTTTCTTCGGTGATGAAAACAATGGTGAACTGGTGCCAGAAACTTCCTGACTAAAGTAATCTTATATTCCATCTACTCAGGCAAAACGATTCTCTGGAGATTCCTAAGAGCCCGTGAAAGTTCTGTAGATTCTTCGTAAACTTCAGGAGATTTCTTCAAATTTTTCTCTGTTTGTTCCTCCACGTAAAGTCATTGTTTTTTTTTAATTATATATCGGACCGCGATGTTTTTTCTTTTGGGAATGCACATCCATCGGTCCACACATTTCTTCGAACAAAATTTCATAAAATCATTGACAACCGACGTTCGGCGCCATATGAATCTTGCATTTCCAGCAAACTTGATTAATAAGCCAAATCGAAAAACAGGATTTTCTCACACTTCCAATGGTACTTTCATTATTCTCTCACGGCCTTCTCACTCTTTCAGAGAAAATAAAGTGAATGAAACACTAGTTTTGCATTTTTCCTTCGATTACTCGATTTATGAGAACAAAAAACACTTTTTTTCTCAATATTATTTGCATTTCGAATTAACGACATCAGCAACACAAAATAAAAACAAATTTTTCGAATAAACGGAGATTGATTTTCCCAAAATACTTAGTTTCGAGACCTTTAATCATCGACTCATTAAAAAGTTTTCACAAACAATTCACGAAAAAGTCGATGTTTTTAGCTCTCGAGAAATGGGTTAGTCATCCACTCAATTTTCTCTTTGGGGTCAAAACTTTGGAGAGAAATATGCTGCCAATCCAGCTACCAGATATATTCTAGGAGATATACAAGGCAATCACTTCTTCATCGTTCGCCCATCAGAACTTCAGAAAAGAAGGAAAAAAAATTCTCTGAAAAAAATGAGTTTCTGTCAATATGTTTCTTTCGAGATCAGCTGTTGTTTTTCAAAGTGTGTCTTTCTCATGTTTCTTTATGTTGAAAACGTTCGTCAAATGTCGACATTTCCAGGTCAGCTTCGACTTTCAGTTGTTTAGATTTCAGATGAAAAATTCAGTCGCGGCCGCTTCAGAAGTTTTTTATCTTTATTCGAGAAAAATTGGTATAGTTTAATTTTTTGAAAAATATTTTGAATAGAAATGAAAAGCAAACGTCATGGCTTTTAAAAAAATCAATTCAAGCTGATTTTTTATTTTGTATCATCACAGATTTATGACACAAAACGAATATTTACATAAAAAAAAGCCTAAAACAAACTTTATTGAGCTATCAAAATCGACACTCTGAGAAATGTTGAAATATTTTCAACCTTCCAATCATCAAAAAATTTTATTCTCAATGGAATGAAATACTATTTCATCATAGAAAATAATGATTTCCATGTCATGTTATTTCAACCACTCGTGCTTTTTGTTCATAATTATTTATGCAACTCTTTCTTTCTTCTACACGTCATCGATTCATTGCCTTGGGGCGTATATGAGGAGGTCTAGCCCCTCCTTCTTCTTCTTTTTCTTTTCACTTCTTCTCTCCTTTCATCTGACTGCCTCTGGACACTCTTCTTTCCCCAGGCCACATCGATTTTGTTGTTGTGAAAGAGTGTGAAGAGAGTGTGAGACTGAGAGAGACAAGAAATGCGTTTAGTACATGCTCACATACATACTTCTTTTTTCTATTTTTCGTCCTCTTCTTTTTTTCGGCTGCTAACATGCCAATCCTTGAAAAAAAAAACAGGTAGAATATATTATTTCTTTGCTTCCTGTTTTTGCCAAGCATTTTATGACTCAATTTCATTTGAAGTGAGCCAGAATTCGAGATTTATTTTTCTAAATTGTGTTCCTTGAGTTAATCTTTACGTGGGACCATCCAAATTTTAAATATTTTCTCTTATCGCAGCCTGACCTTTTCTCGTTGTTTGATCATGTCCCTTCTAGCTTGTTATTCTTGTGAAATAGAAGTAGATTTAATCTCGATTTGATCTACACAGGATTATTTTTGTTATTATTATTATTATTAACACTTTCGTATTATCTTTTCTTCTTTGCCATATTCCACATTCCAATTCGCTGACCCATAATTGTATTTGAAAACTCTGAGAACATCACTTTGATTGACAGATCTTTCGTGGACTCGGATAAAAAATTATATATTGCTAGTGTCAACTTCTCTGCGATTTTTTCGAGGGCGGTTGATGTAAATTTTGGCCCAGTATTCTACATCTTGTTGCAAACTATCATTTTTTTAAACAAAGTGGACAACTTTATTTACAAAACTTCGTTCCACTTCTGTTAGGATCGAATTAGTGATACATGTTTTATTGCCTAATTCAGTGGAACGATCGCTTCAATAAAATCTGAAATTTTTTAGTCAGTCAACATTTCGAAACTTGATTGTTTTTTGTGTTCTTTCTTCTCATATTTCCTTCCGCTTAGTTAGGAAAAGTTATTTTTCATTGTTCTATGAACAGCTGAATTACGTCCTTCTTACTCAGCATCTTCAGTATGAGCAATTTTTGTTCCAAAAACTAAGGTTTATCTGTTTGACGGTTCAAACTTCGAAGTTTCGCGTCTTTTAAGATTAGTGACCACGAGAATTTTAGCAATGTCGGAGAAGGTGAAACATTCTTTCAATAACAAATAAAAAAAATACAATTCCCTTTTGAATAAAATCCTTTTCATCCTATTTGATGGAATAATGCCCATTCAACAAATCCAGAATGAGCCTATAAAATCTTCTTCCTATCCTTCGTATCCTTATTTCTCAAAAATACTTTATTCTTATCCCAAACCACCATCTTTTCTGGTTTTTTTTGCACTTGATTCCGAATTCAATTTTATCAATAATCTATACACATATTTACACGCATTTTTTGCATTGCGACGAATATAATCGTCTTTCGCTTTATTGTGTCTCTCCTATCAACACAATTTTGTATTTTTTCCCTTTTTATAATTTTATAATTTTATTCGATTATGTTATCAATGTCTTTTTTCTCAAATATAATCACTATTCGAATGCTCTCCGTTTCTTTCTTTTTGACAATTTTTAATCATTTCAGAAACCAAATCAATTTTGTGTATTTTTAATATATCATAATTATATATCGATTAGACGATGGGAATCAAGGGTTCCAAGCCAAAACTATCCAAGGAGGATTTGGAATTTTTGAAGAAAAACACCAACTTCACAGAGGAACAAATCAAGGAATGGTATAAAGGATTTGTGGTAAGTGACAGCTTACTTTTCGAGAGAAAATTCAATCAATTTTTTGATTTCACCGATTTTTCAATTCTCAGAAAAAAACATTTGAAAAATGAAATTCTCTGCTCTTTCGAGAAATTATTACACAAAATCAATGTGTTTAAATTTCAGCAAGATTGTCCAAAAGGTCATTTGACCAAGGAACAATTCATCAAAGTATACAAGGATTTCTTCCCGTCTGGGTCGGCCGAAGGTTTTTGTGAGCACGTATTCCGTACATTCGACACGGATAATTCGGGTTTCATCGATTTCAAAGAGTTCTTATTGGCCATCAATGTGACCAGTTCCGGAACACCCGAACAAAAGTTGGAATGGGCGTTTAGAATGTACGATATTGATGGAAACGGAACGATAGACGAGAAAGAAATGATCAAAATTATCGAGGTTTGTTTTTCTTCTTGTTAGTGTTTTGTAGTTTAGCGAAAGGCTCGTAAAATGGCACAGATGTTGGTTAACGCCAGATGTGAAGTTTTGAGGGAGAAAAAGGTCAAAAATTATTAATAGCACGCAATGACGAGTGAAATTACGGATAAATAATTCATCTGTGAAAAATACGCCCAAAAATAGTTCGATCTGAACTATTTTAAGAATTGCATCTATTTTTAGAAAAAATTGGTGGGAATTTATACCGAATTGTTCGACGAATTTTTTTTAGAATTTTATGCTCTCGTTTTAGATTGTTTCTCACGTTCGAACGTCAATACATTTTATTATTATCAAATTGAAAATAGATGAGAAAAATTAAATAAAGAATTAAGAGACGTGAAAATGAAATGCTAAAGGTTTCATGTCTTCCAGTGCGTTGCGGTCGGTCACGTGCCGCATTTAAACGTTTTTTTTTAAAATTATTTTTTTTCATATAGTCTTTTGCTAAAAAACTGAAGAAATAATAGAAAAAAAAAACAAGAAATGCTAAAAAACTGAAGAAATCAAAAAAATAATAATAAAAAAACGTTTAAATTCGGCCGGTGACCGACCGCGACGCAATTGACGACATGAAACCTTTAGCATTTCATTTTCACGTCTCTTAATTCTTTATTTAATTTTTCTCATCTATTTTCAATTTGATAATATTTCTGGGGAATTTGGAATTTCGTGGTGTTTCCTATTTTATTCGAACAGTTGATTCTTTAAAAGTTGACTATCTTCTTCATCTAACAAAATCGAGTTGTTTCATGACGGATCATGTTAATCTTCTCAGTGAGATAGTAAACTTGACTAGTAGAATCAGAAAACAAGACTATGTTCTATATGAAATACCTCAAATTGAAAAATATGTGCTCGGAACTTTTTTTTGCTAGAAAAGCAGCTCGACCGCTTGACAGAAGAATAAGCTCGAGAACAGATTATATTTATTTAACAGTATATTTTATAATACTTCGTACGACTTTTCTGAATTACCGTTCTCAATGAAATCGAGTTTAGGGATCTAAAGAAGTCTGATGGTTCCAGGTCTAGAAAAAGAAAACCATAACCTAAATTTTTAGATTTCAAAAATACATTTCTTTATGTCTGAAAAATATGTTTTCGGTTTCTCTTCCCCACACAGAACTATGTATGATCTCGAAAAGTTAATCAGAAAATAGAATATACGAAAAAAAAACCTGAAATTTTCTATACCATAACTTTTGTATTTCAACAAAAAATGATTTTCAATGTTTGGCCTGGGATTCGATTTTTACTTTGCGCTTCATAAGTGAATTTCCCGGTCAGGCGTGAATTTCCATTTTTTTAATTGGAACATTTGAAAAAGCACAACCGAGATAAGTTCTGAACTGGAATATATCTATGGTATTAAACTGTAGCTTTCTTTCTTTTTTAGAAGTATCATAAAACAATACAAATAGGATTCAGATCTTTATCGGTTCAATTTTCAGGCGATCTACGAAATGCTTGGCCCAGAAGTGACAAAATCGGCTGACGATTCACCACGAAAACGTGCCAAGATGATTTTCGAGAAAATGGACGTCAACAACGACAAAGAATTGACATTGAAAGAATTCGTCGACGGCTGTTTGGCAGACAAAGAACTCTTCCAAATCCTCACCAATGAGGTCAAAAAGTAATTTCCTTTTTTTCTCACACCTGTGATCATTCTAAAAAATCACCCCCAAAAAAATCCACAAACATTCCATTTCTATTTTTTGCCATGTTTTTAACAACAAAAAAAGTATTTTCAATTTTTCTACTTATTCCTTCTTCTTAAATTGCTCTTTCTTCTTCGTCAATCTCGTCTAGTCGCGCATTTAGTGTGAGATCCCACAAAGAAGAAGAAAATACACATATGTACCTTTAAAAGCTGATATTTCTCAAGTTTTCCTTGCAAGCTCGGTAAATCAATCCCACCCCTTTTTTCTGACAACAACAAAATAACATCCCTCCTTTTTTCCTAAATAAATTGTATGTGGTAAATTATTTTATATATTTATATACTTCATTATTTTCATTTCATCTGGAGTTGTGTAAATTTATTTGAATCACCCATAAAAATATAGAAAATTATTTTGAAAGTCATACAGTTACGAATGGTCACTGTAAAGAATAGAACATCATGAATCTGTATACAGCCTATTTCTAAGATATATGTTAAGTCATCTGGCCTCAAAACGCGGTAAAATTGTCTGAAAGTGATCAAACTTCCAATGTTGGATGTGTTGCGAGTACCTCAGACAAGAACTAGACATTTTCTCAACTTCGATGGGAAACAGCTATTACTAGTCGAAAAAGACAATTTTTCTTCCCACGAATTGGGCGAACTTGCTCCTGAAGAAAGACAAAACGAATATGAGGCTGATGCGATAGTGCTACTATTCTGGCGAGACGAAGTGTGGTTTTTTTTTAGTTAGAGCGGAAGTTCCGCTTCGGAACGGACAGTGAAACGAAAGAATGGCAGAGACGAAGAGTGTGTTAAGGAATGTGATACGACTAGAGAACACAATAGACGCATAGTCACACGCCCATCGTTTTGAATTGAAAATGTATTTATTCAGTATCAAATAACACATAGATACTAGCGACTTTTTTCTATATATGCTCATCATTGCTTAGTTGTCCATTTTTCATATTAAAAAAGTTGGAGGTTCAAAGAATATTCAATTGTTCTGTTGCTTCTATTGTTCAGCATCATCATAATATCCACTATGACACAAAAAAGAGTACATTTTGAAAAAGGGACAATCGGATACGCAACTGCATGGGTGAAATAACATATTGAACAAATTGAATGTATATGGAGAAAGAGCGTTTCTGGTCAAAGTTTTCCTTGGTTGAAAAATTTTAAATTTGTGTAGTCATGAATACTCTGCTTTTCTAGTGCATAATATCTCGTATGCACTTTTTAAGCAGACAATTTATCTAAAATAATCGTCTTCTACCTACCTCGTCGACTCATTCATCCATATACCAATTTTTCCTCCAAAGCACTTCCTTTCTCAACTCAAAATGTGTTTTTATGTCTAGTGTATGAATAAAAAATGAGTTTGATACTACTCTAGAATTCATGCACCATCATTTATCATAGGCTCCGAGTGAGAAAGAGAGGGAAACGAAATGGGAAAAAGTCACAAAGGATCCGAAACTTTTTCAAAAATTTTCCGAAAGCGAATAGCAATGGCTTTTTTCAATACCAATTTTAATTTTTTTTAATACGTTTCAAATTATTCCGACGACAGATGTCTTACACGTTCGTTTATACCTACTTCTTGGTATTATAGACCACAATGGAAATGAAATACTTATGAATTTCATGATTAAATGAATAACGATGAAACTTAAACGTACAACACGAATCTTCAGCTATATTTTTTTCAAATGTCCATGTTCAACAACCCTATGTATATTCTTAATCAAATAAAACTTTCCATAAACAATCAATTTTCGTCATCTCTATTCTCATGTCAGGTATTCAAGTAAAATCAAATCTTTGATTCAAACATCATAAAAATTTTCCATTCTGTTCTGAAAATCGTGTCATGTTGTTTTGGGCTGTAAAATGACACCATTAGGAAGAAGAAGAGAAAGAAAAGAGGAAAAGGATGATGTCTTAAATGTATATTCTATACATATAACATGTGTGAAAAATGAATCCAATTCTAAGAAACGAAACATATTGAGTAAGTTGCGATTTGTGAGGAAACCCGAAAACAAAAACAACAGAAGAAAAAGCAAAAATATTTTTACTGCCCATTTTACAAATAGTTCTACAATGTGGATTGTATATAATGATTAAAAGTTCGATTTTACTCGCAAGTTCTTCTTATTTACAGTAACTCTAGAAGCTCAAAATCCTCAGAACAAACGTTAATTGAGCCTCTGATAACTATTTGATAGCGAGGCTTCGCTGGCTCAATCGATGGTTTATTATTAGTGGACTAGCCAATATTTTGTTGATCCTAATAGTAATCATATGAGTCGATGTAAAATTTTCTTTATAGGAGATTCCGAAAAATGTTTTTGATATCTAATCAACAACACTAATAAGGAATTTAATCAAATAAAAGACACGAACATCCATTTTTTTTGTGAATGCCAGGCTGTTTACCCATGGCCCGAATTCTAGCAGATGAAGTTACAAATGTCCTCTTTTGAAAAACAATTAAACGCGTTCAATATTTTTCACACGTGAAGTTTCTTTCTATCTCAATACAACTCTATTAACTTTTATTTTTATGCATGAAATTCTTCAAATCTTCTATTCGAGTTCATCGTGTTAAATCCAGGTCAGATTTGAAAAAAAAACCGGTGTACACACAAAATATCATTGATAAATTCTAAACCTGGGTTTCAGACTTTTATGTTATTTCTACGTTTTGAATACGTTATATTTCCTCAAAATACGTGTTTATCCATGTTTTTCCTGCAGTCTTCAAACAAATCAAGTTGTCCATATTTTCAACAGAGCGTGTTTCCTACACCGAAGATCAAAACTTCAACTCACCTCTTCTTTTGTGTTTCCTTCTCTTCGCCTTCTTCTTCTCCTAATTCAATCGTGTACTTTTTCTTTTCCTTCTTCTTCTCTTTTTCCTGTCATGATTTGATTGGTACACATAAAAATAGAAAAAAAACGAGAAGAGGAGATATGACAAGTGCTCATATACGCGCTTCAACTCAATTTAGAAGACACTTTGAGGAGAAAACGTTTATTCGACAGCAAACACTGGAAAAGAAACCATCGGTTCGGGACCCAAAATGAGATTCGACAGAATGTGAAAAACGAACATATAAATTAAGTTAGGTTAAAATGGTAAAACTCAGATTTTTATTTTTTGTTTGAAGATCGTGGTTTCATGTCCTCAATACATTTATGCATCACAATTTTGGTTCCTGGTTGAGTGTTGTTCTCGTGACCCTGAAAAAATTGTTTTCATAAAGTACTTTTCCAATTTTCAAGAAAAACAATTTTAAATTCTTGTAAACTGAAACTATCATTTCCGTGTTTTATTTTTTACGTCAGTTCAATTAAAGAAGACAACAAGATAAGTTTCAAAAATTTGAAACTTCCAATGAACTAACCCGACTCCAATCATAACCTAATGCATAAACCAGAAATTGTCCACTATTATGAATATCACAACAAGTCAATGGCATTGGATGTGGTTCCGATGTTCGTAGTTTGGTTCTCGCATCCTTGTCCCACATCGAATATCTTCCATCTGATCCAAGCGTTACTAAAGTTCCGTGTTGAGGATGGAAGCAAATATCGTTGACCTGAAATTTAAAAAACAATATACATTTTTCCACTGAAAACAATTTACCCCATAGATTTCTTGATAATTGTTAACCAATTCGGCTGACCGATGACATTTGAAAGTGAAGTTATCCTTTGGATTCGCAGTTTCGACATATTGCACAGCTACTCGACCTTCAATCGATCCGAGCGCGAAACCACATGGATTTTGATTGTTCTTATCTTTGAAAATCGAAATACATCTGATTTGGAACTTAAGCTGACTTTCAATGTCTTTTACTTCGGTTGGACCGTTTTCCAAGTTATAAACCTGAAAATGATTTTTTCAAGAAGCTACAATATCCTGTAGACCTTACCTTTATTCTTTTGTTCGCCAAAGCGACTACAGCCATCGGATATACCACATCAGCCGCATATACACGTTCGGGAAGCTGAAAAAATTATGGTTGTCTATTTTCATTGTGGAAGAGATAATGCGTATATAAAATTCTGAACTCTACACTTTTCTCAATGTTATCTTTCAAAAAATGGTTGAGACCGTGTGGTCAGATGACCTGAGATATACCACGTTCAAGACTATTTTTTTAAACTTTGCAGTCAAGTTTTTGGTAGTGAACAAAATAATATGGAAAAAAACAGAAATCATTACAAACCTGAATATTGGCCAACGAGTTTTGTTGTGGCAAGTTTCGCATATCCCAAAATCTCAAAGTCTTGTCATACGATCCAGTCATCAGGCATTGATAATTATTTCCTGGAAATTCAAAATGAAAACTGCTCAACTAACAAATGCTTACCATTAATCCAGTGGCATGTTTTAACAGGTCCATCGTGTGTTCCTACTACAGCTACCTAAATAATAATCATTTTGAAAATAATTCAGTATGAGACAAACCTGATTCGAAGCCAAGTCCCAAAGACGAACATCTTTGTCAGCAGCGGCGATGAAAATTTTTGAGCCATCCTGAAACATTAGATTTACCGTGTTTTTATTAAAAATCAGGGCACTTATTATTCCAAGCTTGAAGTTAGAACTTCTCTAGAAAAAATAAAGCCTCCTTTCAATGTGATTCACAACAAGATATTATTTTAACTTGTTGTCAACTTTGATAGTAATAGCTCAACATATCTTTTATGGTCAAACCACGCACTGAGACTATTTCACCCCGTTTTCTCACTTACATCCGTCCATGAAATATCAAGAACTGGTGCATTAACATTCTGTTGCGCCTTCCCTTCAAATGCCCCGGAATCGTTATACATCCACACACGAATCGTCTGAATACAAATTTGTATGTAAGTTGGCGATTGTTCACAACTTACACCATCCCAGCTTCCACATGCGAGCATCGGTTTATCTTGTGGTTGCGGGCTGAATTTGATAACTTGAATTGTGTCCTCGGGTGCTCCTTCTATCTGTAAAATTAACAATCAATTTAACCAAAAATAAATTACTAAAACTTACGAAAAAGTCATCGGCTGTTGTGTTGCTATTCGCATTGTTTGCTGCTGGTGTATTTGATGTTGCACCGAACAAATTCGTCTTATTTGCTCCAAATGTGGATGTTCCGAACATCTATTCTAGATTTAGTTTTCAAAGAAAAAATTAAGCAAAGATATGAGAACTGTTATATAACAGTTTTCAAGAACGACAAAATGAGACAAGTGATGAGAATCCTGTATTTTCAAAACTAAATGAATAAAACTGGAATGAATTTATACCTAAGAAAAATAAGGTCAAAATTTGGCATACTCGGAACTCGATTTCACAGATAGCTTATGACTTTTACCGTATAAGGCACAAAATAATCAATTGGATAAATAAAAACCGGGAATGGGCAATAGGGTAGATTAAAAGATTAAAATAGTAAAAAAAATACTAATCACATTTCAAAGATTACTTCGCTGATTCGAAAGAAAGTAGGCAAAACCGCCGGCGATCATTGCAATTGTTCCTACCGAGAGTGAAATTTTCCAGTAGTTCGCGCCATTTTGGTTATTTTTCTCGGCTGCCCGACATTTTTCCACGATCCGATCAATCATTTCACGTCTGAATATTTATTTACATGAAGATAAATATGGTTATTATGATAGTGATAAAAGGACAAAAACATTGGTTAAAGCATATGAAGTAAGACAAAACTAAGAACACAGAAGAGACGAGGTGAAAATTGAGTTTTTGAGTCTTGAACTCGAAAACGGGAAAAAATTTAGGGAGTGCGTGCAAGTATGACAAATGTTAAATACAAAGCAATCTGAAAACGTGCTGTTTTTGCATAGTGCTGTTGAAAGGACAGTATCACCTTTTAAAAATATTCATGACAAAAAACCGTAGAAGTGGTACATTTAGATACCTTTTCTGCATCGCTTCGACTTCTTCGACGACACTTTTTTGATTGTTTGAGACATCTTTTTGCTCAGGGACGTCTTCTTTTCCACCGGTTGTGCCTCGTTTTGGTTGTTGGTCTCTGTTCTCAAAAGGTGAATAGATAGGATAAAAAGGGAAGAAGCGAAAGAGCCCGACTAAACAAATTAAAACTCACCTCTTCTCATTGGAACCTGATGGTTCATTGTCTCCATCTTTGGCAGTCGTGATATCATCGAGTGAATCCGGTGATAAGTTATATTTAATCTCCATTGCATTAATGATTGCGGCCCAGGCAAATCTGAGTTGTAATGGAGTTTGGATGAGACCAAATCTAGATCTTCTCATGCGTAAGACGTGTTCTTCGATCCGACCCTCAAGTGGTACCTCAAGTTCGCACATTTTTAGAATCGAATCTATGAAAACAAAACTGCCAGATCTACCGATTCCAGCAGAACAGTGAACAATAACAGGAGCATCGTCAACTTTCTGAGGCATCATATTAAGGCCTAAAGTTTCAAGGTTGCGTCACAATGTGAGGAAGATAAATAGAGACTTGCCTATACAATAATTCATCATTTCCAAAAAACAATTAGTTGAACCAGGAACTCCAAAATCAGGCCACTCGATGTATTGAATTTGATGAACTTCTCTAGTTTCGTTAGTCGATAGATTAGTTAATTCAATGTTTCGATGATAGAATGACTTCTTATCGACTTCTTCAATCAATCGAACTTTCCAATTTCCGTAAGTCTGATAATCTTTTCCTTTCATTGGATAATAATCGTTACATTTCCAACTATGATTTTCGATCAATCTATTCAGCATTACAATCAGCGGCACATTTTTCTCCCAAACCATTTGCCAAAAATCACCGGATGTTGATTCAAGCGGACCTTGACAGAGAATATAATTTCTCTTAGCTTCTGCTATCACCACAGGAGACGCATTTATATAACCGTCAGCATTGGTGTCGGTAGGAGTCAGTCGAATACGACATTGATCAACTTCAAAAATTATGATTAGTATTTTTCAGAAAATACTTGTAAACTCACATGGTGCTACATCTAAGTAACGATTCTTATCAGCATTCACTTTACTTTTCGCAACATCATACGTTAGGTTATTATCCTCCATATACTGCTCCGAATCTTTTTTTATAGCCTAAAACGTTGAAATGAGCCTTACTTCTAGCATTAGAACTCACAATGAATACTTGATTCCAAAGATTCAATTGATCGTATTGAACCAAAGATTCACGAAAGGCACGATAATACTGTTTGGCCTGCATTCTTCTCGGAAAAATAACTTGTTTTCCGTTTCGAAAGAAACAAAAAAATTCAAAAAATGTGGAGGACTAGAAAACTTGTCGGAGTCTAGGCCAGTCCCCATACAAACTAGCGCCAATTTGAAAGAACATTATTTTTGTTGAAAATCTTGTTGCTGCCGTAAGAGGATCCTATTTGCGAGATCCCTTGCAAAAACATGAGAATAAATGGATATAATAAAATATTTAAAACAATGTATGTCTCAAATTTGGAGTCGTTTTTCATTATTCATGGGAATGAATGGAGATTTCTAATTATTACATTCTTCGTTTTCCTATAGAAATAGGTTTATTAAATATTCTTCATTTTAGTGTACTCTGAGTATAGTACATTAAAAAATAACATTTTTTTAAAACTATATATATTTAGTCAAGTATCAAATTTACAGTGTTGTGTTTTCAAGACAAATTAGTCGGTTTTTGGGTTAATTCAGTTGCAAATATTTTGAGAACCACAGCTTTTGACATGGAAAATGATGATAGGAATTTCTAAAAAAAAAGTTTACTGGGGTGATGAGAATTGTAGAAATCGATTCTGACCTAACGAAATTTGGCCTAACTTTAGAAATAAGTTATTTGGCTCCGGGACATTTTGAAACCGGACATTTCGAAACCAGACATTTCGAAACCGGTTGAACTTAATAAAAAAACGGTTCAGATTTTGGTACCAAAGGTTATCAGGTACGCCAAACACGATAGTGATGTTTATTTTCCACCAAAAAAGAGCTGCACCTGAGTTTTCCCCTATTTTAGGTCCAAAATTGAGTGACCCAGATTTCGAAGAAATTTTCAGAAAAAGAGTATTTGAGTATGGCGAACGTCATGGTGATGGTTATTTTGAACCAAAATAGAGTTTCACTCTAGTTTGTACCTATTTTATGTTGAAAGTTAACTTGTTTTGGTCCGAAATTCAACAAAAAACATTCCAGAAAGTCTGTGTCAGTCAGTTATAGACTTAAAACAGGTACAAACTAGAGTGAAACTCTATTTTGGTTCAAAATAACCATCACCATGACGTTCGCCATACTCAAATACCCTTTTTCTGAAAATTTCTTCGAAATCTGGGTCACTCAATTTTGGACCTAAAATAGGGGAAAACTCAGGAGCAGCTCATTTTCGGGGAAAAATGAATATCGCCATCATGTTTGGCGTACCTGATAACCTTTGGTACCAAAATCTCAATCATTTTTTTTTATTAAGTTCAACCGGTTTCGAAATGTCTGGTTTCGAAATGTCCGGTTTCGAAATGTCCCGGAGCCAATTATTTTGGTGCGCTTATCGTTTTTTGCTGGTCAACTATTTTTGAGAGAATTCAGGAAATTTCGTGGTCAACTTATTCAAAATTTGATTGAATTACAAAGAATGTACGACCAAAAATATTTGAAACATTCATAATCTTGACCAAATTTAAAAGAAAAACATAAAAATAAGACGGAATCAGTTGTTGATAGATTTTCGAAAACGAACATATGAAACATTCTAGGTTGAGTGAAATATTGATTCGCTTTCTTGCGAAATATTGAATCACACTGTCAATTTCGTCACATTGTGATGATTCAACAAAAATAAAACTTTAAAACCCCGAAATATTTCAGAGAACTGTTAAGAAGGGAATCTTCGGTAATAATACATTGCGTTTCGAAAAACCAGGAATAAATTCAAATACGGTTATTATGAACTAGTAGTCAGTTTTTCTAGTCCGTCATAGCCTAAAATAGAAATGTGTTTTGCAATATTGAGGCTACAAAAAATTTCTTCTAGACAAGATAGTAATATATCCAAATGAAGTTTTGATCAACTTTGATGTTAAATAAATATATAACAATGTCAACTAACTTTAGAAAAGAAATATGGATTTTGGAATAATGTGGAAACATACCACATATCTAAACTATACGGGCTGAAAAACATGGGATAACATTTTCTTGAAAACTAAACTTTTCGAACAAAAATCCCATATGTTTTGAGAGATATGGGAGGTACTTTTTCATATAAGATCAACTTATCCATACCTTTTTTTGCTTTGAAAAAAAAGAGAAAAGACAGAAATGAAGAAAATGTATCATATTGTGTGAACCCTCATTCAAACTTTCGACCCTTATGGTTCTCTAACAAGAGAGGTCCGAGAAATCCCCGAATCAACGTTTTCTTAAAATTTGCGCACATATTCAGTTTGACCTCCTGAGCATTGTGGTGTTTCATCGAAAATTTTTGTTTAAAAAGTTATTAAGTTATAAACGGTTTCTCATTACACCTCACTACTGTTTAAAAAATGATCTCAATGAGAAAATTGTTGAAAAAATTCCGGTAAATACGAAATAATAAAATGGAGGTTAGTGAGCTCTAGGATTAAACCTTATTTTAAAACGTTATTCATTTGATCTATAGAATTCGTTTTTTCTAACTGTATAACAGTGAAAGGTAAAATGGTAAAACGTTTTTAATTTCGTAACTTTTTTCACAAAACTATTGGCAGATAAAACACATCACGATGACAAGGAAGTAAAAATTTAGAAGTGTACCAACTTCAATAAAAAGTTGAATCCATGTTGCGAACCTTCTTTGTAAGACCCTTCTACTAGGATAAAACCAAGGCTCTTTGTTGTTAAAATGGCTGCTTACCTATTTTTGAATCTGAATATCAGTCCGATAATGATTGAAATAAAAAAAAACAAAAAAAAACAAATGAAAATAGCCACCTTATCCACGTATGGTCACGCCAATATTTCTTCGTTCTTTTTCTCATTTCTTTTTGATCACAAATCTCTCCCAAAAAAAACCCTTTGGCCGCAATTCCCAATATGATATAAATGTATAAATATGCGAATGTTTAACACAAAAAAACATTCATCAAATAGCATGTATACACGTCGTCCCAATGGTCCCGTCCAACCAATTTTTCATATTTCTTTCCCAGTTTTTTCTGCGATTTCGGTCAGATTTTGATAAATAAAAAAAAATGAGAAAAAGGTCCCCCCTACCCTCTAGATCTTTTTTAGTTTCTCACACAACCTTTGATATGATGAGCCAACAATTGATTGATAAATAAGAAAAGATGATGATGATGATGATGATGATAAGTTTGCAAAAATATCACATTTCATATATCCAACTGTTCCATTTTTTGTCACGATATATTATTTTTTGATTATCTATTATCTACATGTGTATCAAAGGGTACTGTAGGTATTAAATGAATCCGTCCGCCCACAATGTCCTTTCAAATAAATTCCAATTTCAAGATCACACACTTCAAAAATGTATTTGATGTGTTCGATTGGTCCATTTCATTCCATTCCATTTCATATACTTTTTTTCTGTTCTGTTTGGGTTAACCAAAAACGTCGAAAAAATATATGCGAAGAAGACAAAAAGGAAGACACAACCAGATTTGAGCCTCATATGATAAATTACATCTATAGAGTCGCAAATATTTGGAAGCGAGGAAGGCCCCCCTAACTTCTTTTTCGCAAAAACTTTTTTTTTGTTTTCCAAATTTTTATTATTTCCATCCATTTTCGTTTTCCCTTCTTTTCTTTGTCCATTTGTCCAATTTGTATATAAATAGTCACATCAAAATATTTACAAATGTTTATAATTTTTAAGAAAAAGAAAAAGAAGCGGTCCGCCAAAGGATTAGAGACAGAGTAATTCATTATTTTTGTTGATTTTAATATATATTTACTCGAGGAAAAAAACAAATACCGTAATCGTGTTAAAAAGATCGATGAGTTCAAAAGAGAACACAAGAACTACAGATTCGGCTATATTTATTTGATTTGAATGAAATTGAGTTCATTGGTTAACCAGTAGGATTCTTGAAATTTTAGTTGTTGATTAGCTCAATTTTTAAGTATTCAAAAATGTGAAATTACAATATTTTGAGCAAAGTGAGTTTCAGTTTTTAACTTCCATACTTCAAAATCTCATAATTCATCTCTTGAAAATTTACGGTGAAAAACATTACAGAGCGTGAATCAGAAGGGCGAGTTCTAAGAGACTGTAAATATTAGGAAAAATCTGAACCGGCGACTAGTTAAACCTTCCTTGTCAGCAGACTCAGCACACGTTTCAAAAAGAGGAATTTTTTCTCGAACTCATTTGCATTGGAGAGGTGAAAAAAAACTCGGTGTTAACTAGGGAAGTTTTCGCTCTCCTGATTAATGTGCTATATTTCTTTTCGGCGATTTTAGTTAAAAAATGATGAATTTTTAAAATCTAAAAATAATTCGAACTTTTTCATAAAAATCTCCGGTGATACGGAAATAAACCGGCGACTAGCTCAAACTCCATTGTGAGCCTGCTGAAAAGGTAATTCAAAACTAATTTTCAATCTAAAAATCAAATTGCTGAAACTCACTTCGCTGAAAATATTGTAATTTCAAATTTTGAGATTGTTATATGTTAACGTCATTTTCTAATAGGTCCTGTTGATTTTTAGGCTAGTATCTTATTTTAATATCTCAGCTAAGCTAAGCTAAGCTAAAGTCTATTGAGTTCACATCAGAAGGTACACCCAGACAGCGAAGCAAACTTCGCTCTAATGCTTTACAGTGCTACTTTTTTTACTTATCTTTTGTGATAACCAATAAACACTTTGAAGAAGGTTTCAAATATTCAATCGATTATTTGTCAGTAAGCCAAGAATATTTGTTTCAAAAAATTGGTTTTTTCAATAAATTCCTTTATATTCATCCCCAATGTAAAACCCACAATTCTTACTTATTACTTATTCTGTCAATTTCTGAATCAGACCGGGATCGATAAAATTGTTCTCAGAGATATTACTCTGTGAGTCACGAAGATTCCAATTTTATTTCGAAACAATTTCTGTTTTTTCTTTCAATTTTCCCTCCATTGGTCATTTTATTCGATTTGATACATTTGTGTGAAAAATGCGCAAAAATCAAGATAAAAATCAAAGTTGTCAAATAATACGCTAGGTATTTAATTGCTGACATTACTACGACATGTCAAACAACTTGACAGGTTTAGAAAAAGAAAGAATTCATAGTCTATCTGTTTTTTTCAGGTATTTCTCGAAAATTCAAGAATAAGTGTGATTCACTTGGATCATTGTCATAGTTTCTGTAGTTTCGTTTTTTTCAACTTGACTAACAATGCGCTATCCGATAGATCTTGAAACGCTGAAAATATCTAACTTTTCGCGAATCTGCTCGTAGAACCAAAATATCCGAGTCTTGAGTTAATTTCTAAATTATCGGATATCGGTTCTATTCACTTATATCCAGATTTTGAGTAATACAACCCATGACAAAATTCCATAGTCATTTTTTTCATAAACTTCTTTACAGTTTATTCTAAACTCCAAGGAATCATAATAAAAAAAAACTAGAAAAAACTGCCAAAAGCACTACCGTATTAATTTAAAGGTACACGTAGATGTTCACAACAGAAAAAAAAAACTTTGCTGGTCTACAATGTATAATGTGACGTATAAGTTTTTTCCGAATTAACCGACATAAGTATCACAAAATATTTTACGCATATCATTTTACAATTAGTAGATCAGCATTTTTTAAGTCTTCGTAAGCCATCAAAGGCAACTAGACAGTTGGAAATCATTTACAGTTATTTCAACATTTTTTATTCATCTTCACATGAGTTTTCAATGTGTGAAACACGTTTGCAAAAATTTGTAATTTACGAGAAAAAATATCCGGCTGGGTGTCTTAAAATCGACACGGTAAATCATGTTTTTAAAAACTACAAACTACCCTACAAATTTTACTTTGTCAGAAAAACTCTTAATTTATTCTGTAGAAACTGAATCTGGCATTCAAAACACGGTCACAATCCACTGATTATCAATAGAGCGCATATTAACGATTAGATATTTCGTGTTTTATAGAAAGGTCAAATATCTAATATGTGGTGGAGTGTGTTCTTGTTCACAAAATCTTCATTGTTGAGCACATATATCGTCTTTCTTACTACTCGATTGTTTTATTTGTTTTCATCATCATAATAATCATCAAAAGTGTGGTGAAGAGAAGATAGAGGATTGTTGAAAAACGATGTAAATACAACATCAATCTACAGTATTCATTTTGAAATAGAAAAAGGGTCCCTTTTAAATCACTCTTTCAAAAAGAAAATAATGATAATTATAACATTGAACCCAACCTTATTCATTAGACGAATCTCGAAAATATAATGAGATCATAAAAGAAATCATTATAGTGTTTTTTTATTATTTCATTCTTCTTCTTCATCTTTTTTTCTATAATAATTATCAGTTTAACTAACATTTTATTACGGTCATTTCATTCCTTTTTACCTGGTTGGTTTACTACTTTCAATTAGTCATTCTTCTTATTTTAATATACCTAATCAGAGTTCCATTTTCTAATTCCTTCAATGATTGATTCGTTGGATTATGAAAAAGGAAAAACCCTTAAAAAAGTAAAGTTATTTATGATTGTCTTTTCTCTCCAACAAAAAAAGCGTTCCATTTTTCATGTCTTTTTCCAAAATAATTAACCACCAATTACATTGGGCAAAAGAAGGAAGAAGAGACCGCGACAAATTAAATTGTCATACTGTAGATGTTTTGGGCTGAGATGTTTCGTTTTTCTCTGGAAACACACTCTCGCTGGTTTTTGATGGATGTTTATATGTTTTTACCGCGCTAACTGGTAAACCAATTTAGAGCGAATTATTGAATTGGAGGAATTAGGGAGAGGAACTGTTTTCCTGAACACCTAACTGTGATACATTATTTCATTATGGAAAAATATGGCAAGTTTATCAAATTGACGCAAGAACTGACTGCCATTTTCGAAATCAGATTTTCAAACAAAAAAACCGTGAATAATTGAAATTAGTGCACTAGGCGCCGTGGGAAACTCTGATTCTAATTGTAAGAAATTTGAACTTTACGCAAGCAGACCACACAGTTCTATCGTTTTCGGTTTTTTAGGGTTTGGTCTGTTTCGTCCTTAAAAACACCTAGACAGTTGGAAATCATTTTTTTGGTTTTTATAACATTTTTTATAATAACCCTAAGAGAATTTTTTCGTAATTGCAACTTAAAGTTACATTTTTGGAGTTTTAATCATCAACTAAGAAAGATAAAATGGAAAAGAACCTCTCCGGATTGATAGATACGTGATATGTCTGCTCTCAAAAAATCCGCAAGGTGAAAACAGGCCTAGTACCACCTGAATCGGACTTCTCGTAATTCTGCCGCAGACCTATGCAGTACATGCCTTTTTCCGTAGTTGACCTGTTCCACACAGATTTGCTCTTCAATAATATGTGCACAGGCAGATGGTAACTAACAATCAATGGTAACCAGTTAATTATTCACAAGGCGCCAGTTAGAAACTATCAAGCTCGTATGATACCAACTGGTTCCTGGTTAGTAATTGACTGGCTACCATTGATCGTTTGTTACCAGATAGTTCTGCCTGCGTGGTACATGTCGCAGTTCCAACTACGAAAACCACGTAATACCATGCAGATCTACGGCAGGACTACGAGAAATTGTTTGAAAATTTGAAATATATTTAGATACATATACATAGAAAAATCTGTCTCAGGTATTAATTGAAAAAAATAAATAAATTGTACCCACTTCTGAGAAGTTCCGAGTTTTTAGTGAGAATTAGGTAAAACTTGAAAAATGGTCCAATGTCTTTTTTGGACTCGATTCAGGTGTTTCGGATCCGGTTCTTCCATTTGATCAAATTCAGAAAACATATTTTTCCGATTCCGTCCAACCTTTTTTGAATTGGATGGCACAAGGTTATATTACGAGTTACGTTTAGTGACCCAAAAAATATGAATCCAATCCTCATAAGAGAAAATACCTTTCAAAACAAGGCAAAACTTGACTCAGAATGATCTATCACTTTTTATAAATCCCTTATTAATTTGATGAGTTCAAAATTAGCTCAAACTACAGTAGTCTTCCCATTTTCATCTAGTGCAAAAAATGAATGAATAATTCAGTGTATTTTGTCTTGCTCTTCTAACCTAATTGCTCATCATATTTGTTCGTTGTGCACCTTTAAAATAACAATAGAAGTACAATTGAATTGAATTATTATTATTATTATTATATTTTGCAGCTGACTCTTTTCTCTTCCCTTCCTCTCCCAAAAAGTCAACCCACTAATTATATCCGCCTATTGTCTTTTGTCACAATATTTTTGTTTCGATTTGATTAATTCATGAGGAGCACCTTCTATGCTCCTTCTCTCGCGCACTTCATGGATTACTGTAGAGAAAATGACTAATTGTAAGTATAAGTGAAGTGTGTGACTGCATAAATCATTGGACCTTTGGGAACATTTGCAAAACCCTCCAATGATCAATCAAAAAACAATTTTTTGTCGATGGGAGAAACAGGGGATCTTGATTTTATTATTTGATACAACGACGACAATTGTTTTTGAGCCGCTTCTCATCAAACTTTTTTTCCATCTGAAAATCAAACTTATCTCAAGGATTATTGCACTGTGGTCTTTGTCCAATGGAACAAAACATATTTTAAGTTTTTTTTTTAAACATTTGGGTTGTCAGGCACTCCAGAAAATCCAGAGCAGAAAAGTTCTCAGACAGTTTTTTTCTCTATCAAGAGAATGTTGTAAAAAATGGAGAATTTTGGACGCTTATCAACATCCAGTTGTTTGATTTTGCAAATTTTATTCTCCAATTCACTATTTTCAGTTTTAAAGTTTACACAGAAAAATCGTGAAAACAAAATAAAATTATAAGTCCGCAAAAAATAGAAAAAAATTGGCTTTTTCTCAAAATAATATTAGCTTTTGAACGTCTTTCACTGTTTTTGTCCCTATTTCATAATTAAAAAAAATTATTAAAAATTACAGCTCAAAAAACTTTAAATAGTGCTACTACAATTTTTTTTTTTGGTTTTCTGCTGAAACAAAGGATCTCAATTGACTTGGAGCTGAGTATGATGTGAAAGTTTTAAGGTGTACTGTAGCATTTTCAAACTTTTTTTTAAAACTCGCTCCATTGAGAATTTCATTTTTCCCAATCTTCTGTGGCAAATTTAACTACTTTGATTGGTTCGGAAAACTTTCATTAGTTCAATCGTTAACATGCGCTCGATTGATAACTCTCTGGGGAGAAATCCATGCGGGTACTCTGCGGTTACTCGTCGCAGTGATGATGCAAGCTTGCGTCACAGCCACGTGACAGCTGCTCCTGAAGATCTTTATAGAATTCGTGCCACGTGGAGTTTTTGAATAGAAAAAAAAAGTTATTTCATATTAAACACGTGACATACTTTCGTGAGAATCTACCTCTCTTCATTCTCAGATTACTGTAGTTTTTGTCCATGTTTTTTCATTCAACTCGCCAGCCATCTCACATGTTATCTTATGTTAAGATTGATTGTAATCAGTGGAAGTATTTTGATATCCCACACATCCATCCAATCATTTTTTGTTTGCTATCCTGTTTCTATTATAATACACAGAACTTTAATCTATTTCAAATATTTGAGTGATGATTGGATTGATGGATGTGATTCGGGTCGTCTCTTTTTTTTGCTTCGCTCAATTTCTTCTTGTTCTTCGTCGCCTCGAAAAAATGTGTAATCAAATGGTGTTCGCCGGGCACAGAAGACAACTTCTCATACATTTTTGCCTGAAATATGACACTTTTTTGACGATTATCATTTTTTTTGCGTCTTCTCCTCCTCTTCTAACGGCCGGCTCATTGAAGATAGCAATTTTTCAATTTATATATATATATATATATATATATATATATATCTACCTGATCTCTTTGTATACTGTACATTCTTTTCATTGAATATACTTCTTTTTTTGTGTCCCCAATAATAAAAATGCTCATTTCGACTCCGCCCCCTTTTTTCCTTCTAATAATTCTATCGTAATCCACTTTCTCTGCGCCTCTTTCTCTCGCGCATTCTCTTTTATTAAAATGGGCGTGGCTTAATATAAGCAAACTTCCAATAGAAGAAAGCCTCTTTCTTTTTTTTTCTCGCTCGCTCGCGCATCAACCAACCAACTGGTCGATTCCACTTTTTTCTTCCTAATGTTTTGTCACAAAAATGGTGAAAAAAAGTTCGGGGATTTTCAAATCGAATATGGAAAGGAGAAGGGGTTTTGGATTTTGAATAATACCTGAGTTCTGTGTTAAATGTGACTAAATATTGATAAACATTTTCATTTTGTGAAAAAATAATCCATTATTGTAAGCTATGGTCCATGTTTTGAGCAATTTCTGATGGCTTATAGTTATTTTTCACAGATTTTTTGGTGCCGAAGGGTCAATTGGTCACTGATTCAGATTTTTCTCATACTCGATCTTCTGATCTACATCCTGTATTTATTTTTTACCGCAGATTTCAGTCAAGAAAGTGTATAAATTGTTTCAACTTATTTTCAGCTTCAACTTGTATAAGGTGAGCTTTTATGAACATTTTTATATATTTCCATACTGTTAAAATTTATAACTCTTTTTTCATGAAACAGGAGATCAAATCCTGTAGGTCAGAAAGACTTTGAAAAAATCTGGATTGGCTTTTCTCGTGAGAGCTTACTAACCTTGAGGGTAGGCATAGGTTCCAAACTGAGGTTCCTGGGTTCCTCAAAGTGGATTAGCTATAATCAAAATTAGCCCAGATGACCTCAGTTTGACACTCCTCCTTGAAGATCGACTGAGTATATAATTTTTGACAAAAATCTTGGCTCTGACTGATTTCAAATTGAACTCAAATCGGAGATCTTGGAATTTTCAGAAAGGTTATGCTTGAAGTCAGAGTACCTGAAAATATTAGTTTTTTTTTTTGAAAAACACCGACTTGTTTTTTTTAATTCAAAAGTTCATTGTAATGTTTGAAAAGAAAAGTTTTCTTGTCGCTTTCATCGTGAACTTGATATCAAGATTCTAATTCTTACCAAGTAATTCATAATGTCCCTTTAAATTACAGTACCTACTGCGTTTATCAAGCTACATTATCTTCTTCTAATTTTCAATTATAATTTCCTGTTTCAGTACACGTTTTCACTTTATTCCTTTTCCGGGAGAACTTTAATGATAACCTAAAAATCATAAAAATAGACATTTCCCTTGGAAGTACAGTAATTACTCGATTTTTTCTCAATTTCATTGAAATCATTCTTTTTTTCCAACGTCACCAAAACCTCATAATTTTTTAAATGTAATATCCATTTTTAACCTGGTTCTAGATTATCCCTTCTCAATTTGAAATCATCAACTGAACCTGCCTGAATTTCGATTTAAATTGATTTTCAATAAATATTTACTTATTTCAAAGTTCTCAAATTACCTTCTCTATTCTCAAAAATCAAACCCTTCCCTCCTTTCCTCTTATTTTTTCTTCTTCATTTCCAATTTATATATTTCTTGAAACTTCCAGTTGATTTTATCGATTTGTGTTTGAATGTGGATTACTGTACTTTATATTTGCTTTTTGTTAGATGTATCTACGTATGTATGTCATAAGTTTGCTCTTTCTTTTTTTCTATTCTCAACAAATTGTCTGATTCGACGACATGATTGAGCTTCAGTTGTAAATATCACATTTTTTGAAAATGATTTTGAGTTTAATATTTATTATCTTTTCTATCTATCATATCAAATTTCAACACTTCTTTGATTAATTTTCTTATTATTTTTCATTTTTACGAAAAGTGTTGGAGAAAAAGCAACAAAACACTTGGATAGATTTTCGATTATTTTAAAGAAACATTCAATGCTGAAACTTAAACCAGTAGACTAAGTACTGGATTTAACAGAAAAATGAAATCTTTAAAGAGACCCAGAGAAAAAGGTCACGTGAAAAATAAAAGTAGTAATATTTTTCGAACGTGATTCCGGCAAAGTCTAATTTTAAGATTTAAAAACTTTAATTTTCTTGTAAATTTTGAATGATGAAAACACAATCCACAGGTTAAATAATGATTACTTGTTACGAGAGGTTAATCTGGACAACTTCGAGTTCGTTTTTCAATTCCTAGGTACCTATGTTTGCGTCTTACATCGAATTGGTAGTATTGTTTCGGAAAAATTTTCACAGCAGCAGAAACGAGAAAAAAGTTTGACACGTGAAGTAAATTCAGCCTGCTCCGCTCAGTGGGTTATGTGCGCTCTATTGAAGTGACGTTTGTGTCTTTCTGTAAAAAAAGAAAAGAGAATCACCAGTTTGTTCGTCAATTTCGGTGTGTTCAGATTTTAATAATTTCACAACGCACTTCTGCAGATAAGTGTTTGTTCATTTGAAACCTCGGAGTATAATTTTTGGACATGATAAAAACATATATACCTATTTTCAGTTTTTTCAGTCCGATCCTGAAAATAAAGTCGAAATATTCAGAAAGGTCATTTGAAATGCTTTATTCATAACTTTAAAACCGATTTCGGAAGTTTTTGCGACTTTTGTCGAAAGCGTGATTGCTTTAAAAAAAATAATGACCCAATTTTTTGTCAAATTTCAAATCTTCCTCTCTTCATTCCAAGTTGCAATACTTCACACCTCCCATCTCAAAAAAAAAAACATTTTTCGTCTCGAAAAATAAATCAAACTCTTTTAATCATCTTTGCTGTCAATAATTTTTGCTGGCCACAGACATTTCAAAATGAACAGTTGTTTTAGTGGTTCAATATAAAAGTGAGATGATGATGATGATGATTTCATCTCCTGAAGAAGCACTAATTGAGTCTATTTTATATGATGAAAAATTCACTGTTTTTTTTTGAGTGTGTGTGTTCATATCTGAACATGTGTTCGTCATTAGAACTATGTCGTTTTTTGTTCGCCTTCGCAAATTCTCTTTGGTGGTCTGCATCATTATTATTTATATTGTAATAAGCTATTTCAAGATCAGATGTCGGTTCGAATTGACGATCCACAATTGTTTGTTAGTATGTCTCAAAAAGAATCTGGTGATGAGGCAAATTGTGAAGATCGAGAAGAGGAAGAAGAAACTAATCAAGAGGAAGAGGTAACTAACAATCAAACAAGATGAATATATTTTCGATATTTATAGAAGCCGAAATGTTCTGCTCCCGCATCACCGGATGTTCCAAATATTGGAGTATTTGATATTGAAATGCAACAAAAAGCCATTCAACGATTGACTTCAACTTTAGGTCTTTCAAATCTTCGTGCTCCGGCTCTCAATTTACCCCCAATATTCCAAGCAGCTCTTCAACATGGTCCATTTAACCTTCAGGTAAGTTTCGTCGTGAGCTCAAAATTCGAAGAACACTTTACTCCAACAGTTTTCGGAAAAATTATTATCATAATACAACAGCACAACAAAACTAGGTTTTTTTGAAAATATCGTTGTACGTTTGACGAAAAACAAAAAAATTTCATGATTTCAAATTTTAATAAACATACTCCTTTAAATTTGCACGTTACTAGATTCAGAGTAAACTATATTACACTCGTTAAAAAATATATAACTAGAGATCATTTTCCATAAACTGTTGTGTGCGTCGCGTGTCTGCGTAGCGGTCAACGTCTATTGATTCCTTCTGTCGATCTTCAAAATCATAACCGCTTCGCAGACACGCGACGCTTACGAAGACTATTGAAAAGTTATTGTTATTTCAAGCTTAGTTTAAGCATATTAAAAACCTATGAAATGATCCATTTTATTTCGAAGAACCCTACTTTTTGGCAAGTAGAACAACTGCGTTTCGCTATGAGACTCTTTATTTCAAGCTTCTGCGCCTTTGAACTTGAATTTTGTGTCAGATATAGTAATGTCTTTTTACGATATCGAATTCAAATTATTGCCATCAGATTACTGTAGTTTCAGAAAAAAACAGGATTACTTTTGATTTCAGCAACAACTTCTCGGTCTCGCTTCCGGTCTCTCTGCAATTTCCCCAGGCGTCGACGATTATGACGAAGAAAACGGAAACAACGGTGAACCCGAAGACCTCACCCTCAGCTTCTCAAGTTTCCGCTCAAAAGACAACAAATCCGACGATAACAACGACTCCGGAAGTAATCCATCCGGTCCCGGATGGTCGTATGAAGAACAATTCAAGCAGGTATGTATGTCCATATTTCCATAGATACTACATCTAATTAACCAACTACCGTAGTATGAATATTTAATGTTCAACGAATTGTTCACACCATTTCGACCCTTTTGTTATTTTTGTTCTAATTATTTATGGGAATAACACTTGGAAACCAACTCTTTTTTTTCTCTTATTTTAAAAGGGAGATGAGATATAATTATTAGGTATGTATATCAAATCTCAAGTACATAATAGAACAATTCAAATAATCCCTTTTGTTTATTTACATATGTTCAAATAGTGACATTGAATTAATAATCAACTCATTGGAAGGTTGTTCAATGATAAATGATGATAATAATAATAATGTTATTAAAAACCAGTCGAAGGAAATACAATGTGTATTTTCTATCTATCTATCTCACTATCTGACTATCTATCTGTCTATCTGCGCGAGAATTGAGTGGTGTTTACCAAGCCGATTGGGCTGGCTCCTTCTTCTCTTGTTGCTGCTAGATTAATAATGTCAAAGAAACATACATACATACATACGTCCCTACCACTTCTCAACTAATCACTCTCGAATCAATTTTCGACACACTCTAAATAAACACGAAGGAAAAAGAAATAGCAAAAAAATCGAAAAACGATTGGCGGAAAGGGGGGAGTTGAACTGTTTTTTGAATTAGATCAATACCAGTTTAACGAAAATGAAGTGTGTAAATTTGAGGGAATTTCGAAGTTTGAGAAGGAACATTTCTACCTGATAACCTCAACCTTGACCCATATTACCTTGAACTGAAGCCACCATTGTCAGTTTTAAAATTCCAAACCAAAGTTATTATTTATAGTACCAGTGGGTTGACCCTACATTTAACCTGAAAAATAAATTCTCAAAACCCAGATGTACGTTTCAAAAAAATTGAATATTTTTATTTTACACGTGACCTTTTTTAATTTAAAAAAAAATGAAACTTGATCACGTCGAAAATAAAAATATTCATATTTTTCAACGTGAGGAGGATTTTTTCACATTTTCAAATTTTAGTAGGATGTTCTTTTAAAGTAATTTTTCTGAAACCACCAGTAGTTTTACTGTAGTTTCCACTTTTATGCTCCGTAACGGAGCCTCCGTTGCTAACCATTACTTTTCCTGATTTTCCGTAAGATTTATCGCACGTTAACTTGTTTTCAACAACTTCAAACTATAAACGTGAAACAACTCATTTTGACCACCATCTTCACCATAGATAGTTTTGCGTACTTTTAACAATGATTTTATATATTTTTTAATGGCTCAACATTCCCAGCTCTACAGTAATCCTTTCCACATACTAGATTCTCTTCTTCTCCGTCTTCGTTCTCTTAAAAACAATTGTAACAAATTCTAATTGTGCACATACTATTATTTGCCATTTGGCTCAACTCCAACACCATTTCCGGTCCGCCAAACTTATTAACTTTTTCCTATATTGAGACGAAAAAAAGAAAGAAAAAGAAATAATTAGTCAAAACATTCTGTTTCTCATAATTGAATATTCTCGAGAAGTCGAAGCCACTCAATTAGTTTTTAAATAGATATATTATTATGATGATGATGATGATGATGATGATTACTGTAGTTGTAGAGAGGAAATAATAAAAACAATAATAAAGAAAGAGGGATCATAAATCATTTTCTATTTTATGTGTTATTAGTGAGCAGAAACAGTTGTAAAATTATTCGAATTTTAATTTATCCCGGAGAAGAAGAAAATGGGGAGGAGGGACGGAATCAGAAGAGACTTGAGACATAAGATATGAAATTGAAACATTTCAGCTCTACGAACTCTCGGATGATGTGAAAAGAAAGGAATGGTTAGATGATTGGCTCAATTTTATGCATCGCATTGGTGAGTTAGAGAGTGATAATACAACATTTTTTATCGAACTGAAATTAAAAAATGTAGACTCATAATACTTACTTATTTTCAACATGGTCTAGCTGGGTAAAAAAACAGCTTTTCCTAGTAAACTTTCAACGTTTCGAACCCGTAATCAGTTTTTTGTATCCGTTTCTCAAAGTTGAAGCCTATGACACAATTTGGTTGAGAATATTTTTATATGATAAGTTGTCGTGAATTCGGATGAAATTATTTATTTCATAAATAATTTACACCTTATTGTTCAGTCTTGTGATGTGTGTAAAAAATCCCAACGGCGTTTTTCCGGTTTGGTTTTCGGAAATACAAATTCATAAATAGCTGACAGCTTTTGTTCATTTTTCGAGCTGGGAAAGTCTTTTTAAAAACGACTTATAATATTAATTTTGTAATCCGATGAAAATAAGCCAAAATTCAATAGGTCACACGTACTCCATTGATAATAATGATTTTTCTAACTTTGGATGATAATTCGTTGAAGTATTGATGTCAGAATCGGATTCCACAGGTCCGGTAACTCAAGAAAACTTGTTTGAAAAAATCTCAGAAACTAATTTTAGCATATAGTAATCCTCAATACAAACATTTTTCAAAAAGTACTAAATTAAATCAATGTATTATAGGTAAACCAGTGACACGAATTCCGATCATGGCGAAACAGGTCCTTGATCTCTATGAACTATATCGTCTTGTTGTTCAACATGGTGGATTGGTTGAAATAATCAATAAGAAATTATGGAGGGAAATCACAAAAGGTCTCAATCTTCCATCAAGTATAACATCAGCCGCATTCACTCTTCGAACACAATATCAAAAATATTTGTATGATTATGAATGTGACAAAGAACGACTATCGAACCCAGCTGATCTTCAACAAGCGATTGATGGAAATCGAAGAGAGGCACCCGGTCGAAGAACTGCTCCTTCATTTCCTCTTCCATTCCCATTACCACATGCTAGTGCAGCAAGTAGTATATTAAACAAGCAATTGGGAGCAATGAGACCTGATTTATTGGACGATGAAAATGCATTGAGTAATTTACAAGCAAGCGGATTGTTTGCATCAAGTTATGGAGCTGATCAAATGGCATTATTAGAAGCGCATCAAAGACAATTTGAAAGAGCACAAAGGTGGGATATATCACATCTGAATGAGGATCCATGGATTACTCGTTTTAGAGCAGCCGAACATGTGGCACGTCAAAGTCTCGGTCTCGGAGTTAGTACATCGAATAATTTGGTCAATCAATTATCGGGTCGTGAATCGACATCAAGTATCGATTCGGAAATTCCGGCAAAACGTGTCCGGTTGGAAAACGAGAATAGCAACAGTTCAAATATGATTCCAAAAACAAACGGGGCTATGAAAATAACTACTAAACAAGCAGGTAAAACATACTAAATTTGAAATGGAACTTGATTTTCGAAATTTTCAGACAATTCAATGACTGTTTCCATGGAAATCAACGGTGTTACATACCAAGGAGTATTATTTGCATTAGATGAGAATGCATCGAAATCTGAGACATGATCCTCTTTTCTTTTCGTAATTTTTGATTTTGTCTATTTTTTTCCTTTCCATTCTCATATTGCCAATGATTCGACCTTTTTCCCCGTTCTCCCAAAATCTCTAGTTGTGAGCTTATAAATTCGTTGGTGACTAACCCCAATGGGTTGATTTAATGTATTTTTCTCATTCTTTTGTGTACTATTTTATTAAAATAAATGAATAAATGCTTAGCACGCAGTATGAGAATGAAAACTTTAAACAAACTACAAGAAAATCCCGTTTCAAAACAAAATGAGCCGTATAAATGTAATATACCCGATAACAAAAAAAACGAAAAACAAGTAACTCCTAGAAGATACTCTGGAACAAACAAAAACAAAAAACATACCAATTAGAAGGTATTTTAGGTGAACAGCATACCGTTGCAGAGACGGGACACTTCACGATAGTTCTTGAAATCGAACGATTCGTCGGACATCAAAATTTTGGCGCGTTGAGCAACGAGACACGCATAGTAGACTGGTGATGGAATGGATACGCTTCGAGTGCAACGAGATTGAGTATGACAGAGCTGGAATTAAGAAACCCTCGGGTTTTCAAATGTTACCGGTTTATGCATCTGGAAAATATGTGTAAAATTCTTCCATTGGAGATAAAAGTTTTAAAAATAAAATTTGTTTAGTTTGATGCCCTGTGGCCACTTAATTATCAAAATTTCTTACCTGATATGTCAATTCGTGAATTTGCTCTCCGCTCAATTTGTTATCATCCCACATCACAGTATACTTTGTCGGTCGCGAAGTTCCTTGAATTCCGGCGTGCGAAACAAGATAAAATTCAAAATGACTATTCACAGTAATACCAGTTTCGACTAGAGTGCCAGCCGGCACATTCAAACTATTTCCCATTCGGTCCTAAAAGTTAATATTATTGGTAATTTCAGTATAATAGACCTCACCGAATCATTCGAGGCAAATAAACGAGTATGATGAGTTATGTCTAATCCGATCATAGTAATTCCTGGCTGGAAATCGGGATCAATCTGAAGACAGGCTTCGCGAATTCCACGAATTTCGAATTGAAGAATCTGAAATTATATATTACTAGATATTCTTAGACACATCAGCTGACCTCATCCAGGTTTCCCTCACAGATTCCACTACGATAAACAATGATCCGATGTGGCTTGAAAGTTGTCGCATTGTAGAAGCTCAGAATGAGTTCTTTGGTCATTTCTCGAATTTCCGAGATAACTGACAAATTTCTCGGTTGGATACGGAATGTTGGTGTGAATCTCGTTGGATGACCATCCATTGAACCGACTAAGCAACATATCGAACTATCAATTGGAGAAGCAGACGGTGAAGAACAATCAGAGGCAACAATATTGCGAGATAATTGACAACCAATGAACAGAACTGAAATAACGAATCGATAATGAAATTTTTTACCGAAAAGCTCGAGCGAATCTGAAGTTTTTCCCATTTTTCATTGGAAAAACAGTTCAATCTTAAATCACTCTTGCTCTTGGGTGATGTAAATGATGATGAATATAAGGCTACATACACTTGCTCTTGAGATCAAATTCTACCCTCATTCGATTAAATATAACTCACCTGGTTCCTTCAGAATAGAGTTGGCAGGTGATGAAACTACCAAGTTGATACCTCCTAATTTCGAATTGATTTTCATGCAAAGGTTGGACAATGTATGCGCACTTGGTTTCAAAACATTGTGTGATCGAATGCATTGAGTCGTCAGTCCTAACAAATCGCCTTTTCTCTTCAAATCACCTGAAACCAAATGAAAAATAGATGCATTCAGATCAAAATCTCACCATAAATACTCGATTTTCCGGGCACAACACAAACAATCAGTTGCAAGTTTTCCGCATTATTCAAAAACTCGAGAATTTTGGTGGTTTGATCTGGTACAGCATATTTGCAGAACGAAGGTCCGTAGAGGAAAGGCATTCCGATTTCGCGAGCGACTTTTGTCAGATTTGCAACGAATGTGCGTAAATGTTGTTGAGTGACCAAATTTGGTGGAGCAAAACATACAATCGCCCAACACTGAAAAAAGATTAAATAGTTTACTTTTTTCCATGAATAAAGAATATCACCTTGATTTCAATTCCATTATAAAAGTTCTTTCCTCTCATATCCCATGTACCATTATTTGGTACAGTAATACAGTCCCGCTTCTTCGATATTGGTGAACAATATACAAGTTTTGGAGGCGGCAACACTCTTCCCTCAATCTTCATCATTTTCTTGTCTATGCCGAGTCCGTAATTCTGAAAAAAATGGATTTATCCGTGAACTTTGAAACGACCTAAAATCATTTCAAGAAATGAGGTTTTTCATTTTTTTTTTTTAATAAAAAATCCAACAAATTGGGATAATCTTCTTACCACTGAATACGTGTCTTCGGCGATTCCAACTTTATCTCTAATTTTGAGCACGGCCTCTTTTCTCTCTTGTGCATTTCGACTTGTCGCTTTGATCAGATTCGCTATCTGCTGCTCATTCAGTTTTTTGATACACCGTTGTCCACTGACAATATAACACAATTCCAATGGAAGAAGACATTCGCGTACTTTACCAACTTCCAAACAAGGTAAATGCAAATGTTTTAAGTGGATGCCGTGGCGCCGTTTGTAGTATTCAGCTAATGAAATTTCACGATCTTCACCATCTCCGTTATTGAGGTTAAGCCTGAAAATGTTGAAATTATTCTCTGTTACTTGTCAGGGCTTACAGTATATTTCCAGCTGGTTTCCATGTACATTTGATGACTCGATATCTTCTCGGCGCTGAACAGTGACGCGTTTCTACTTTTATTCCTGCCACTTCTTTTGAGAATTTCTTCTTGTTGTTTTCGCTCAAAGCTCGTCCGTCGAGAATAGTCGCATAAGGAACATCTAACACTTCAGCAAGAAATTCGATCATATGTATAGGACGATAGAAAGTTGTGGTAGCAACGTCAATATTCAACGATAAGACGTCGAAAGTTTCAATGACATTTTGATAGAATCCATAACATACTTCTCTACCTATTCCCAAATTCACTGTTCCCCATCCCAATCCATGAGATTTTCTATCAACTGTAGAAAGTGTTGTGGAGAAAAATGATTGGAGAACTACGTTGAATTTATCACATGAACTTTGACGTAGGATTGTATCCATGGCGTGCAGGAACCGAATTGATTCAGACTTTTTGCTAAAATTAAAACCATTCGAATTATGTAGCAAATCGATAAAAAGAAACTCACACATTTGTATCCAATTGAAATGAATCGACGTATTCCATCATTATATGGAACTCTGATACTTTTTCGCGAGATGACATCATATCGTCCTAAAAGCGAAATTGAATTTTCATTGCAATCACTCGCTTACCAATGAAATTTTCATTTTATTTATAGGAATCAGATCAAGATATTTTACTGTGTAGACTATATTCAATCCATCGAATACAGGAAGTGCGTTTTTGAGTTCTGGCAAAGAATTTTCTAGCATTCGAAATATCTTCCGACTGAGCTTTTTGGATGGAATCTCGGGTTGAAATTTCAAAGAATATTGATAGACCAATTGATTATCACATAGGATTTGAAAATGATTAGTTATCAAACTGATCGATCGGCCAGAGCTAGATAATTGAGGTTTGGCGACTAGATTGAATTGTTCTTTTGAAATACTCGAATATTGATCATCGATTGATTTAAAAACTTCATCCAAGTCGATTGTTGATAGACTTTGAGTTGGGGAGAAAATATCGTCATCTGTCAAAGCCAATTCCTTCGCTTTCTGTATGTCAACCATGAATGGTCTTTTGAATTGAAATTGTTCCAGTGAACTGCTGCTCGATCCCGGCTTAAATTTCTCCCATTCATCAAAATCCATCTGAAATGTAAAAAATTTAGAAACAGATAGTACAAGTTTTCCAAACAAAAATTTACATTTTTTATCTTCTAAATAAATTCCATATTTTCCATCCTTCTAGACTCAGACATTTTTTTATACCTATTAGAATTTTTAAAATTTTTTACACCAGAGAGCATTCGAAAAAAAAATGACAAAAACCACCGGGTACCACTAAAATCCAGTGAAACTGCTCATTTTTCGAAATTTTTGAAGTCCCACAGTTACCGTACTTTGTCGATTCGAGACCCAAATGTGTGTTGAGCACATGTGCCTTAATTTTTTATTTATTTTTTTTTTCAAAAAAAAACTTTCTCTTTTCTTTTCTCCTTCCAATTTTGTACGAATAGCGTGCATGTTCAAAATTAGAAAATCCCAATAAATCTCCTAAAAAACTAGTCATATTTCAATTGGGTTTCCGCCCCTATGCAAAAATTCCAATTGTTCCCACAATTTGTTTAATATCTTTTCGTCATTAATATTTTATTCTGTTTTTTTGTTTGAAATATTGGCTACTATTCAAATGTCGTAAAACGGTTGGTGGTAGCAATAATAGGTAAAAATAGGCGGGTCACCGTATGTCCATATGGTCTCATTACGGAAAGTACCTTCGAGTCCTCTTATACAACAACAAAATAATATGTTTATATTGTAGCATTAGAAAAACATCGAGGATAATTAACGAAAATTGTTAGTTTTTACAACAAGAAACTTTTTTTTTGAATGAGTCAAGTTTTAAACTAAATTTTTTCGTAAAGTTTGGTTTTTCTGTTACTTTTTGTGCCATGTACGCCGTGCGTTATCTTTCAGATAAAATAAAAAGTTCTCGAATTTATTTTTAGAATTCATATTCTGTAACACGATTTTATTCTTAGAAAAAAACGCCCTCATCTAATTCAAAAATTGTATTCTTAGTTTTTGAAACATCATTTTTCTGCATAACCCTTCAAATTCTTATAGATGAATGTAAACACAATTCCCAATTGACATGTGTCTGATATGGTGCTAAAACGGTGTTCGCATATTATTTTTGTTGCATAACATTATCCAAAACGGAAACAATAAGTAGTTAGGTACCCATCTGCTACTATTTTTCTCTAATACCTCCACTCTCTCATTCAACTTTCACTGTGATGCCCTCGTTGGTGCGTTTGGTGAACGCGCGCTCACACACAGACAGGTCATACACACAATTGAGATAGTACATGAATGAATGGAGGGTGCAGAGATGGGCCTGGGTGGGTAACGCTAGAAATTCAAATATATATATACGTTTCGTCTTTTTGGTTTTCTTTTGTTTTTTGGTATGAAATTATCACTTCCTGTTGTTTTGCTACGGTATAATTAGGATATTCATTGAATAGAAACGACTCACATGTTTTTTGTTTGTTGATTGAAAAGCAAGGTTGCAGCGGTGTCCTTTGATGTGGACGATGATCGGCGAGAATAAAGACATGTGACCAGATTTCCATGTTGCCGTGAATTAGACTGTTTATAATTGGTATTTAGCTGTAATGAGCAATTATCATCCGGTTCGAAAAAAATGACTTATCGAAATTCCGAAGTTTTCAGTGCAAAAAGGGTTAACAGGGAAATTGAAAGTTCTGATTCTAATTATTTCTTAAATTTACTTCGACTTTTCTTTTCCCAGAGGCGCTACTTCTCTTTGAACTTATAATTCTCTGAAAAAATTTAAGTGAATGGTTATACATGACATGCTTCTATTTTTTATCAAAATTTAAGCAAACCATGGCCAATAGTTGTGAACACCGATAATTTTTCGGATCGAAACATGGTTTTTTTACTCCTGACCTTTTCATAAATCATGAAACTGAGATCCTACAAATATTCCTTCACCGTGTTTTTTTTTTGTTGAATTTAGCTTCTTTTTTCCTCTTAATAAAACTCCGCCCATTTTCTGCTGATTTTTTCATTTCCATTTTTCTTTTTATTCCAGAAAATTCAGTTCAATGAGTGTATCTGGAGCCTGCGGCATATCCGCTTATCAACCACACCATCAGCGAGCACAGCCTATACCAGCCCATTATCAAATGTTACAGATGGATCAGAAACCGACGACTTCAAATCCAGACGAACAGCAGCAGCAACAAGAACAGCAAAAGCAGCTGCAGCAACAACAGATGCAACAACAACAACAACAACAACAGTTGCAGCAACATCAACAGCTGCAGCAACAACATCAACTTCAGCAACAACAAACTCAAGCACAACAACAACAAACTCAAGCACAACAACAGTGGCAGTATGGCCGTCCAGAAGAGGCACAATCACAGTACCATCATGCACATCAAGAGAGGTAAGTATATTTTTGTTGGTTTCTCCACTATGAAATTACGAATTCTATGTCATCGAAGGGTTTAAGAAAAAATATATACGATACCTTAAAAACAGTCTCTTAACCTGTTTTTGAGAAAAACTTCAAAAAAGTTCTATAAAAAAGGACATCCTGTTCGAAAAAGAAACACCGTAAAAATCGGTCGAAAAACAAAGCTTTCGAAAAAATAGGGTCAAAGTCAGAAACATTTATCATTATTTGTTGAACTGTATCACATAAATCCTCTCGAATGTTGCCTCGTTTCAAATTTCTTAAAAGTCGGTGTGTGTTGTGTGTCGTATTTTAGTTGACCCATTCAGTTAATTAGAGCAATTATTTAGTGCTCGGAACAAAACAAAATGATTTTTTAACCTTGAACTACCATGCAACTTGATTAGTTACACTAAGAATTGATGCTTCGAGAGAATGAGACGTTTTTGTGAAGTATTTCACAAGCTGGAAGTTGTACAAAATTATCACGAAATTCTCAAATTCAAATATTCCGGTTTGATATGACTCGAAGTCTACCATTGTTTAAAAAATCCTTTAAAATGTATCATCTTGTTTCTCTTTGAGTGACAAAAGTGCAGAATGAGTCATTGTGCGAGAGTGTGGACGAGACACTGCGCAAAAAATTCGAATTTTTTGGGAAAGAAGCAAATGTAATGATAGAAAAAACGAAGAAAAACAAATAAATTTCAGACTACAGTATCCACGTCCTCCATCCAGAAGTGTTGGCCCGGCCTCATCTCAAACAGCTCATTGGATGAATCAACATTATATGAGTGGTGGTAATTGGGCATATGCAGCTTCTCCAGCTCCTTCGATAGCGCCATCTGTCATTTCACAATCACAATATCCAGCTGATGATCGAATGTCTATGTTAAGTGTAAATACGGCAATAACAGGACAAGGAGATATCGAAGCACAGAGATGTTTCTCTTCAAATGGATCAACGCAGGAAAATATCAATCCAGATATGGCATTTGTACACTTCATGCGAGATGCTGAATATGCGCTGCAAGTAAGTTTTTCTGGTAGTGGTTCGCGACGTGAAGTTTTAAACTTTTAGAAAGTTTCATGTGAATGCTAAAACTTGACGGCAACGTTTACTCATACACTCTGGAATTTTTCCTAGAGTTGAACGTAATAGTTGAAAGCACCATTTTAATAAGCAGAAAAACTCGATCGAATGGAATAAATTTTTTAGAAGTATTCCAAAGATACTTGTTGTGAAGAGTGAAAAATTGAAGCCATCCAAATCATTTTATATAAATTTACTCAAACTTTTTTTTTCAATTTTGACGATGCTAAATAGAGAAATATGTTTCAGAATTGGTTTACCATCCGAGATCCCATCAGAAGATGCGAATTTGCAACAAAACTGCACATGTGGCTGAGAAATAAAGGCCTTCTTCATCTCGACGATGCTGTTGCACCTCGTTTTATCGAACAAATTGTATCATGTGTAGCAGATGGGTTGATATTATGGACACCTCCCAATACGCCGCCACCACCTGAATATGTAAGCAGTCAACCAGTAATTAGGTATTAATTGAAACATATTCAATTTTTACAGATGCAATTAGCAATTAGATTATTTGAAGTGTTTCATAAACTGGTGCAACAGCCACGAGCGATTCCAATCGTAGCTACGATATTCTCACATACAGAAGGCCAAAGAAGTTTGAAAGAATTGCTGTTTCAGTTCATGCGAGTGACACCGTAAGTAATTATTAAAGGGGAATTTTATTCCAAATTTGAGAAAACGAAGCTATTGCCCATCCTAAGTTTATCTTCCTACCACGAGAAGAAATTTATGGATCGAAATTTCTCGAAGCGGTCTGAATAAAATTTTGATGGGCAATTTGTAAGCATAAGACAAATTTTTCGTTCAAAATTCCCCTATGTATCGATTTCTTGACTGAAAAAGCTCGAGGAACCTCATTAGCCAGAATAATACATAAAAACAGTGACAACCTCAATTTTCCAAAAATAGGAGGTTACCAATCTTTCGATAATGGGTATACTTCATTTTGTCTGGGCCTTTTTCTGTTATTCATTATGTTTTGATAGACAGAACTGTTCAGGATGAAGATGTAGACCAGAATTTTTTTATAGTCATAATGTTTTTTTTTTCAGAGATCAAAGAATTGATCGATTTGTGTATATCGTTATGGATTTCGTTACTGCAGTTCTCCAAATGAAAAATGAAGATGTTTTGAAAGTCAAATTTGTGAAAGCATTGAAATGTCCGAATATAGTGCATGCACTCATCTATCATTTACACGATTCACAAGTTCCAAATGTGAATATTTTAGTGATTTTAAGAAATATTATCAGTCGCGATACTCAAATGAAGGTAAGTTATTTTGTTAATAACCCTAAACAGAAAGTTCAATTGTTCAGGATTATCTCATTCGAATTCAATCTACAAAAGAGGAGCCGCTGCCAAAAATAAGCATGATTCGCATAATTCTCGAGTGTGTATTGCCTCGTTGTGTTAATTCTCCTCCTCGTGCACAGTAAGCTTTCTACAGTTTTTCCTCAGCAACATATATTTTTTCAGAACCATAATATCTCAATCTTGTCATTTATTACGAACTCTTCTATACGATGCGAAATCAATGAGTGATTTTGTGAAATTGAATGGTGTTCATGTATGTTTTCTATTTTTCTTTTCTGAGATCACAATTCTTTTCCAGGCTGTTTGCTTAGCTCTACAAAGATTCAATGATATTCGAACTTCCAAAGATGCACTAAATCTATTCTTACATGTTTCTGATTCTCCTGCTTTTCAAGAAGTTGATATTCCATTACCATTTGTGAGTTTGAGAACAATTTTTCCCATTTATAAGTTTTGTTTACAGATTGTGAATGTGATACATTTTTATCATGACTCCGATATTTTCAAACTAGGAACTGGATTTTTGAGTAATATTGTAGCAAATAAACCGAAATTTAAGGTAAGCCTGTTTGAAATATTTTGTCTAAATTTTTTTTGTTTCAGCTAGCCGCCATACAACACAATGCCATACCGCTATTGCATTTGATTTTAAGCAAAATCCCAAGGTTTGTTTATCCATAAAAACGGAACTACGCTCGTGGAAGTTTTTTTTCATCGAAAATACGAAAGAAAAAACTTTCTGATCCACCGGGTTTCGGGAATAATTTTGAAACAACAATTCTCAGTTTTCTTGGTCTTATGTGTTTTTGAAATTAAAAAAGTTTAATTATGTATTTTTCATGAAACAGCTGTGCTCTGAAAATTTTGGTAAACAACGACAATTTTCAGATTCCAAGATGTGAATGATGAAAAGAAGCGGCAGTTAGAATGTGAGATTATGTCGAATTGCCTACGAACTCTAATAAATTTGCTCCCATTTTGGGTTCAAAATGCTCATGCCATCTTCAATGAACAAGAGAGGCATAATCAAATTGTTGAAACAGTTAATAATTTTCTTGATGTGGTGAGTTCTCAATTACTGTAGATTTATTAATATATTTCTTTTTCAGAATTTCCTCCATAGATTCATGTCATATTTATCTTGTGATGTTAATAATCGAGAAATGGCGAATTTAATCGAAGTTCGAAGTCATATTCTTCGATTTATTGGAATAGTTGTTAAAATGCCATTCATTGTCAAGAATAGTTTATTGGATATTACCGACGATGTTCGAAAAGATAATATTATTGGGCATATTCTGATTACATATGCATGGGCGTCTCAATTATATCAGCAACATGGGACGGATAGAAACGATAAAGAGCAAAGAGAGAAACTGGTAGAAAGAGCAGTTTCACTAGTGGTTGTTTTTATGGATTTTTGTAATGCTGAGGCCCGAATATCGTCACAATGCCGATACTCAATGGCATGTCCATTCGATTTAATACGTGATACACAAAATGAGTCATTCATTCGAATTATTATCGAATTTTGTGATAAAGTAACTCTGCATTGTGAAGAAATTCTTACAAATTGGACTTTTGATCGGGCACTGCTGGAAGGATTCACAAACAATCGAAATGCTAACATAGGTAAACCCTGTTTTAAATACTGAGAATTATATTTGTATTGTTTTCATTTTTCAGCTAAAGCAGCCAATTCACTTCTAAGTCGATTAGCCGTGTCTTCTGAACCATTGGCGGATGTCTTCGCGAATACGGATTTCTATTAACTCGAATGATATGTATATAGAAGAAAAAGAGAGATTACTGCATTCACCCATATAAACCGGTCAATTTTTCATACTTTTTCGCTAAGTAGATGTATCCTCTTATAGCTTTTGTCGAATAATTGTTTTATCTTTGATTTTTGAGATTATCTTTCAAAAATTTCTAATTTTTTGGTTTATTATATAATCACTTTTTTTAAATGAAACATTTTACAACTTAATAAAATATTTGAAGAACAGTGTGATCAAACATAAAATATTACTCAAAGAACATGGAATATGAAACTTTTAATTATTTTGCAGACGAAAATTTCGGAACAATTATTTAGTGAAAGATCACACCAAAGACTACTGTATTTCTATTTCCACGAAATTAATTTTATTGCAAGCAAAACTATAATCGCTGACACGCCCTTCATCGATAATAATGTTGTTATTCACTGACCTATGATGAAATATCGTGATGTTATCGATATCAGGATTGTTTTCTTCAAGTCCGATTACCCTAGGAAAGTGTTTTTTGATGAGTTTCAATAGTTCTAGCGAGAAGACTGGAACTACAGTAATCCGATGGCAACAATTGGATCTCGGAATTTAGTCAGTTGAAAATCGCTGCCAACAGGTTACTGTAGTTCGACTTTCACTTTAAAACATGTTATATATTTCATCATACCTCTTCTTTATTGGGGTTATGAAATATATCATATCATTTTCCCCCCGCCTTCTTCAAAATACTAGAAAAGCCCTCAAATGATTCCTCCGTAGATTATTTCAAGACTGAAATTTTTTCTTATAATTTTATTATGAACCGATATTGAATCGCTATAGTTGGACATCGACGAATGAAAATTTCTAAATTTTATAGGTGATTTTGTGAATTATTTGTGGAGCAGATAAAGGACGCAGATAAAGGAAAAGGGGAGGTTCAATGTTGGCTTATACTAGAACGCCAAGCAGTCCGCCGAATTGAGAATAGGCGGACTTCGTGGCGTTCGAGTATAAATAAATCATAGTTGATGAAAAATATATACCTGTGAACCCCTCCCTTGCGTTCATCTGCTCCACACAAAATTTTAAAAAAATCACCCAAAAAAATCCTCAAAATGTTAATTCACCGAATCCGCCGATGTCCAACTATACTACGTGCTCTATGCATAATGCCCGATTTTCAGAAACTCACTCAGCACTTCAGTATCAGAATACTACAATCCAACGAAAATGATGAAGCGTTTGGCACTGAAAATAGTTGGTGCAAAAAAGAAAAACTACAATGACCTAATAGCAACGATTCAAAAATGCCGTTCAAAAATCCATGACATCAGGTTACTGTATTTTCAAATTTTTCACTTGAAAATAAGCTTTTTGGGGTATTTATTGAAACTATGAGATGAGAGAATATTAAGGATAACTTTTCACAAAATATTTGGATTCGACGTTGAAAATTCACGCAATCTTAATGTAAAAAAGAAACCCCTAGTCTTTCAATATACGTGTAAGATTTTGCTGAACAACTGTAAACCAATAGCCAAACTGAGTTTTTTTTTTGATGATTCAATTAAGATTTAACTTGAAATTATTCAAACTTAAAGTTCTACACACGATTGTCCGGACACGTCCAACTATAGCTTACTGACAGGTTAGTAAAGTCGAAGATTTTTCGTTTGAAAAAACTGGCTGCGAGAAACACGTCAGTGTTGGGTTGTTGGCGTAAAGATGAAAGTGCACTCCATTGACAATGGGTCTTACAACGAAGTGTCAACACATTGGAAATTTTTTTATTTTTCACTGTTTTGGACATTCAGAAGCAGATTTTCAGCTTTTCAAACTGTTTTAAGCCTAGATTTTCAGAAGGGATTGTGCTCTGAATTTTTCCTCTTATTTTTGACATATAATGTTGTCGCTCCACACTCCGATTATCTTTAAAAATGTGATTTAAAAAAAACACTAACCTAACAATATTTGCAGAATGTCAAAATTTTTCAAAGCTAGAGGAGGATCTGATTCGGACACCGATTCCACCGATTCGGAAATCGATGACGAGCCAAAAGTGAACAGAAAGAACAACTACGGAACGTAAGTGGATTTATAGTGAAGTAGTCCGTACTTTAAAACGTTTCAGTGACGATCTCGATTTTGCCGCTGGTGGTGAAGACGATGAAAAACGTGTTGTTCGAGCCCAAAAAGACAAAAAATTTGATGAACTCAAAGGAATCATCAAACAAAATCGCGATGCTAGAAGTAACAAGGATTTAAATAAATTGTTGACCGGATTTGACACTTTGACAAAAGCTTTTGAGAAATCGAAAGGAGTTTTCCAACGTCAAAACATTGGCGTCCCTCGTTTCTTCATTCGATCAATCGTGGAAATTGAGAACTACGCCAATAAACTCTGGGATGACAAGGAAGCCAAGTCTGGTTTGTCAAAAAACAACGCTAAAGCTTTGCCAGCTCTCCGCCAAAAGGTTAAAAAGTATATAAAGGAATTGGGAAGCCCAGTTACCGACTATCTTGTTACCCCAGACGAAGAAGGTTATGAAACACCTGAAGAAGAGGAGGAGGATATCGATAGCGAGAATGAGGAGGCAGTTGAGAAACCGCAAAAAGCTGCCGCACCTGTGGAAACTGATGATGAGAGAGACGATGATGATGGATCTTCGAGTTGGTCATCTGAACCAGATACGTCGGGATCAGATACTGATGAAGATGGTGTTTCAAAAATGGAACAACTTAGGCGCTATTTCCTCAAGTAAGTTTTATTTTTAATGTATTTACATTCTCATCATCGAAATTTTTTTTTTTTCTGTTAAATTCAAGTCGAACATTTCCAGAAAAGAGTTCCGTGGAGATGACAAAGGAGACAAAAAGGATAAGAGAAAGCAACGTGTTATCAAAGTCAAAGAAGCCGTCGAAGATGACGATGATGACTGGACTCCAGTTTCACGAGAGAAAAACGTTGTTTTGTTCGATCCTAAAGAAGAAGTTACTCATGATGTAAGTTTTATTCCATAAAATAGCATACAGAGGGTGATATATTTTCAAAACCAGTAAAACATTGAGAATATTAAAAATTTAGGTGATGATCAAGAAATTGGGAGAAGTCATGTCTGTTCGCGGTAAAAGAAACACTGATCGTGACCAACACGTTGCCAATCTCCGAAAGTTGTTGGAAGTATGCGAAGAGAAACAACTCGGTCCTGGTCTCTACGTCAAAATCAGTTTTGCCATTATCTCTGCTTTGTTCGAAGTCAATGTGAAAATCAGTGACCATATGGATTATGAGAGCTTCACGACTACTTTATCTACTGTCAACAATCTCCTCAGCATTTTGATTGAAAACGAGCGAGTGAAACTGTCTGTGACATTCGCTGAAGAGGACGAGAATTTGAAGGATGATAAGGAAGATTATCGAGTACAGGGATCCATTTTGATTGCTGTTCAAAGATTGGATTCGGAATTAGCCAAAATTTTGCAAAATGCTGATTGCCATTCGAATGATTACATCGAAAAGTGAGTTTGATCATTCGTTTCTTAACGTATCACATGTATTTTTCAGGCTTCGAGGTGAGAAAGACATGTGCAACTTGATTGAGCGTGCTGAGAAATACGTCGAACTCCGTCAAAATCTTGGAATCTTCGACAAATACGAAGTTTGCAAAGTTTACATGATGAGAATCGAGCACATTTATTACAAATACAAAGATCAATGCGATTTCGAAGGAGATGTGGGCGAGACAATGAACTACTTGTGCAATAAGATCTATGCGTTGGACGAAGAGAAACAATTGAGACAACGAGCCATGTTGTGTCATGTCTATTGGTTGGCAGTTCATGATGAGTGGCATAGAGCTAGAGACTTGCTTTTGATGAGTCATATGCAAGCTATTGTCGATCATTCGGATATCGATACACAGGTGAATATTTATGGGAATTCGATTTTGACAAAACCCTAGTTTTTCCACTTTTTCAGTTTTTTTTTCAAAGCATTTCTTCGCTTTCTCTATTGATTATAAATCGGCAATTACAAATAAATTCACATTCAAACTTATCGACTGAATTCAATTTTTCAGATTCTCTACAATCGCACAATCTGTCAACTCGGTCTCTGTGCTTTTCGTCATGGATTCATTCGCGAAGCCCACCAAGGTCTCTCGGAAATTCAAAACACTCAAAGAGCTAAGGAATTATTGGCTCAAGCGATTGGTATGCGTCAACACGAAAAGACCGTTGAGCAAGAGAAAATGGAACGCTCTCGCCAAGTTCCTTATCACATGCACATCAATGTTGAACTCATGGAATGTGTTTATTTGATCTGTTCAATGCTTCTCGAAATTCCTCATATGGCTAGTTGCGAATTCGAAATGAGAAGAAGAATGTTGAGCCGATCATTCCATTATCAATTGAAACAAAGCGAAAAGGCTTCTTTGACCGGGCCACCTGAGAATACCAGAGAACATGTTGTTGCTGCGTCAAAAGCTATGCTAAATGGAGATTGGAAGAAATGCAGAGATTATATTGTCAACGAGAAAATGAACCAGAAAGTATGGAATCTTTTCTATAACCCTGAACCAGTTAAAGTGATGGTTGTTAGAAGAATTCAAGAAGAATCTTTGCGCACATATCTTCTCACATATTCCACAGTTTATGCCACCGTTTCTCTCACAAAATTGTCAAATCTTTTCGATTTGTCAAAGAAGGATGTTCATAGTATCATCAGCAAAATGATCATTCAAGAAGAATTGTCTGCTACTCTGGATGAGCCAACCGATTGTTTGATTATGCATCGTATTGAACCATCAAGACTTCAAATGTTGGCGTTGAACTTGTCAGATAAATTGCAAAGCTTATCCGAAAACAATGAACAAATTTTGGAGCCAAGAACTGGACGCGGAGGGTTTTCTGGACCAGGAGCATGGTTTCCAGGAAGGAACGAGCGGCAAGGAGACAAACAGAAAGGAACTGTAAGTTTTAGACTTCATTTTAAAGAATGAACTTTATCTAAATGAAATTTTTGTAGGGAGATCGCCGAGCCGGTCCCAATGATGGGAAACGAGGAAGCAACAGCGGAGGAGTGTGGGGAGGAGCCGGAGGTGCTAATCCAGCTCGTCGCAATCAAAAGCAACGTGCCTTCTAAATTCGTCTCGTTGACCCTTGTTTCTGGTTACACACTAATTATTTCTAGGCGCCTGCAAATTTTCACTTGACTTTTCCATTTTGAAAAGTTGCAGGCGCCAATACTTGTTTTTCATAACTATCATCTTTTTCTGTTGAACCTTTCCCCTCTCCCGGTTTTTCGTTTTGTTTCTGTTTCTATTTATTTTAGTTTTATTGGGGTTTTTTCTATGTTTTTGAAAAATATAATAAACAGAATAGTATATTTTTTAATAATAACGAAAATGGTTCGTGACCATTAATTATTTCTTCATTTTTGTTTTATATATCATTGCAATCAATGTTTCAGACTGGCCAACGTGTTTCTGACAGAAAAATGGGAAAAAAGAAGGCGTTCATCGACAAAAATGCTAGTCAGAGATTCAGACTTGTTCCAGATAGCAGAGAACGGAGTGAAAGGTATTTGACCATAGTCCAATAAAATATGTGTAGTGAGAATATGAACTTCAGAGTTCACTTTAGTTTCAGTCAAAGCCCGAAACACCAGCACAAAATATATTTCCTGAATAGTTTTGCCTGATTTTTCGTCCCTTGTATCTTATTTTTAGCATTACATCCAATAATTTTCAAGATTCCAACCCACTGAAGAGCACATCGCAGAACAACAAAAGTTCGGAGTCTATTACGACGATGACTATGACTATCTGCAACATATGAGAGCAATCAATGAACCAATGAAAATGCAAAATGTGAATGAAGTCATTGAAAAAACCACAATCAAATCACCATTTCCACCAATGCCAATGACATTTGGGCAACCGAAAAAAGCCGATGTATTCGATACAGATGTTGCTGACGCTTTAGAAGGTGTTGGAAATGCTGAAAGTGCTGATTTGGAAGACGATTTCATCGCATTAGCTGGAGGCGTTATTGATGAAAGAACTACGCAATTTCGTGGAGGAAGACCAGATTATGATGAAGAGGACGGGGAGGATGATGAAGAATTGTATGATGATTATGATGACGATGAACTATTCGGAGAGGAAGATAACATTGAAGCTATTGTGAGTGAAGTCACAACAGTGAAATTTACATGTTTTGAGAGTTTCAAAATCGGGTATTTTGAAGACAAACTTAAGTTTCAAACAAATGAAATATGGTTATTTGGCGAGAAAACTTATCTTTAATCCTTTTTTAGCATCCCGAACGATCAGATCAACGGGTTATTGATGATGCATTCGAACAATTGATGGATCGAGAGTACAACACTGAACAAATTGGGGAATTGGATGGTGATGATTATGAAGTTGGTGGATGTCTCGAACCAAACAGTGGTAGATTGCATAAATTGGCACAAGAAAAGGGTGAAATTAATTCGGAATACGATGAAGATGTTAGTTTTTGGCTTCTACTCAACGCTATATCATATTATGTTTCAGTTAGCCAAAAAGTATGTGAAAGAACGATTGCGATTGATCGAGGAAGGTGTTATTAAAGAGAAAGATGAAATGGAATTAGTGGAAGTGGATGAGAGTACGAGAAAGAGAATGAAATGGGATTGTGAATCGTTTGCAACACAGTATACTAATATTTATAATCATCCTACACTCATCAAAGGTGAGTTTCTTGAATATAATGGGAGAAAATGAACGAATTTCCTGAAGCTCTAATGTTACCTTTTTTCAAATGAAATTTCCTCTGAAAAATCTGTTATGGCCTCTAAATAATTTACTGTAGGATGTTCAAAAATCTGCTCATAGTTTTTGAAAAACTTTCAAATTTAGTTTTAGTTTTGATTATAATATTTGAAACAGTATTTCTTTACAGAACCTAGAGGAATTTCTCGAAAAGCATTGAAACGTTTCGACAAGGCTGTTGAAGAAATGGAGATTGCTGAAGAAGATGAGGAAGAAGAAAGTGGCTCAGAAATGGAAGATGATACCATGAGCCATTGTACAAGTGTATCTACATTCCGTCCAAAGGGAGAGACTACTGATCAACGAAAATTACGTAAAGCAGCTGTCAAGGAAGCTCGAAGATCCAGACGAATGGAGAAGAAGGCTAATAAAGTAGCGTTTGCCGAAGAAAGTAGAAAGGTAAGCATCGTATGTTATAAATTATTGAAAATAGTTTTTTTTCAATATTTTGAAATCATCTCGAAAAGTTAAAAACCGGTTTACGATTATTTGTCTCATAAAGACTTTCGGTTCCTAGTAAGTATTATGCTTGAATGCTCAATCACATCTTCTTCGTACGTAAACATTCCAATTTAGATTCAAACACCATAAATCATCCAGTTGAGCACGGAAAAAAAGGAAAAATAGAGAAATACTTGAAAAGTACATAAGAAATGAATGGCTAAAGCACGAGGGAATAGAGTTAAGTAGAGAAATTCAACCAGTTTTTGAAGCTGTATTTGTCATATTCGTTTTTATTAGATTTTTTGGACAGAATGTTTTTCAATTTCTCACATTTTCATTCTGGGAAAACATTTTCTCTGGGCTCTACAAAAACTGTTAATTAAAACCACGTGTTTATTTCCGAACAACACTAATAAAATTGTTTTGTTTACAGCTCGCCAAAGGTCGTCTTGGTCAAATGAAAGCTCGCCCCATCTAATAATTATCATAATTAGCCAAGTTTTTCTCTTCATTTTGTTTTTGTTTGTTACCCCTTCTTGAATTTGTTCTGTTTTGTTCAAAGAGTTTATATAAAGAAAAAACACAAGGATAACTTGACACAAGTGGGCGGAGACTTTTTTCCGACAAGAAAAAGCTAAGGAAAAGAAGATCCCTTGGGTTGCATTTTGAAAAGAAGAGGAGTTGGCTTTTTCTCAATTGCGCATCGCATTGATTTCTCGCTCTTCTTGCCCCCATTTTTGTCGTGAGCTTATTTTTTGGCTCCTCCAAAAATGGTTGAAGGAGGTGTCACAATTGTCAAATATTTGCTGTTTCTCGCTAATTTAGTATTATGGGTAAGTTGATTATGTAAAACTACAGTAGTATTTTGAATTTGAATATTCAGGTTGGCGGTTTGGCACTCATCATAGTTGGATCTATTTTGCAATTAAAGTTTGATCATGTACTAGATATATTAGGCGACGAAAGGTACATAAAACTCGAAAGTTCTTTGTTTTCAGGTCAACCAGATGAAAAATCTGGCATCTATAAATTAGTTTCCAAATTCAATTAGGGAACTTGTTAGTTATAGTTTAAAATTGCTGACACCCGGGAACTTTAATTTTATTTTCCAAATAATATAAAATTCAAACATGACTCTTAGGTTTACACTTGAGTGTGGAAACGACATTGTTATTACAATTTCCAATTTGGTTACTGTAGTTTCAGTTCCACTCTCATGTAGTTCTCAGATATCAACTCTATCATCGATAAACTATAATAAAACAAAAAAACAAATAATTTGGTATCAAAGAAGTCTAATCTTACACTTGAAATCACCCCATTTTTCATAGTCAAGTGAATTTTTTTTTGAGTTTTGGGAAGCTCTTCTCGATAGAGATTGAAAGATTTCTGAACCATAAATGAAATTTTATGATTGATATGAATACTGTAACTTTGAAGTTTAAAAACTCTTAGAATTCCCCACCTTGGAAAATCAAATCACGAATTTTTCTCAGAGCTAAAAAATAAAAAAGGTTTTTTACAATCAAATTTTCACGCTTCGTAGCCTTTTCAGTAAAGTAATTTGATTTGAAAAAAAAACAAACAATTCTATTTTCAAAAAAAAAATTCGAAAAGAAAAACGAAAATATTCGAAAAAAATGAAACTTTTTCTCAAAAATCTAGAAACGTGCCGAGTCTCATGAAAACTTGGCACCCAAATTGTAATACGCACTGACAATTTAATCGAAATTGAATTTGAAGCCTGAAGAAATTTTTAAAAAACTTCTGTGAACCCAAATTCCGGAAGTCACGATGTATCTCGTCTCTCTTTTTTTTTCGACATCTCGAATTATGAAAACCTTTCTAGGGAGGCGAGATTTAAGTACAAAAACCTTAACATATAACATTTGAAACCAAACACTTTTTTTAGACTTGCAACTCCTATATTATTATTAGTAATTGGCTCATTGTGCACATTATTAGGATTTCTTGGATGTTGTGGTGCGATCCGGGAAAACTATTGTTTAACTGTTTCTTTCGCTGTTCTGTTGGCATTACTTATTGTAAGTTTACAAACATTTTTTGAATTCGGCATGTTCTCAATATTTCCAGACTTGTGAAATCGCTGCTGTTATCATTAGTTATGCTCTAAATGATAGTTTCCGTTATGGATTGACAAATCAATTGCAAGAAGGAATGAAAAGATATCAAACTGGTCGAGGAGTTGCTGCGGCTTGGGATAAAACACATCAGGTAATTATTAAGAGTCCCGATTCTCAGTGGACAAAAATAAACATTTTGCTGCATGGGTTTTGATGTTTTATATCTTCAACCACTTTCTGCTACTGTTTAAACCATTCAACTTTTTTTTTATAACCAGACTTCATATTATGTAAATCAGTGTACTCAGATTCGTAGAATTTGATTTCAAAATGATAATGCAAAAGCTGACTAATTTTTTATCGCAGGTTGGCCAAATTTGTGCCAATACGATATCGAAAGTCCGATCATTGTAAACGTTTCCCAATTTATAAAATATTTTTTACCGTTTTAATGACTGGAATCTCGTGAAGAATTGTTTCTGATTTGAAAAACATTATCAATCCAATTGATTTTCTTGATTAACATTCAAGGTGAACACTAATTAACTGTTCGAGGACCCGGTCTATTGGTCAGCGGAACCTCACTTTTCACAGAAATCTAGGAAACAGACCTTCCGAATTCGAACCGGTTCTACAAAAAAAAAACATTCCGGAAAATTGCCAGCTGTGTTCAGAAAAATCATAAAATTCGAACCTCAAAAATAGGTTTGTATACCAGTTGGTTTCAATTTCTGAAAGTTAAATGTTTAAACTTAAATTTTGACTTTGACCAAAATAAAAGTTCAATTTTTCAGTTTTTCAATTGCTGTGGTGTTAACAATGCATCGGATTGGCTTTCAATCGGAGAAATTCCACTTTCATGTTGTATGGAGGAAATGGATGGATGTACTAAAGAAAATTCTTTGATCTTCGCGGATGGGTGTATTCGAAGTGTTCAAGGTGAATAGAATTTTCCGTCGCCCACTGACATAATTTCTAAAAATTTCAGAATGGGCAATGAAAAATGGTGCTTTAGTCGGTGGAATTTGTTCCATTTTGGCTGGTATCCAACTTGTCGGTGTATGTTTTGCTTGCTGTCTTTCCAAGAGTATTCTCAAAGATTTTCATGATTTTTATTATTGATTTTTTACAGTTTTTTTTGCGAAATTATTTAGATAAATGAATACTGATAATATATAATATGCAAATTATAAGTAAATACAATACGGGAATACCCTGTAAGCAGAAAAATAGTACCTTGTGAGAGCTGGGCAAAAAGCGAAAATACACGAAGAAAAATGAGTATCGAGGATTTGGTCAAAAGTTGGAACGTATTTTTGTCAGGCTTGAAAAAGTTCAACTTTCTTCTCTTCTTTTTCCAAAAAAAGATAAATTTTTCTCTTGGGAAAATTGTTGTTTTTCAAAACTTTTTGGACAAATAGAATGGGTTTGTCTATCGAATAAGAAGAATTTTTGAGTAGTTTGTGACTAAAAGACTTGTCTTATGTGAGAAATTGAAATGTTATCCCAACTGAATACGTTTCAACTTTAGGTTACAAAGAAGGTGAGTAAAGGAATATGAAATAGAATCATCGTAAATTAACCTGGTCGTTGTTACTCGTAGGTCTCATTGAAAGTGCCAAATATGCCTTATGATAACTTGACAAAGTTTTCGAACTGACAACCCAAATTGCGCATGTTATACCAACCACTAATTGGGAAACATATCTGCAAACAATATTTATATGATGATTTCAGTTTTAAAACTTACTTCATGAAAAATACAACCAATTCAGGTGCATTTACTCCGGAATCAGGAGGACATTCGTCAATTGGATATAAAAATCCGAAACTTTCTCGATCAGATGGACGAACACATCGATGATGAAGCCATCCTTCAATCCAGGCCGGAAGATTGGTGGCTTGGTACCAAATAATCGATGCATTCATTGCAGTTGGTAACAAATACATTATAGCAAATGCTCCGATTCTGAAAAAGGAAACATGAGTTTATTCTAGTTCTTATTTGGATTTCGAAAAATATTCGGACCAATGTTTGATAACGCAAAAGAATCTATGTAGTTTCGTTTACAAATTTTTGAATGTACAATTTTTAATCTTAATTTTTCTAAACATTCTTTAGTACTCAAAAACATTTTATCCGTGTGCTCGATTTCTACTTACTGTCATATCTCTAATTCATTTTCAACTGAACTTACCTTAACATCAACTTCTCCAATTTACTGATATTTCTCTCAACATCCGCATGTTGTAATTTGATATAACTCCGAATTCGAATCATTGACCAAATACCAAATATCAACAAAACTGCTCCTAATGCGAGTGAAACGACCAATGGTGTGAAGAAAAAGTAGATCAAAGCTTGTGGATTCAAGTTTCCGACTGAACAAATTCCAGTAAAAACATCTCCGTCGATTGAGTTTGTGACAAGAACAGCCACTGATAAAATAGCCGGTGCTCCCCAACAAAAAGCATGGAAATATGGAGAAAGCGCTGCAATTGATTCGGCTCCCCACTTCAAATTTGCAGCCAGGAACCAAGCAAGGCAGAGAATCAACCACCTGAAATGATTAGATATAAATATTGTTATTGGGTTCATATTTGGCAGGGACACTCTTATCATTAAGGAAAACAAAAATTTATTGCAAAGCACTTTTTCATACAGTTCTAGCATGCCTAAAAGTTGTATATGATCAACTTTCTAGAGGACTTAAAAGTTCTCAGTTCACTTCAAATAAACTGTCAAGATAAAAACTACAGCATGTGAATTTTGAATAAGAAAACCAGCGCAGAACTTTTTTCAGTCTGCACATTAAAACCGAGTAGAGAGAATGTTTTCAACGCGAAATTTTGTTAATCTTTTTTCCGAAATCAGAAGTTTTCATCTGGTTTTCGAACACCTTAAGACTTCAAAAAATCTAATTATAATATTTAAAAAATATTATATTTAGATTTCTAACAGTTTTTTCCCAACTTACCATGAACAACTAGCCATAAAGAAAAAATAATGTGTGACCGCCAATGCACTACATGCAACATTTTCTCCGCCTTGAGTGATTAATTCGGTTGGTGTTCCACCATAAGCACCACACGCAAAACGATCTTCTCCAACAACACCAATCATGTATACTGTGGATATTGCCAAATAACAGAAAGCCAGATACAAAATAGGCCGCACTGGATACGCGAATCGAGTCAGATCAACGAGGAATGTGAGTAGGGTGAACAGAGAACAGACACAACAAGCGACAGACCAGGCTGCAGTCCAGATTCGAAGGATCCGTCGGACACGACTATTGAATAGCATTGGAACCTGTAATAAAGTATCGTTGAATCAGCTTCTCCTGAAGTTTTATTAATACATTTTTTCTCGTACAGATTTTATATTCACAATAATTTTGGTAGACTATCATTCTTCCTACCTCTTACGAAAGTCTAGGTATTCTGTTTTTTCAGAGTCTTTTTCGAATTTCCAGAAGGTAACTTAAATTAAAACTAACTATAAAAGCTTAGAGGCTGAGTAAGTTTCACGTTCTCTGCATACAACTTGTTATTATTCGATCATTTTTATTTTGAATTTTTTTGAAAAGTAATTAGTGGAATATTAGATGATTTCAAATGATATTGAAGAAACTATAGTGTTTTTTTAAATTAGTCTAAGAATAACTCTATAGCGACACGACTACAGAATAGAATTCAATCCACTCACCAAATTATCAGCTTCACATTTCAAACTGCATTCTGGTAATCTTCCACTCATAAGAGGTAAATAAAAATGTGATCCGGTAGTTGTATGCATTTGTTGAGGACATTTTTCAGCCGGTAAAATACGATTAGAACCACTAAGCGGTCCAATTGATATTTCATTTGGATACAGTTTCCGATTGTTCGACCCATTCGAGGAATCAGACGCGTTTTTTCCCACACATAAATCGGTTATCGGGAATTTATTGCAATCCAACTGTTCGGGCCATTGAAATCCAAACTTTTTCATCAGTGATTCGCAACCATTTTTGGCCGAGAGACAAAGATCGCGACATGGTTGAATGGGTTTCTCCAAAACTGTGCAAACTGGAGCATAAACTGTGCAAAGAAAAAGTCGAATGTCTTCCGAACATTTTACCTGAAAAAATATTTATAGATTCTCCTAGGTTTTCAGAGTTTTACTCACTTTTATCAACGGATTGAACTGTGAAATGGCTGGATTCGCCTCAGTTTGTGTTAGATGACCCAATAAATTAGGAAAAACTGTCATATTATAATCTAATGTTTTGCACATTGGAATTGTGATTGGCTCGCATTTTTTATTTGTTTGCATACCCATTGACGAGATTGATGTGGATGACAATCGACTCTGCAACAATCATTCATTAATTTTCGAATTTTGGAATAAAATGATACCTGTTGTGCTTCGCCCAGTACAGCCAGTATAATAGAGAAATATAGTTGAATCATATTCATCGCATAATATTGTTTAGGTTAGTAGACGCTTCTGAAATGAACTTTTTTCTTTTGAAAAAATATTAAATTTTGAATTCAAAAAAGTTAGCGGGGAAACGTGTGCGATGTGCAACTTTGCGGCACACTTGTTTTTAGTTTTTTTAGTTTTAAATTTGAATTTTCTGTTTTTTTTCTTTTCGATTTTTTTTCTATTTTTCCGTTTTTGAATGCTCGTATATGTAAGATAAGTGATATGATAAGTTTTGTAAACTGAAATACTGTCGCAGTTGCGAATTCAATAACTAAAAAGTATGCGATTAGCCTTCACGTGAAATCTTATATTTAGGTCGAACTGATACATTTTAGGGTTTGGTTGGTTTTAAGAAAGTTGATTATTAAAAAAGTATAAATGATAAGTTTAATTTAGATTATCCATAATATTTTCAAAAAAAAAGCAAACAACAAACAATTGAAACGTTTAAAAAACTACTAAATGAAAGGCGCAGTAATAAATCAGACAAAACGATGTGCTTAGAACATAATATGGGCACAACGTCTTTCTTAATGACCGGCGTCTCTCCAATTAATGCACTATCTAACTAGATGCAATGGGTCACTAGGATTGCTCAACACCTGCTAGATGACTGCGCGAAGAACTGAGAATGATTGTTTTTGTACATGCAACAGCTATTTTGAAGTGGAGAGGTTAGTCTATAGTGAGAATTTGACCAGAATTAGATTGGTTTTTCTGTTTAAAGGGGTTTTCTACAGTTTCTTAATGGAATACTTTTATTAGACGTTATTTAATTTGTAAAAATTAATCAAACCGGAAGAAAATGTGTAATTAGAATGCTAATGCTTTCTATAGAAAACCCTTTGAAGAATCAGATAATTTACTAAAATGTATCAGAAATTGATAAAAATTTCTGATACAAAAACTTGTAAATAACTTATAATTATAGTTTTCAACTGAGCTTGATACATTTCCACCTTTATTAAATAGAGATTACGTCTCTAGCATTTTAGGAAATTAGAAACACCACACATAAAACATTTATAGTTGAAAACAAATCGTTAAATTTGATTTGTAGGCAGAAATAAAATCTATTTGAGAAAAATGAAGTGGAAAACGACAAATGAATGAGCTGAAGAAATAGAGAGAAGAGAAATAGAACGGAGGACATATTGTATGATCAAATCAACCGATAACACTACTTTTTCAATGCACGCCTCTCTCAATACCTAGTTGTGTTCAAAAATGCACTACATACATGGTTAATTGTTGGTTGTATTAACATTAACATTGTACCATCATTTTATTTTGTTAGATGGGCATATAAAAACCATTTAATTATGCAGCTGGACATTCGTACAATCCACGATTTGCTAAAATAATGGTTCTCCAGAAACTAAAAAAAACGCACATAGGTGTTTGTGAACAATTCTGAATGATTTTTCGATTCAACTTTACTCCAAAGAAACATTCAAAAATACTAATCCCATATTTATGATGTCATTACCCTTAACTGGCATGTAAGATTACCATCGGGTAGGATTTATTTAATACTGTATAAGAGCACACACTCGAAGAGAGTTGATCCATCTATCGGTCAAACAGAACGCATTTTTTGTGAGATAATAAATAATTCAAGCGGGTCATAAAACGAACCAATAAATCAGAACGACAGGCGGTGCAAAAAAAAAAAACAACAGTTGAGTCACTAAAAATTGGACGGAACTATTATTGAATATGGTTTCAAAAGGAGTACGTAATAAATCAATAACTATAAGAAAAGACATGAAAACCAATGGGTGGTATTTGGAGGAGGTGTTAGATGGATCGGTTTTTGTCTCTTCTTTCAATGTGTGAGTGTGTGTGTGTGTGTTGTTTCGAACCCAGCGTGGACGAATGATTGAGTGCTCTTTTTCTCCCTGCAGTTTGCTTCTTGAGTCCTCACTATTTTCACTAATTCGAATATTAAAAGGCGGACAATAGATGGACTCATTAATTTATTCATAAAAATGAATTATGAAATAGATTGCATAACAAAAAAATAAAGTACACAGCTGCTGAATCGCGATTTTTTTCTGGGTGTTAGACCATATTTCAATAAGAAAATTTAACAATGAATAAGGAACTATGAAAGTTCACGGCGAACACTTACAACAAACAGTATTTAAAAAAAAAAAAACAAAGCTTAGGAAATGTGAGAAGGTAAAATGGCTATGTTTTAAGCTAAAATTTGAAAATGGGAGTGTGTTTTCTCCACACGATAGGTAGTAAACATAGAAAATAGTTTTCCAACCAAATATTACACATAGTGAAGTATTTACCTAGTATAAATTATAAGTGATCCAGCCAGTGTTTTCTTATAATAATTTGTCTTGAAAATTTGTTTCTCTATTTTTCATAATTGTATAATTTTTCAGGTAATCTACTGCTTTGTCACTATGAGCCTTCCGAATAGAATCACAGCCACAATCCGCCAAAAGTCGTGGTGGTCACATGTCGAAATGGGCCCACCGGATGCGATCCTTGGTGTTACCGAAGCGTTCAAAGCTGACTCAAACCCGAACAAAGTCAATCTTGGAGTTGGAGCTTATCGCGATGATCAGGGTAAACCATTCGTTTTGCCATCGGTTAGAGAAGCAGAAAGACAAGTCATTGCCGCCAATCTCGATAAGGAATATGCGGGAATCGTTGGATTGCCTGAATTTACAAAGTCAGCTGCAATTTTGGCGTTTGGTAAAGATAGTGAAGTCATCAAGTCGAATCGAGTATTCACGACTCAAAGTATCAGTGGAACCGGCGCTTTGAGAATCGGATCTGAGTTTTTGTCGAAATACTCCAAATCGAAAACCGTTTATCAACCGACACCAACTTGGGGAAATCATGTGCCAATTTTCAAGTGTACCGGAATGGAAGTCAAAAATTATCGCTACTATGATAAGTCAACCTGCGGATTCGATGAATCTGGTGCACTTGAAGACATTTCCAATATCCCAGAGGGTTCGAATATTTTGTTTCATGCTTGCGCCCATAACCCAACAGGAGTTGATCCATCGAAAGAACAATGGAAACAAATCTCGGAGATTGTGAAGCGTCGAAACCTTCTGGTGTTTTTCGATATGGCTTATCAAGGATTCGCTTCGGGAAATGTTGATCAAGATGCATTCGCCGTTCGATATTTTGTTGAACAAGGTCACAATATTGTTCTTGCTCAATCATTCGCAAAAAATATGGGATTGTATGGTGAACGGGTTGGAGCGTTCTCCATTGTCACACCAGATGCCGAAGAAGCAGCCAGAGTCGCTTCCCAAGTGAAAATCATCATCCGTCCAATCTACTCGAATCCACCTGTTCATGGTGCCAGAATCGCTTCCAAAATTCTCCAAGATCAACAGTTGTACAATCAATGGCTTATTGATGTTAAATTGATGGCCGATCGAATCATCAGCATGAGATCGGAATTGAAGAACTTGTTGAAAAAAGAAGGATCTGTTAGAAATTGGGAACATATCACCAACCAAATTGGAATGTTCTGCTTCACTGGTATTCCACCCGCACAAGTCGAAGAACTCATCAAGAACCACTCTGTTTATTTGACGAAGGATGGACGTATTTCGGTTGCCGGAATCTCATCAAATAATGTTGGATATCTTGCTCATGCTCTCCACGAAGTCACAAAGTAAATGACAATTCGCTTGTTTTTCAATTTTGCACCTTTTTTATTATTATATATGAATGTCTGTTGAATACTGATTAGTAGTGTTACGATGTTATTGAGTTACTGTAGCTTCAGTTTTCTCATTCAAATATTTTTAAAATCAGCTCTCAGGGTTGTGTTTCCCTACCCACTTCTACGATTTGAAGTTTTTGTAAAGAAAAAAGGAATATGTGATTATCAGCGGAATCAGTTTTGGGTCTTATTTTTCAGTTAGACGGGTGAGAATCGTAACCTAAGAAAATCCAAAGAATGACAAAAAAATAGCTCCAGAGGACAAGTTCTAACTTCTAATATCTACAAAAAAGTATAGGCAAAGATTGAATTCTGATTTCATTCGAGCAAGAACTATTTGTTCGAAAATAAAATAAATAAAAATCTTTAACGAAAAAACAAGTAAAAAGGAGACCCACAGAAGGAGAAATCAAATTTTTCTCGATAAAAATCTCTTGTCACTCATTCACTCACTCATCCCGTCGTGTCTCGTCCCCGAGGACACAGCGAAATTCAATTTTTTGAATCAACTTCGCCCTTTTCTGTGCATTGTTGCGTACACTTTGATGTTTGCACGTTTGTCTGTTTAAATTTTAGTAAAAAATTATTTCCATAAGTTTATTCTTTAAAAAAAATGCTAGAAACTCGAATAAAACTTCCACATGCACCACAGACTAGGAAATGTGAGTTTTTCAAAAACCAGTAAACGAAATAAGTTTTTTTTCAGCTGATTTTTTGCTCGGTGCCCTGTTTGCCAGTATACACGTTCTTCTAACTACCCTTGTTTATCATCATGTTCCTAAGCCTTACATGGATGAGATTTTTCATATTGGTGAGTAAAAAGAGAGAGAGAGGTTGAAGCTTTTTTCGTTGATACCAACATTTTTGAATGCAAAAAATTATCGCTTCGTAAACTGATTCTTATTGATTCGATTAGTTTTGTTTCAGGCCAAACTCGTTCATACTGTGCTGGAAACTACAAATGGAATCCGATGATAACAACTCCGCCTGCGCTTTATATCCTCGCAATCCCATTTTGTGGTTATGAACGATATGTCAATTCGATTTTAATGTTTTCTGCGATCCCAGCGTTCTGCAGGTTTCGCCGAATGTTTTCAAGAGTGAGTTTAATACTAGAAAAGGTTCTATGATGAGTACCCATTTTTAATTTCAGGATGATGTTTGGTTGACTGGTGCTGTTGTTGGAAGTTTGCCGATTTTATTACAGTCCTCGGTTTTGTTCTATACGGATTTACTATCGCTGACAACTGTAATTTGGGGATTTTCTATAAAGTGAGTGTTTATAAATCAACTTCATAATTTCAGAATCCAGAATCTGGAATTAAAAACATAAATTTTCACTCAACCATCCATATTCTGATCATTTTAAAACCTGATCACTTTGAAGGAGATTTTCGCACCCATGAGATTGAGAATAGCTTGTTCGCTCTATTGTAATCTGTTCATGTTCTTTCCCTCAAAAATTGTTTTTTTTGTCTCACGGGTTGCTACTTTTTCCCGTCACTTTATGTGTTTCGTGTGCAACGCAGAACAGCAGCGTCCTTCAGGATTTTTCAATGGAAAACTATTTCTTTGTTTTTCACTTTTTTTTAGACCTTTATACACCCATAACGATAAAAGCGCTGTCTGAAGTTTCTGATTAGGAAATTTCCAAGTGACTAGTTGTCTTTAAATATAAAAATTTTCGGAATAAACCTTCGAGCCGAATATGTTTTCATTCATACTAATTTTCCTCCTATTTCTAGATCTCCAATCATATCTGCCATTTGCTTCACAATAGCCACACTATGCCGACAAACAAATATAATATGGGCAGCAATTTATGGATTTGCGTATCTAGTCACTCATTTCAACAAGAAGCAAAAGTTCTGGTCTTTATTCCAATCTTTTCTAGATTTGTGGCCTTTTGAGTTTCTCGCTATCGCCTTTGTCACTTTTATCTACTGGAACAATTATCAAATCGTTCTCGGAGATCCAAAAGCTCATGAACCCAAGTTTCATGTCGCCCAGTTTCTTTACATGTTCGCATTCTGCGCAGCTCATAATTGGTGTAATGTTTTATATAAGTCAATTGAATTGGCCAAGAAGTTAATATCGCTAAAATCCTTCATTATTCTCGCACTAATCGGAGTTGGCATCCATCATTTCTCTTATGATCATCCATATCTTCTTGCTGATAATCGTCATTTTACATTTTATATATGGCAAAGGTTCCTTTCGAAGCCACCAATTCGTCTTTCACTTGCACCAATTTATTTGATTTCAGTGTATCATATGAGTAACACAACTTCACATGTTCATTTATTTTTCCATGCTTTATTCCTCTTTGCCTCATTTCTAGTTTTAGTTCCCGCTCATTTGTTTGAAATGAGATATTATATCATACCTTTTACTGTCTGGCGCCTTTCTTCTTTTTCTTCAAGAAATGCTGTAATTCTTGAAATGTTATCGAATTTTTTTATTTTTGCGGGTGTTATGTATCTATTCCTCTTTAAACCTTTCATTTGGTCAAATGATCCCGATTCACTTCAGCGTTTTATGTTTTAGTAATTAATAAAAATTGGTTTAAAAAAAAGGTTGTATTTATTATTTATTTTTTGAATAGGTCGTAACTCCATTCTTTATCTTTAGATCTTTTCTCACGTTTCATTTCAACTATTTATAATTTTACAGAAATCATGGATTTGACAGAAGAAGAGCTCGAATTGCAAAGGTATTGAAAAACAATTTTAATCGAGAACCATAATTATTTTTCAGAGAAGCCCTTATTCGAATTGAACAAGAAAGAAAAGATGCAGAAATAGCAAGAAGATTAGAAGAAAGAGAGTAAGTACATGTATTATGTTATATCTATGAACTGACCAACTATGTTATCGCTAACATCGAGTATCGGAAAGAGTAAAGATAGTTTCGAGTATTATAGGCTAGGAAAAATTACTTTTATGGACTTTAACCGTCAAAGTGAAATTTCATTATTTTTCAGAGCAGCAGAAAGGGCGGATCGTACATTAACCCCAGAAGAAATAGGTGAGTCAGATATATTTTCTTGTACTTCAACTTCCTACACGATGACGCATGGAGGACTTCACGAGTTCATGATTAAATACTGTAATACACGCGCATGTAATAATTTTTCTTATAATTTTCGAAGCCTTCACCGGAATTTTTATTAGGTGTACTTTGATTGAAGAGTGCGCTTAAAGTTTCAAAAAATTCAATAGTTACATAAATCTTTCAAAAGACTACTCTAGTTTCACAAAAATTATATAACTTCGACCCAATACTCTATTCGTATTCATGAAATCAAATGATCAATCGGTTGTCTAAAAATGAAGCTCATTGTTCGAGTGCTCCCGGAACAATCGTTTTGAGAAATCATTTGTTCGGGATAACGTTGTTTCTAACGATTAGTAAACAAAAAATTCATTAAAACGGTCACTGATAAGTTTTTCACGAATTTCCTTGACGAAAAAAAATCAGGTGATCACGAGATTTGGGAAAAGATTGTTCTAAGAGGGATAAAACATCTCTCCTAAGTTCCATCTACTGTAAAGTACTCTATTCTTTTCCAGCCAGAATATTAGATGAACGATTAGATGATCCTGTACAAATGATGCGAGAAATACGAGTAGGAAATCGAAGAAATCGTCCAAATAATTTGGACGGCCAAGCTGTTCGAGTTCAGAATGCACCACGAGATAGACGAAGAAGATTAAATGATGACGATGATGAAGGACTTGCGCATGGAGAACCAATTCCGAATCGACGAAGACTCATTTTGCAGCTTGAAGGAGAAAGAGAGCAGTTAAGAATGTAAGTTTCGCGATAATTTTGAAGAGAGCTTGGCGCAGACGAGGAGCTTTTCAAAATGGATGTGCTCGTTCAAATTTCCGACCCTAATCAGTTTTTTTTTCAAGGATTTTCAAGTTTAAATAAAATTTCATTCCAAGTTTTTCAGGGAAAATGATTTCTAGAATAGAAAACATTTAGATTTAGTATGAATTTTTTCACAACTTCACTAGTTTTTTCTCGGAAATCAGAAAATTTCAAAAAATTTAATCAAGAGTTGTACTAATTTTCACTTTACCGAATGAAACTGAATTTACATTAGACCGTATTCGTTCTTTAACGCTGTGTTTTAAAAATTAATCAAAACTTTCAGCACTTTCGGTGGTAATCGGGTGAACAACATAAATGTAGACGTAGACAATGGCAGTTCTTCTGATTCTGAAGTCGATGAAGAAGAAGAAGACGAGAATGGAGATAATGAAATGGGTGAAATGTCTGGCGAAGAGGAGGAAATAGAAATGGACGAAGAAGTCGAAGACGAAGCATCTGACGGAGAAACCTCGTCCTCAGAAGATGACGACGATAGTGATATAATTGTGGAGAATATTGTTCCACCTCAAAGATTTCACGATCAAAATAGAGATATTGATCATATAGCATTTAATGCACGACCAATCTTTGAAGAAGAAGCCGAAGTAAGTTTTTAATTTATCAGGTACATTATCTGAAGCACAAATTTTAGGTCTTATTTTAAGTTTAATTAATGGTGAAGTATTTTGAAACAATGAAATAAAGTATCAAGTTAAACGCTTTCCTTATTTGATATCAGTTCCAGGCGGCCTATCGAGGAGAGTTAGAAATATTGGAAGTACCTGATTTGATTGATATGGCTCCATTACAACGTGCGGGTGTCAGAACTCTTCAAGTACCAGTCACTCCACCAAGAAATAATCGAAGGTTAGTGTTTTGTGAACTTTTAATGGAAAGATCAAATATCTGAATAACATCTCCAGAATGCTGAAAATGTGTTTTCGGATGTTTTCGTTAGTTTCTTAGTTTATTGTTCGAGAAGAGAACCGGTACTGTAGTGAAGGAACCAATATCTCTATGAAATGCGAAAAAATTACAGAGATGCTCAGTATGGCGATTGCACATTATGCTTTGAAATTCCAGTTGATCCTACAGGCTGTAATCAATGCAAACAGTTGCTTGGATGTAGAAGGTAAGTATTATGTTGTTCGTAGAAATTGACAAAAAGCGAAAATATGAACTAAAAGTAAAATTAATCTTCAAAAGAGTATATCCTGCTCTGAAGTAAACTCCTGACTTATTCTCTCAATCGAAGGGAAAATCTTTCATTGACAGTTAAAATCCTATCTTCGATTACGGCTTATAAATAATTATGTTATTTTTATTTGAAAATAAAAATAATCTTCAAAAGAGTATATCCTTTTCAGCTGTATTAATACGTGGTACGTCTCGTCATTCAACTCACATAGAGTCCCAACGTGTCCTCTCTGTCGTTGTCGTTGGTCAAATCGTCCAGATGTCAGACAAATGCGTTACATTGAAGCCGAAAAGAGACGTGCCCATTTGCGCCGCTCAGTAACAGCACCAAGCGCTACTCGTAATCGTCGACATTAATAGGTTACACCTCAAAGTTCTGTGAATAGAAACGCATATCTGTAAATAACGTTCGCTATTTATTTTTCTTGTTGTGAACCGAAACTCTTGTTGTGAATGTCACAAATTTATTTGAGCACCGAAAATGGCATTAAAGCTTAAAATTTGAAAAAAGTATTTGACAAAGAAAAAGTAAAGCATGCAATATAATTAGAAAATAAGTGAAAAAAGGAAAATGCTATTAATTCGTTTGAGCAGCCTAGTACTGTACTCGTCGGATTGTTTGTTAATATTATTCGAAAAGGCAAGAAAAGAAAATTAAAAAATGGCAAAAGAAGGCGTGAACATGATAACCGGACTGAAAGATTTTCACAGACGGAAAATTGTAGTGTACCCGATGAATTCCAGAGATGTCATGAAAGAAATAGCAATGATAATAGTTGAAGGGAAGAAAGAGAAGAACCTAGGTATATTGAGCAATTTGAGATACCAATGTATCGATCGACGCCAAACTTGCCGCTTTCGAACCTTGGCACATATCTTTTTGGGCTGCTGGCATGTTTTCATCGCAATGAATTGGATGGTAAATGTGGACAAGGCCAGGCTCCGGTGTTCGGATAACTCGCAGATTTCCTGATTTAATAGCCTGAAATTTATCGTGTTAAAAAGATTATGCGAATAATTTCGTAGGATGATCACAAAGAACATCTTTCAGGTTATTTTCGAACTAGAAAAAATTACCTTCTCAAAAAGATCGACATCTTCTTTTCCCCAGCCCTCAATTTTCGTGTCAAAACCACCGATTGTGATCAGATCCGATTTATACATCGCGGCGAGACCATAGCCAAAATTACGGAAATATCCGCGTCTTCTACCGTAATGGAATGCATCTGCCATCAATTTGTCATTTTCCGACCAACTTTCGTGAGAAAATTCAGAAAATACAATGGGGAAGTAGATCTGAAATATCAAATGTATTTTTTCATTGTGTCAAAAATAATCGAAAAAAAACTGGATGGACGGCCGTCTTCTATATCTCGTCTCGTCTTTGATAAATCAAAACTAAAAAATACCTGGGCATTCAATATTGTGTTCAATTTGATTCGCCTCAAAGCATCACATGTGAATAACATATCAACATCAGTGAAGAATAAAAGTGAATTATGTGGAAGTGCTTCAGCTCCTTTCATGAGTGCGATTCCACGCGAAAATGCAACATCGCCCATTTCGATGAGTGTCACAGGTATCATACTATCACGCAACATGGCAACAGTCTCTCTGAAATTATCCATTTGCTATACGTTTTGATCATGGTTTTCCAGAAAGTGTTTGTGGTATCAAACGACTGTCATTTTTTCAAAGAAGAAGGAAAATAACCTACCTGTTTTGTTCTTCATCTTCACTCGAATATAAGACAATTGTTAATGAAATATGTAAATCATCTCCACTTCTCGCACAAATACTCTTTAGATGTTCAGCGAATCTTGTGAATATGGCAGCTCTACCACGAAGTGGCATAATCATGTGAATGGTCGGATCTTCAACAAGAGACGAATTCGCACGAATATTTGATCTGAAAATAATCGGAAATATACTGTTATAATCTATTTTTCTCCAAAAACAATATGAACCGAACAAAAAGTAAACGGAAAACTTACCTAAAAACACTCTCATGCAATGTTCGCAATTTTCCAAACGTTTGCTGAACATATGCATGTCTTCTAACCGAAAGAGTAGTTCGATGTGGTGGTCGGAACTTTTTGAACCACAAAATCATATCGAGCACATAATCGACGCCCTTTGTTGGTTCGACACGCATATAACCGTACTGAAGACTTTGAAATTGGAGAACACGGCCACGTTGACGAGCATTCAGATTAAATTCATCGAATAGCTGCAAAAATTGATGACTTAGAGATGGGGAAGCAAAATGAATATGTGAAAAAAAACTCTCGAAATTTGAAATTGTTTCGGAAGTATTTTTGTCGGGGAAAAACCCACCTGTGTGATGATATCAGACATTTCTGTCCTAATACTTAAATCCACAGTATGACGTGGACAATTGACTCGATCCGAGCAGAATAATATCTTATTGTTATTAATATAATCCCACGGTGTCAAATCATTCGTTCGATTTGGTGTCATTCGAACCAGTGTCGCTTTTTTGGCAAATGATAGTTCGTCGTGAAGAGCAGCGCGACGAGCACGCGACGCTCGCAGTTTCAACTCGCGATTTCGAAGATGAACTTTTCGCATAACAGCCGGATCTTTGATTGGGTGAAGTGTTATGGCATCCTTGAGTTCTTTCATGTTTTTAGCATAAGATTCTTTGATTGCAGATTGATTATTATGGAATAGTTTTTGCATTTCATAATTCCATGTACATGCAACTCCAACATGTTTGCGAATACATCGACCAAGTTCGACATCTTCGTGGGATGTTAAAAGATGTTGAAGGCACGATTCGAGATGTGGCGATACTTTTCTATAAAGTGCACAATATGATTTAGATTTTTCATTGTTAACCTACAATAATGTAGCGCGACTCATAACAATACCCGGTCCACCCATACAATAGTTATCTGTTGATCCAAGAGCAAGAAGTCCGTACTCGGCAGTGTTACCTAAACCAGCCTGTCCAATAACATGAGCTCGAGAAGAATCAACAGATCGAAGGAATGCAGCCAGTTCTTCACCACGAATATAAAGATCGTCGTCAGCACGGAGAAACCAATCATATTCATCAGCCTATAAAACAAAAATCATTTTGTAATCACATATATTCATATAAGATATCAAAGAGAGATACGAGCGTTTTCAGATCTATGTAATATCGAAAATTTTATCGGTACCACGCGCCCCGTTGGACAAAGCACGCGACGCAAGACGCAACGCATGATTTTCTCATTGAAAAGTTAGTGTTGCGTGTTTGCGGCGCGTGCTTTTTCCATGGAGCGCGTGGTACCGATACAATTTTGGACTATAGCTCTTCAGAATAGTTTCATTCGGTTGAAACTGATTCCTTTAAAAACAACTTGAAGGCTGAATTTTTTTCATGAAAATTGGGTGGTTTGCTGATTCTTTTTTTTGTCGTATTACATTAAACTTATATGAAAAGTGAGAAAAAACCGACCATATTCTCCGCGAGCCATTTCACCATAGCAAAACTCTTTTTCTGTGGCGGATATGTGTCATCAACACCTTTCAATCGTATAACAGGCATATCTTCATGAATCGTTTGAGTCCCTTCAGCCACAAATATCAATACTTTTCCAGGTATGTGTTGTGCCCATGTTTTCCATACATTATATGCTCGTGTATCCACATATTTTGCCGCTGTCATAATTGCGACAAGAATTAGACCTCGTCGATGACCGGGTAAACTTTGGGATCGCGTGAAAACATCCTGATCTGCTATTCGAGATATGATATCAAAGTCTGATGAAGATTTCGAACTATAAGGTGATGGATCACATCGAATCGGTTCAGTTAGCGATTTTATTGTTGTTGAGTAGTAACTGAAAACTCGTAAATAAACAAATAAATACTGAATAAAACTTACGTAGCTGTAAATCCAAAAAGAATTCCAATTAATATTGTGGTAAATGATCGAGAAACTGGCATTCTCCAACCACCCCTCTGAAAAAATGAAATGTTTTTTAAACCAAGCAAGAGATAGAAAAAATATGAAGAGTTTCACTGTTGAAAAACTCACCAATCTCATATCCATTAATTAAAACAAATATCTAATTAAATATATTTCGATTTTCTATATCGATGATTATTTCCTTCGTTTCAAAAATGAGCTAGTTTTAGATGATAACAACAAGAAATAGTTGACTTCAAGCGACATAAAAAGTGAAGATCGGCCGACTTTTCAATGCTGATTCATACCAGATGACAAACGAGAAAGAGCAAAATCAAAAAACAAGTGATTGATTTGATTGTGCGCAAACTGCAACAGATATAATGATTTATTGTTCTTATACAAAGTGTGAAATAATAATTAATTACGATGTGCTGCGAAAACTGGAGAAGAGAAGATCAGGAAATGTGGAAAAAATTGAGAATAAGAAGAAAAAGAGCCAGAGGTTAGATTTCCGGGCGATGATTAGGCTTTCTGGTGTGACTTTTCACATTTCCAATGAAACCTTGGCCTTTAGAAACGTCAGGGTTTGGACAATCAGGTTGATGTATTTGCAAAATACATCAAGATGAAAAAAAAAATGAAATTTAAAATGGAGATTGGGCTTTTTTGTAAACTATCTTTTTCGACAAATTCGGGGTCTTCATATGATAGTTCACCAATCTTACTAATTTAAAAATATAAATAGAAACTTTGTAATAAAAATTCCGTTACTGGATTAATTCTTTCGAAGCCAAGAATAATAAGTCGCTTATTAAAAAAAATGGAGACAATTCAAAAATGGCCTACATCAGAGATCTTATCGAAAATTCCAAAGAAAAAAGAAAAAAACGGCGGTTAGTTAGATCAGTAGGTCAATTCAGGTACAAAATAGCATGTCGGAAGGAGGAAATTGGCTACATTTTTATAATTTTTTTCTCAACCGACAATAACTCGCTAATTTGTCATATTTATTAATAGCAAATTTCGAAAATGGAAGTACTTGAAAGTTCGCGAACTGGTTTGTCCTCCGCCTAATTGTTTTCCATTTTTTGGTCACTCATTTTCATTTTTTGAGAACTGACAGAAATATTTGACAAGTTGAGGTGTCAAGAACTGGTTATTAAAAATAAACATGAAAAAACGAAATCAAATAATTGTGATATCGCATTTTTGAGAGAAAAAAGACGATTTCTTAAAAACTGTAGTTACACATATTCCTTATCTCCAGCTTTTTCGTGGATTAAAAGAAAAGAAAAAGTTAATTTGATTAAGTGTGGCAACCTTTTGGTTTTAAACTATGATTACGACAGGAACAAACTCATAAAAAACAGAACATGGAAGATTACGGAGAATACAGTAACCAAAAAGATCTTAGAAGATATGAACTTGACATTTTTCATTTTCCAAGTACATAAAATAGGTACATCTCTCGAACAAGCTAATATTTATTTAATTTTTTGTCACTGGTTAGAAAAAGAAACAAAAAGTTCCGTACGATGAAATGATCAGAAGAAACAAAAAATAGAGAAACCAATGTTCAAATTTATGAATATGAGTCAAATTCGACAAAAATCAATGTTATCCCCGAGACATAACAAAAAAACCGACAAGATGATAGATAAAAAACGAAAGAAATAGAAGAAATGGGAGGAGAAAAAAGAGACGATTGAGAGCGAGAAAATGACAAAATAATTGTGTCAATCGGGTGCAACAAAAAGGAGAAGCAAACAGTGATATGGAAGAAAATGTTACATTTTAGCAGGTAGATCTAAGGTCAGTCACAACAATGATTTGTTCCTAAAAAAATCCATCGAAAACGTTCAATGATTACGCCGAAACCAATTAAACGGTCAGCGATATCATCTTACTCTCACGATTCGGATGGAAACAGAAAAAAAATGAGAAGATGGCACAAACGATGGCACACCTCTTCGAAGCCCAAGCCGCTTTTGAGAACGATCTTCGGTGTGGTTTAAAACGAAATCAATAATCTGTACCTGATATCAAAACTCTGCTCAGGTGCAGGAAAATAAACATTATCATTGGGAAGCGTGATATCGGTTTTGGTTAAACTATTGGGATGTATACTTAGATATTACAAAAGGTTACTGACTTCGAAGCTCAACAACTCATATTTTAATTTTTTTAGAAAACGCTAATTATTTAGATCAAAAAGATAGTCAAGACAGAAAGAGCCAAATCTACAGAAGTTCTATTACAAAATTCAGCTCCTATGGCATTTCAGTTGAAGTTTAAAAATGTGAAAGACAGATTCTTCATGGTCATTTGGGATCGTATCCTGATAACTTATCTATATTTCTGCGCACTAAAATTCGAATTGAAGGGAACGCCAAGTTCCGTAATACTAACCAGAACGATGGGTATTTCAACATGACCAATTATTCTTGTTTTTCACTCATTTATATTATCTGTCAGTTACGGTTTTATGAGTGTTGGAAAAGACAAATTAACCCAAATGACTAAGCCGACTGGAATTTATAGAGAAAAAAAATACATCTCACTTTTTTCAATAACATAATATTTCAACTATTTTGGTCCCTATTGATACTAATCATTAGTGAAAGTCATCCCTATTGTTTCATATCAATAGACTGAATACTAAACAAAAAGGGCAAATATGAAATAGTGTAATAACTGACTGGAACTTCCTTGTGGACCAATAATCGGGCAAAAAAAAAGAGAATCGGAAAGTTAGAGAGAAAGAGAGAAAATATTAATGAATAGGCAAAACCTGAAACTGAGCTCGAAGTTCTCTTTCTTTATTTTTATATGTCAGTAGACTTCGACCAATTCAAGGTCAAATGTTATTTTTGTCATGTCTCGGTGTGAAATTATCACATGCCTCTGTCTCAATAACAATCACATGAAATAATAAAAGTATAAAAAATTGGCGAGAGGTTTACAACTTCAAACAAATATTTATTGTTTGGCCAAACATTTGGCGGCTACGAGTGTTCAAAGATTGCAATGTTTCAGTGTTTGCTCATACTCACACCACGGAACGCGCAAGAGAAAAGACAAAAACCAAAATGGCGAAGCAGCACGCACCAATCATGGGAAGGTCAAATGAACGGAAGGGTCTTTTAGAATGTAGGAGAAATGAAATGAAACGAGGTCTAATTATACATCTATGTAACAAGATAGTACCAAAAAATGATTGGAGTGAGGAAAGAGAAAGGTTAAATAAAAATGAAGAAGTGAAAAACTAACCAGGCCATTTTTGCAAAGATTTCAAGCATTCAGAGAGAAAATAGAAGAACATTGGTGAAAATTTGCGATTTTTTAATGCATTTCTCTCTAAACTTCGGTGTTTGTTTGGATAGAATTAGGGAGAATTTGCAACGATGAAACTTTCTCCATGTATTCCATTTTATATAATGCGTATTAATATTGATATTTCAACAATAACTAAGAAACAATACTAAAATAATTCTGCTCAAGCATTTTCATTCGCTTGGAGGTTTTCATAAGTCAAAGGATGTATGCTCACTTTTCAGTCTGCAAATTCAAAAAAAAAAAAAAACCATTGTTTGCACATGTTTGTGTGTTGCTCACACCTGTGCAATGTTCGGTGTTCACCGTCACCACTGAACACCTTTTCATCAATTTTGTTTGTAGAAAGTCAGAAAAATGGTTAATTAGATAAACTATTAACCGCAAAAATGAGGGAGGTACCAACTGAGGTATGTTGCATAGATTAGTAATCTAGATGGTCATTTAGATTTTTGTTATGAGAAAGAAATCCAGCCTGGTCATTTTTACTCGACATGAAACTTTTCGAAAATTGGCAGGGGTTAAAACACTCGAATTGTTAGGATGAAATTACAAAATAGAATATCCCATATCTATAGTTCAAAGTTCCAATGAGTCATACGGAGAGCCAAAAAATATGAGACAATTCAACAAAAAAAAAACGGAGATATGTCCTCTTTTCAATAAACAAATCATCATAAATTTATAAACTATTCGCGATGAGAGTTACTGAAAAACAATATACACATATAACAAAACGAATGATAACTATAGGGTCTTGTTCGATCAACGATGCGAAAAAAAAACGAAAGATAAGCTTGCCAAAACTTGTCTGATGAATATATACGGTTTAGAACAAAACGCTAAACAGAGAAATGAAACACAATCTTTGTACAATAATATTTATGTTTGCAGGTGTAGGTGAGAAAAAAGAACCGGATAGAGAGAATGTGCTGAGATAATACCAATACTTTGAGGTCATGTAAATGTGTAGATGAGATAACAATCTTAGAAGGTCTTGGCTTGATTCGATGCGCGAAGAAAAGACAAAAAAGAATTATAATAAGGAGAGATTTATTGAAACTATCAATGACACTTTTTTTTTTGGTCTATATGATAGATAAGAATTGGCTATGCTAAGCATGGAACGACCATTCGAATGAATAATGGAAAAGATTGAATCATTTTATTGCCATTTTCTAATTTTTTTATTATCTTTTTGAAACAACGAGAAAGCCTACACCAAATATGAAAACAGAACCTATCGGTATACTTTTAAACGTTCACTATTAAAATAGAAACAAGGCGACAGAGATCTCACTGCTGTGCCCGAAAGATCGTAGAAACGAAAATTAGTATCCACAAAGGCTCTTTAAGATCGTAATAAGTTGAAAATTTTGAAGAGAAAACATATCGAGACCGTCATTTCCACTCAATAAGGTATCAAAAAACGTGTCAAACTTCAAAAACATTATCGAAAAATGATCGATTCGCTCGTGTGAAAAAAACTCAACTTGAAATTTGAAAATTCATAAATTTTCTAATATACCTTGATCTCTTCACAGAAAAATAGGTATGAAATGACGAACCACAAAGACAAGAATCGGCGGTGAAATTTAACAAAAATTTTCAGTAGAGCGATTTAAGAAATTCAATTTTCTGGATAAAATCGAAATTTCAAAAAAAATATTTCGCGCCAGCTAGAAGTTGCACACTACAATTATAAGTAGGGTACCATGTGAACAAGTCTTTTGAAATGACCTCGCTTTTCGGTATGTTTTCTTAACTAACTGTAGAACAAGAGTAATAAAACATGAGAACTGACAAAGCGATGAAAAATGAGAAAGTTTTTTATGTTGTAACAATCTCTAGAACAACTTTCAGACAAGTTTTAGCTTCTTCTATGCGCGCTAATAACGAGATGATGAGAACCTGGTCAAGCTTTTTCGAGATAGGAGAAACGGCAGGGTTGATGAATCTGCGCAGAAGTTTTTTTTTTCTTCCGAGAACCGCCGACAAAAGACGAAAACAAACTGTTCCTTTAGAAAAGAGAAAAAAGAAGACAATATAGTGAAAAGAAGCATCTTTTTGTCTACATTATGTAGGACATGCTTATTTGTGAGAGCTGTTCAAATACGATCAACAGATAGTTTTGTTCATTTCAAAATAATAAACAAGCATGATTTTTGTATGTGTTAAACGAAAATTTATACAAATATTTACGTTTGTCATTGGTGAAGATTTTATTGGAAAACTTCTCCAATTCGTATATTTGGCGAAGCGCAATTGACAAGTTTGATCATATATAAATAATGTTTGAGCGAAGAGTTTTGCAAAAGTTACAGTAGATCTTTGAACGTCTAAAAAATGAAAGTAGTTTTTCAGTTTAGCAAACAATGTCAGTGAAATTTCGAGAGGACTGTTATTTTCAAAAACTTTCTAGAAGAGATCTTATCATTTTAATTTATAGCGTGGCTAGCCATTTGGTAAAGGTTGGAAAGTTTCTGGTCTGAAATTAAAAGAATTGAAACTGAGCGAAGAGATTTCTCAACCTGGTTTTTTTTTGAACATGATGTTTTGATTGCCAAATATACAAAACGTGTTAAACTGAAATTGAATTAAAAAATTAAAACTCTGGATTTCGTACAATCACAAGTCCGATTTTTCTTCTTCTGCATGGGAAAAATTGCCAAATGATGATTGTGTTCGATAAAAACGAATTTCAAAATACAATTTTCCCCACAAAAACCCTTCTCTGTGTAACTGGCGAATACATATCAAATACATAAAATGATTGAAATAATGAACGAGAAAAAAAAACTATAAGACTGAAACGCGCGGAACTGATTGGGCAATTTATAACTTCTTATTACAGACAACATTTCTCATCAACCTGAAAATAGACAGTCGGCCCTTTTATCTTTAAATCTATGTTCAATCAAATGAAAAAGTTCGTTTTTTTCTCATCATATGACAATTAAAAAGTGATTAAAACAACAAAATCACGGAAAAACGAATAAAATGAATATGAAGAACAAGCTTCATTGAAACGATTAAAAGTCATTTGAATTCAGATAAAACGCCTCCTTTTCAACACATTCCTACACAAAAAGAATACATACATAATCGTGAAAAATTAACGGCAATCAAATCGCTCAAGGGTCAATTCAAACTGTTTGTTCTCCTATTTACAATACGTTTCTTTTTTGCTTCGCTTTTGTGTTGAACATCGACTAAAAAATTGGTCAAATATGACGAACTTTTTCGACCAAAACATTCTAAAGCACAATTTTGTTTGCTGATTCGTGTGAAAAAGAAACATTTTTTTTTTTTTGAAATTACTTTGGAAGAACAGTGTCTGGGAGTAAAGTAATGTACACGTTTTCAATGAACTGCAGTTCATTTACTCACATGTTAACAGGGAATTTGTGGACTACGAGAGAGTGAAGGTGCAAAATGTTTCATTTTGTCCTATAACTGCTCACATACGATAAAACACAATGGATATGGAAGATTTCGTGTTACACACAAATGGCTGAAAAGTGCTTTTTTAGATCAGGATATCTGTAATTACTTTATATCACAGTAGCAAAAAATATGGAAGAAATGAAAACAGGTGGCTCGGACTCCGAAGCCAGGCATGCTTATTTACTGCATATTTTTATTATTAAAGCAGAATTTACAGTTTCAAGGAATCTATTCGAATAAAAAATTCCCGAAAACTTATTTTTTAACATTCACAACAGCATGTTGGAACCGCATATTTCACAAGATACAAGATTGTGCCAAACTGCTGTCATTTATGAGAGCATCGGTCTTTTCCTCACAACAAAAAAAAACATCACAAATTGTTTCAATAAAAAAAGACGATGCGGTTCGACAGAATCAAGAGGAACAACACAACAATAAAATAATAAGTCTAATAAAAAACAAGGAAGGTGCGGCATTTGTATTGTAATCAAAGAGGCAAAAGGACCTTCATATAAATGTGTGCAATAAGAAGAAGAAATAAAACTGGATGGAGGAACAAAACGCGCAACATCTGTGGGTGGAAGGAGGGAAACGAACAGACAATACAACGCCATCACTAAATGACACCAATGAGGAAAAGAAGAAAAAAAGAAGAAGAATGATCAACATAGAACGAGGTGCAGTTTGTATATATTTTTGATTGAATGCCTGCCAAAACACTTGCTAAATGTTCTCATAGATTATTGGTGCAAGTGGTTGTCAATAGAGTATTACGCTATTTTGAATGTCACAATGTTTGCATGTACAGTTTTTTGTAATTAATAAAAATTAGTAACAGACTTTGTCAGACTACGCAATATTTCAATGATTATCCTAACAAATGGGCTGCTGACCGATAAACCAACTTTTAATAAATAGGAACAGACAAAATTATGAATAGATATGCAAAACTCTAGAGCATCAAAATTGAGATGCAATGAAAAAGAAGACTAAATAATTTGAAAAATTTTGCAGAGTTTCTCTACATTTGTAAACAATTTCATTTTGCAGAAGAATTCATATCGATACAGCACATTCTAAATGTAAACAACTGACGTCAGTTTTCAGAGCAAAGAACTTTCTGGATGTCAGCCGGATAGTACTTTTATTGGATTCTATCAAATATCCTCGGAAAGCTTTCGTCATAAGACGCAAGTTTTCCTCTTTTTGTGAAAAATGGTCACATTTGTTTTTTTGTTTATTCATTTGAAACAGAAGGTGTGACTCATCTCTGTTGTCAAAAAGATCTTCCGAATTTAGAAAAAAACAGCATAAAAAACAGAAAACTACGGTGTTCAATGAAGTGACGATTTTTTGAACTGTCTTATATAAATTAATTATCCCGAGCCTAGTTCTAACGAAATGAGTGTTTTTTATTGCCAATTTTTGAATTAAAAGGTAATGTTCCCACCCAATCACCTCAGTATACTTTGAAGAGGGGAATTACTATATTTGGTGGCAGGCACAACTTTTGCAGAAACAAATTTCGAAAAATGTTCGCACAGACAAGACACAACAGCTGTCTTTCGTTCAGCCACGTCGAAGTGCGACAAAGTACAAAACGAACCTCCTATCACAAAGTAATATCAAGGTCATTTTCCCTCGCCCTCACAAATCTCATTTGCTAACCAAAACAAATGAATCCTGTCTTCGAAATTAGATCAGGCTAACGAGAATGATCGGAACGACAAAAAACTGTAGAGGTACTTTAAGTGTTGATGAGATGACACTTATGCTGATGATGGAATGTGTTGAAATGAATAGAATGATGGAGGGAAAAAAGAACAACTAAACTTATGATAATTATGCATATATTCGATTAAAGTTGTGGGTTGTGTAATGTTCGGAAATTGATTTTGAAAAAGAAAAGCATGTGGATTGGTGACTCACAAGGTCATGGAACACGGCACCTGGTTACACAAAAAAATACTTCTAGCTGAATAGTTTAGCTGAAAAGGGAAGTGATTCGAGTAAAACTATGTGGTTTATTCGGATGTTGATGAATATTTATATTTGGAGCAAAGACGGGATTCTTTCAACCCTAACAAATAATGAAGATACACTCCAACTATTTAGTACTAATACAATGCCGATAGTAAAATGGTATGTGAGATAATAACTTTCATTTATCTAATTTCCGGACAGAAACTTGATTAGCTACAAAAAATTAATAACTATAGCTGAATAGCATGTTGAACTCATGCAGTTCTATTGAAATGTTTTTTTTTAAATTACAACTGAATTTTGACTCAAAAAAAGCTGAAATTTTCAACAAAAAATTCTCAGAAAGGCTTTCTGTAGACAGTCTGGATTCGAGTAATTCATCTTTTTGGGAAAACGCAGTTCTGAAACTAGGTCTACTTGCCATACAGGATTTCACAACGTGGAGAAGTGAATAGATTATAAAAAAGAATCGGTCCTAATTCATAAAATTCAGAAATAATTGCATATTGGTGATGTGTTTTAAACAATATCAACCAGCTGCGAATCTTTGCAATAGGAATACTGTAGTCCCCGTCAACCGAAAAAAAAAAACTGAGAAAATGTTTTCAAAAATAGTCTGTAAAAACAGATTCTGACACCGAGAACTCGTGTAATTCCATCTGATGTTGGAAAAATGCAACTGTCAATGTGGTTCGTATTACCGATGGAACTTTGTCCTTGAGCTTTTTTTCCAGATGTCCACTTATTCACGTTTCCAATTTTTTTTCGATTGACGGATATTAATAATACATCTCAAATCATGGAGAACGTTTTAATTACAGTACATTTGTTCATAACTAATAGAAAAACCACGAACTATAACGACTATGTTGAGAATTTTCGGTGTATTGCGGTCTCAGAACTCATTTCTAACGATCAAAGAGGATTACTTGATGAATTACTTCCATATTAAAAACTACATACCACACAATTTTGAAGCTTCAATTGTTTAACAAAGTAACCTTATTAGGTATCTATTGAATTCATCAACCAACACTTTTGTACCTCGAATATCATCAGAAGTAAATTAGTTTCAGCTCTTCGAAAATATTTAAATAATTTTAAAATGACAAATTTGGATTTTTCAGAACTAGTTCAGTGTGTCACGTTTTCAAAGTTCTATTGCTTATCCGGGGAGGTCAGTCAACGGAAAAAACTATATGTAGTTTGAACCGACGAAATAGCAGGTCAAAATGAGAGATTTTGAAACTTTTCAAAATTTGATCTACTTTTCGTTAGCTGACCTCCACGGATAAGCAATAAATCTTAGAAAAAATGAAATTTTTAAAAATTTTCATATGAACAGTGACGCAGAAGTTGAAGAATAGTATTAAAAAAAACGTTTGAACCACCAATTTCCTACCTAACCGTCACTTTCTCAACTTCACACCCACTTAACTTCCTTCAAAATAGCCATAAGTACATATTATATGGACTTTTCAAGGTTGATACTAATTTCTGTTCGTGAATTCATTAACGTATCAAGTACAGAAATCTAACTGGAATAGTGAGAAGAATGAGAAACGATTCACACAAGATGAAGTATCTGATCAGAATTTTCAGTGTGAATGAGAAAAAATTAATTGCATGTCATTAGATTTTCTGGAACATAGAACGTTATAACATTTTTAATTTGGCATCTAATTCCGAATTTTAGATTTTGGAAGTGCTTAAAAAGCATTAAGTTTAGGAACAAGAAATAAGATAAAGACTAATTATTTTTGAAAAATAATACTCTCTTTGGTTTATTAAGAACTAAGCCATTGTAATAACTTTTTCAACTAATCAAAATTTCTGAGTAAACGTCGATATTTGGTAAAAGAATTTGAAAAATGTTCGAAATTAGTTGTAATTTTTAAAGTATTCATCTTCAAAGGTCATTTTCCTTTTCGCTAACTTTTCAACTCGGCATTTTTTCATCAAATGTACATCAAATCCAAAAGACAAACACTTTCCTATGATAAACTTTTTTTTAACATTCTCTTCGTCTATTTAAAAACGTCAATATTGTGGACACTGGCGCATTTGTTCTCAAATGTGTGCTCTTCTGAAAAAGTGCACCTGGTGGTGTGAGTCGAAGCGAGTTAATCGTTGCGCAGCTCACGAGTTTTGCTAAGCTTCACATTTTTCAACATTTGTGCGAGAAAAAAAAACGAAAAACATTACGTTCCTAAACTGGTTTTCATTTATTTCTAATGTGATGATTCGATCGACGACAAGAGAAAATGTGTTCGGAAAATGTGAAAATAGTTGAAGTATTGACTAGAGGTTGTAAAAATTATGAGAAACTACGTGAAAAATTCGGTGATGAAAATGTGATTTTGTACGATTTTGGAGAATATCAAAAAATTGTCGATGGTCAAAAAACGTTGGACGAGGCAATTAAAGTAAGTCAATTTGCGTTTTTTTTTGCCGTTCATAGGGACAAGTTTTTAGCACAACGGAAGGAATCTTGTATTGCGATTAATAATTCACAGAATAGATGAAGATGTCGAGGAAGAAAATATTGCGGTCAAAACTAAGAAAGTTATTAAAGTGCACGATGGAATGGATACAAATCCATTGTTGATCGGATTAGCAAAAGTGAGATAGTCTGGGAAATTTTTGGTCAAAGGTCTATCAATTTTTATTTGCATAGAAAAAAAAATAGAAATGATTCTTTCCGAAAAAAAGAAAACAAAAATTGAACGTTTTAAAAATCGCGCTCAGGCCTGCACATCTAACTGTGTCTCAAGGCGATGAATTATTTTTCGTTGTGTGCCTTTAGAATTATACAGTAACCATTAATAACAATAAAAATAATATTTTTTGCAAAGCTCTCACAAAATATTCAATGATTCAGATTGATATAGCTAGCAATGACGGAACGATATGTGGGAAGTCTTATCGAGTTCCGAGTAACACAAGTAGATACTCTGAAAAACTGATGAGTGCTCCGAAAAAATACAAAATTGGAAAAAAATTAGGCGAAGGAACGCTGGGCAAAGTTTACATCGCTGAAGGCAACAAAGGTGGAACATATGCTGCAAAAATCATACAAAAAAATGGACGACGGCTACCACAAGAAGCAGATGTACACTACCTGAGTAAGTTGAGTGATTCGAAAAAATTCAAGAAAGTTTTTTCAGAGCTGCTTCATCATAAACGAATTGTTGAATATATGTATATAATAGAACCTGTAAATTCGAATGAAATTCATATTTTGATGGAGTATATGTATTCCGGATCACTAAAAGATTATATAGATAAAAATGCACCACTTCACAATGAGTTAGTCAAATGCTATATCAAACAGGTATATTTTTATTTAAAAAATGAAACATATTTTATTTTCGGTTTAGGTCGCTGAAGGGTTAGAATTTTTGCACAGCAAGAATATAATCCATCAAGATTTAAAACCAGCCAATCTTCTTCTGAAAAATACCCACGAAGAACGACTGATAAAAATAGCTGATTTCGGATCCAGTAAATTTGACTCTCTTCGTACCAAATCTGGACAACAAGGAAGGACACCTAAATACACTGCACCTGAAGTAACAAATGGCAAAGAATTAGCTGGAAGAAGGAGTGATATTTGGAGCTTTGGTGTCATTGTGATTGAAATGTTCAGCGGAATTTATCCATGGAATATTGACGGGGAACATGCACTTATTGTTGCTCGTATTTTGGAAGAACAAGAACCGAAAATATTAGTAAGTTTAAATTTTTTTAAACAAAAAGCTATTTATTTTATTACAAAAAAATGTTCAGAGGTCCGAGAAAACTGATGATGATCTTATCACACTGTCGAAGCAGATGATCGCTCCTATGCAACTGCGACCTTATGCATCAGCTATTCTAAATCTTCCACTTCTACAAGATCCACCAGAAAGTCAAACAAATAGTGATGATTCCGATAGCGATTACTTCTAGTCCTCTTTTCCGAAACTAAATAAGCACTCAATATTCATGGGTTTATTTTTATTCTACGGGTGTTTGATTTTTGTTGTGAAATTTCAATACATTTTTTATCTTCAAAGTTTATTTATTTTAATTATCAATCGTTATCACCGTATGCTACTGTATCTATTTGTTGGAATCACTGCCAAAAATTATTTTCAGAATGGAGATGTTGAGTTCTTTACGGGAAACATTGTCGAGTGTTCAAATCGAATTAAGTAGTGGAGTCGAAAAATTGAGGAATAATGTAACAGGAAATATTGTTGCGCAACAGAGGTTTGATTTTTTTTTTAAATTTTTCTCGAAAAATTCAATCAAAACTCGTAAATTTTCTAGCAATAAAAGATAATAATTGAATTATTTATCTAAATTTCCGATTTTTCGTATTAAATTTTATTCAAATAAATGTTTGCATTCTCATATGACTTGTGATCGATAAATAGAACAACGTAAACTTTTTTAAAAGTAAACTACTCTTCTGAAAAATTTGAATAATCCAACCCAAGTGTCGTCACACTCTTTCTCTGATTCTCCTCTATTTCTCTATTGAATTGAAAAATAGGGAAAGTTTCATTTTATTTCATTGACGAACCAAAAATGTCTTTTCTCTGGGGCAATTCACAAATGCAAGTTTGAAAGATATTTGAGACAGCTTCAAATGAGCTGGATAAAAATGTTTGTACATTTTACATTTTTCAGAGTTTCGAATGAATCGGTCAATGAAGTGTTAAACACAGCTGCAGGAAATGAATTATTGACTAGTTTTCAAGGAATGATATCTGAAATTGAGGAAAATGCAGCAGAAGGTGCGAGGTTGGCCAATTTGTGTAGTACGAGAATGGGAAGATGCCAACAGGTAAAATTTTGAGCCATATTTGAACGAGAAGACTCGTAGAGTTGAACTCTAAACAATATTTAAACAGAAGTATTGATTGTTTTCCAGATGTGCAAAGAAAAGGCAGACGCAGTTATGGAAATTGACAATTTTATTCGAAATTCGAATGAGTTCGACAAAAAAGTGAGAGAAATCAATAATCAGGTGAGAACTTTTGAGGTTTTTATTTTCAAATATAATTAGAGTGCATTAATTCAGAAATCATAAATTTAACTGATTAGAAAATAGAAAACACTCGAAAGTTCTTTATTTTTAGTCCGAACGCCGATATACGATTCTGCTGAATTAATTTTTTACTTTCATTTCACTTGAAATTCGCGAAAGAATGGAGTAAATTAAATGGAAAGCTGACTACCGACAAACTTTGATAGAAAGTTTTTTAGTAAACAGATCTATCACGGAATACCATTCAAAAATAACTTTCATTCATTGAGAATAGAGAACGCTATGTTGTAATTCTAACAAAATTCTTCATACGCAATTAATACCAAAGTTATGAAATGACGTTATTCAGTGAGGCAAATTTCACCTGTCTGGGGTTCTCCGAAAACTTTAAATCAAGGTCGTTAAAATATCTAGATTATAAACCAGAATAATTTGCTTTCCAACCCGTAAAGAACTCGAATATTTACAGATAACAAAACTTCATCGGTTTTGTAATCAAACTGAACAAGCAATAACATATTTGGAAGCACTTTGTCAAGTTGTCCGAACTGAAGAAGAAGTCGACTTGATCAGGCAACAAACAAGAGCAGCGGCCACTATTGTACAAATTGAATGTGATTCACCCAATATGTTGACCAGTGAGTTCGAATGGGGAACAAACCGAAATTAGGGTTTTGAAAGCCATAAAATAAGAGAAAATAGAAATTTTTGAAATCAAATACCTTGTAAATTTGCAGCTGCCCTTCGCAGTCGGCCCGAAGATCAAGCTAAATCACAACAAGAAGAAGTTATGCTCGAAGAGTTTTTGTCTTCCAAAAAACTCGAAATTCCATAATTCCCTAGTTATAATTACAATAAACGAAAAACTCAAATTTTCGATCCTAATTATCACATATTCCTAGACCTATGAAAAATTACTACTTACTCTTCTCAACATTATCGTGTATTTTTTTTTGAATATTTTTACATTGCAACTTGATTTGAATATATACCTGTGAGGTTGTGACATAAACTGTTTTTTTTTCAATCTTCGAATGTTTATTTTCAGTTTAATAACAGTTATCTTTCGTTATTAATATCTGCATGATTTTTCATACCCTATGAATATTCCCAACATTGTGTCATTGTGTGGTCAACACTGACGTATTTCTCGTGCCCTCCTCAAACCGATCAGCTGTTTTGAAAATGGAAAAACTGGTTTTTGCTTCAATTTTCTGTGTAACTCAGGAAACTTAAATTTTCATTAATTTTAGTTATTGAAGGTGTACTTAACATGAATCTCGAAATTTTCGTCTTACAATTATATGCAGAATTTTCTCCTTTTTACTTAAATGTTTTCCAGAAATCAAATTAATAGTCCAAATGTTGTTTTGGGTCTTCAATTAATGGACAAATCGCCAACACATTCAAATGAGCCAATAGTTTTTCATAGAGTTCGCCGACATTCCACAAAACAAACTACTACCACTACAGTACCCATAAAAGGTGCGTCCAAACAATAAATATGACATGAGGGAGGGGGGGAATCTTTCTCATTATAAGACGCGTTTAATTTTAGTGTTGGCATTTTTAACAAAATTGCGAAATATTTGTGTTGTTTCCATTTCTAAACTTTCCTATTTTCCGCACTTTGAAAGTAGTTCGCAGTAAAGTCTTTTCATTTCATTTTCTTGTGCAGAGTTAGAAAATTTGAAAAAAAAATATATCGATCCACTTTTATTTATCAAGGATGTCCAATATGAATTTTTCAGTATCTCGCGGTATTTATCCAACTGATGGAATTGGTTCACCAACTGATCAAGCATATGCTCCGCCGGGTGTAGTCACCAAATTCGATTCGATACAAAATAGAAAAATTTCAACTGTTAAGTAAGTTCCATCAGAATGCAGCTATGTTTCAAATAATTGTTTTTCAGTCCAAAAAAGATGATCTGTACAAACTGTCACAATAAAACAAACTGTTTCTGTAAAAAATGTACAATGGAAAAATGTGAGTTTCATTTTATTATCGACATATTTTATTGACGCTTTTCAGTGAAACTGTATTCGCGAAAAGAGAATGTGAAATTGAAATATGACGAGAAAAACAGGTTGCTCAATAAAATTGTCGAATATCAGGAATTGCCCGTGAGTTTTCACTATGTTTAAAGTTGATGTCAAAACACATTTAACGGTTATATCGATTCATACATAAAGGAACCATTTATTTACTATTAATACAATCAATATGAAGATATGAACTTTTTTTTGAGCGACCAAGAACCCGCTCACAATGAGTCGGAATTTTATTCCAGAACAACAAAGAAAATCTGACATTTTTGGCAGGGCACAGGCTTTGATTTGAAATCAATCAAAGTCAAGAAAGTTTTTAAAAGATTTTTTGAACAAAATTTTTAAATGAAAATTATTTCTTTGAAAATAAATCAGAAGTCATAAAAAACAGAAATGCCAATAATGACGAGACAGGGGACCTGTGATAGCGATGTTAGTATTTTGAACAGCGGCGTTTAATCTTTCCACAGCGAATTCGAACTATATAAATTGTAAAATCTTTAAAAAAAAACAAATTCACGGCGAAAAAATTTAATCACTTGACAGGGAGATGGGAGCAGATAAGTTATTAAAACAAGCATAATACAAATAAGTTATCAATGATCTCGTTAGTACTCCTTTATTTTGGTAACTAATCTCTGCTCTATCTGTGTTGCAACTATTTTATACAAAAAAAGTTCAATTTTTACGAAAAAACGAATATGGAAATAAAATGCCAATAAAAAAATTTTTCTAGAGGATGCCATTTTTCACATTTCAAAACATTCCAGACCAATTTGAAAACGGATATTGCCAAAACAAGTGAAAGGATTTTCAAACTGAAAAGAAAGGTCGAAGATGCAGAAATGCGGGTTGCGATGAAACGAGATCAAGTGAAGGTAGAAGAAGAACAGCGAAAAGCTATTCTCACAATATCCGCATTTAAGGTAGTTTAACAATTTTCAATTCCATTCCATTCATTGTTGTTTTCAGGATAGTTTTGCTAGTCAAAAAAGAGGAATTGAGGATTTGGACTACACAAAAAAGCATTTTTCGTCAGTTCTCTCAAATGTCGAGCATATATTGCAGGATGCTAGAAAAGCTTATTGTGTTCGGGCTTGTCGTTTATTTCCCGTACAAGAGTTCGATGTTAATGGTGAAGGAGGGGATGTCGTTGCGGATACTTCGAATAATTGGGCTGTTGTTAGGGAGAATCATTTGGCAGGAAGAAGCGTATCTGTAAGTTTCATATAGTTTCAAACTTTTTATCCCGCTTTTCTCTGAAAATTGTGAAGCAATCGTATAAATACAAATAGATGGGAAGATAGCGGCGGTCACGGTTCAAAGCCAAGTTCAAACCCTCCTAGGGTATTAAAAAAAATGCAATTTTTGTGGACCGTTCTCGATAATTTTCTGAATCAGTCTGAAATTTTCGTAAATTTAAGGCCCACCGCAATGTATGAATTAAAGTCAGGTCGATGACGATCTATCGGAATTTGAGTAGACGTCCTTATTATTCATATAGATTCTGAGAATCTTCCTCTTTGAAAAACGTTTTTAGTTTCCAATAAGACTATTTTTAAGATCCGTTCGTCTTTCATCAACGAAAAGCTTCGTAGTCGTCTCTCAGGTTACCTAACAAAAGGTACAGTATGCCTTCCATTCGATGTTCATCCACCATTTGCTGCCATAACAAATACTGTTCAATTAGTGCATTTATTCAATTTAATTTTCAATTTTCGACCACCCGTACAGGTATGCTTTTCATCATTGCTGAAATAGTTTTCAATATTGCTAGACTATTCAATTAATTTTTGGGTCGAACTAGAAATAAAAACGTTTTTAAAGGTTAAATGTTACAGATCAGTCACCATGAAATGTGTATTCGTGATCGTTGGTCAAAAGAAATAATGGGTCAAGACTGGTTAACTCTCTGTGATTCTATAATCTATCTATGCTCATATGTTGGAATAGACACAAAAAAGTTGACACATTCTATGCCGCATGCAAACCTCATTGAGTTCACCTCTTATATTATTGATCGAGGAGATATTTCAAAGCTGGGCGTGAGTTCACATTTATCACATTTCCAGAGATAATGTTTTTTTTACAGGCGAAACCACTTCATAATCTAGCAGCTGTTCATACAATGCTGACAACGCAAAGACCAGAAGTTTCAGCTCGTCGCGAAGAAGAGGATGAATCATGGATTATTGTTGACCAATTTAATTGAAATTTTCATTTACCGCTCGTTTTCAATAAATACGTGTATTTTAAGTGATATGGCACACAATAATATATACGAAACAAGCATAAAACGGCACCTAATTTCTCAATTTTTTAGCATTATTCAAATCGTTGAAGTGTTTTCTATTTGTTACTGTATCCATAATCATAACTTTTCCGATCACTTGATTTACTAGGAATTTTGGAAGCATTCCTTTCAAATCTGCGAGCATAATTACATCGGTCATAGTTGTTTCAGGTTTTGTTGGATGTGGGCGGAAACGGGCTCCAGCCAAATGAAGATGAGCTCTGCAAAAAAAACCTGATTGGATTCTCTTAACTGGTTCTATAATTTTGTAAATTTGTTTTTAAAGATTTTTTCAATCTTTTCCTATACGAGTTTTAGTTTTTGTTGTTGTAAATACTTGAATTCAAAATCAACATGTAATTCATGAAGTACGGTAGTATGACGTTTGTGTGCAAACACCGACACATTGCGCCAATGGAAAACGTTTTTTTTTGTTTTCACACAAAGTTTTTAAAAATTTCGTGTTCTTCGCTCGATCTTGCTCTTATTTTTTTTCATAAAATTTCATTTGCTTTCAGAATGCATTGATGAATAAATACGAGAATATTCCTTGTAGTGTATATTTGCCGAAATTGAAAAAACCAGAAGAAGAAAAAGAAGACACTCAAATACTGAAAATCCAGAAAGCTGCTATATCTGCGTTGCCGCTCAAGGAAACGCAAGCCAAGAAATCGTGTTTGACAACAATATCTTCGGCAAAAAAGGATACGCCTCCAAATCATCCAGCATTGAAGAAAAAGACAGTTGCATTTGGGAAAACGGTTAACGTTTCACAGACGATTGAGGTTTGTTTTTTTTCCGATCGTAAGAATAAAACTTGTAAGTATCATTATTGAAAAATTTAGGGAACATCAAAATCAGCGAGAAGATCGTCAGAAAAGGATAAGAAAATGGCTTCATCCACAACTACCAATTTAGAAGCTGATTTGAAATCTGAAATGCAGAAAGAAATGGAAGCTACAAAACGAGAGCTTTTAGAAATATTCGATAAAAAACAGGAGGAAAATATAAGTGAAATAAAGAATATGATGGTGAATCTCTTTCAAGAATTATCGACAAAACCAAAAAGTATTGAATCAGCAGCTCCGGGTCCATCAAAACCAAGAAAAATGTCAGCTAGACAAGTATTTAAAAAAGATGGAGTTTTGAATTCGGAAGCAATTGAAGTATTGGAGAAAAGAATACGAAATGATCCAATTTTTCGACAACAAGTCGACGATGTATTAGCTGATGTAAGTTGAAAATTTCCTACAAAAAAATATATTACCCCATAAAAATTTGGTTTTATCTTCGCATAACATCCACACCCATATATCCACACCCATACTCAGACATCCACACCCATACTCAGATAACTATTTTCAGGCTGAATATGACGATAACAAGTATCATGAAGAGTCCAGAAGCAGATCCCCATATCAAGCAAAACCAACAGATTCTGCAACATTAATGCGAGAAACATATACAGTTGAACGAAGTATTCGGTTTGATGGAAATTCGATTGACTCAAGAAATTGGCAGAGTTCAAAAAATTATGGTGAGTGGACAGTTTTCTAGAAGATTAATATTTTATTCTATTTCCAGATCGATATGAGCCAGAAGTATTACATTCTACCTATCAACCGGGTAATAGTATCAGTTATTATCCATCAGAAAATCATCATTCTGCGAAAAATAAAGTAGAAAACAACGAGTGAGTGAAAAACAAAAAAAAAACAAGAAATATGGACTTTTTCGCTTATCAAAAACTATCAGAAATTCTCAATTTTCCAGCTATTACGTCGAACACGTCGATTCATCGGAAAATGACGAAAACTCGAAACATAATGAAACCCGGGCGGAAAAGGAAAGACGAATTCGTGAAAAATACTCGAGGAGAAAATGAAGTGCGGTTTATTTTTTGTTTATCTCTATTTCTGTTAAATATACGTTTGCAATATGTACTCACCTAACTTTGTTTTTGTGCTCTGATTTGAAACCAGGAGCGTCGACACTTCGCGATGCCAGAATATAATAATCGTCGATTTTTCGCCAAATTCTTGCTGACACGAATTCTCGACCGCTCACAACTAGAACATCATTGTTGCCATACTGTAGAATTGAAATGGGTGAAGTTTAGACATATAACAGATATTATAATCTTGCGAAAAAGGAAACTTTGCCCATGTTCGAAACGCTGTTTTTTTTTAATGTGACTTACTGTAATAACATCAAAATTCGGAGTTGGAGTTGCGATAACTTTGGCAAAGTTAATATTCTGATTCCATTCTGGAAGTGTTGGCATTCCATCCCAAGTCTCTTTCATCACATCATCAACTTGCATTGGGAGTTCTGTCTGAACAATCAGATCATATATTACATTTCACAATCTTTTAAGAACGAACTGAAATTGTAACCATTCGACCATTCGGAGTATCTTTGGCATATACAACATCTCCTTCATTATTCGACTCGTCTTTGAACCAACCAGTTTTCGATTCGTAGTTTGGGTCGTTGAAAAGGTTTTCGACTTCAGAAAATACTTTACCCGAGGTTTGAAGAGCTTCGGAGTACTGGAAAACTATTTTCGCGTAAAAAAAAAAAAAAAGTTTTTTTTTCAATTAAAAAGCACCTGCTTGTTAATTTCATTCAATTGATCTGTGACGCCATGCAATGTCAGTGTTGTCATAGCTGAAATAAATATTTTGCTATTTTCGTTCTCATACTCCTTGTTTTTGCCAAAAAATGAAGAAAAAAACTACGAGACTCCGGGATGCCTTCTTTTTAGTAGCCAACGATACTACAATAATACGGTGCATTTTCGATTTTCTTGCCATTCTCAGGCAAATGAAAACTCCGGAGACGCACTAAATCTTCGGTTTCTCCGGAGCTACAGCTACACCAAAACAACACCGAAGTTTCACCAAATTTCTCCAATTCTCTCCGGAGTAACGCCAATATTGGTCGAATTGGAGAACACCGAAATTTCTCCAAATCACTCCGGAGCGGCTCCGGAGTGATTTGGGAGAAAAATTGGTGTTTCTCCGGAGTGATCGAGTTTTCGTATATTTTCGAAAAAATTTCTATTATATTTCTTCTTCTTGCTTTTTCGTAACTCCAAAACGCACTCGAATTTTCCAAATTTACTCCGGAGTAGCTCTAGAGCGCACTAATTCTCTCCAAATTTCTCTCGAGAAAAACAGGGAGCTTCCTCCGGAGTTAACTTAGAGCGTCTCCGGAGCTGAATTGGTGCGGCTCCGGAGTGTTCATTTGCCTGAGTTGAGACAATATCAAAACCGGTTTTTCATGCGAAGAAGAATGATATATTAAAAGATATGTGATAGGAAGATAAGAGAATGTAAATTCATATGAAATTACTAAAAATTCCTGGCGTGAATGTGATTTATCTAAAAATCCACAAAAAATAAGCAATAAGGTTATAACCTAGGTTACTGAGTTTTCTATTGAAATTCACCTCATCCCTCCAATATTCACGACATAATTAAAAACAATTAAAATGATAAGTTTCAATGAGTTTTCCTCAAAAGCCGAAGTAAAGTCATGCTGTATACTTCTTGATATGGAAACCAGCGGAGACTTGAAAAAAATTCAATATTGTTCATGTTTTTCTTTCAACTAAATTATTGATAAAGATATAAAAAGATATAAAAAGTGATATAATATGATATAAAAAGTTGTTGATTACTTAGTTCTCTCCAATAATTCAAGTTCTTGACAATTTTATCGAAAAGGCTACATTTTACTCACCTCCATCAGCAATCAGAGAACAAAAAACGGTGCTATAGATAACTGCTAACCAACTGGTCATCATTTTCATCATCTAAAATGAACTCAAACAACAGTCAAAGGCTTCTTTTATTACATCTTGAGAAACACAGCTGACACCTTTCATCATTCCAGATGCCTATTCATTAAAAAAACCATGAGATCAAGAAAAGTTTAAAGGGCCCATTACCAATCAGAAGTTTACTACAAAAATACCTCACCATTCGATACTACAAGGTCTTTTTTATATGCCAAACGATTTTGAGATTTTAAAAATGAGTTTGAGTACTGTAATTTCAAGCTCACAACTGATAACGAGGGATCAAGAGAGCACGAAATAGCATGCGAAAAGGAGAGATAGAGAGAAACACGAAAAGAAGAAAATAAGGAGGGATCAGGTGAGAGAAATCTCTCTTCTTTTCGCATGCTGTTTCGTGATCCCTTGATCCCTCGTTATCACTTTTCAGCTTAAAATTACATTACTCAAACTCATTTTTAAAATCTCAAAATTGTTTGGCATATAAAAAAGACCTTCCAGTATCGAATTGTGAGAAGTTTCATAGTAAATTTTCAATTGGTAATGGGCCCTTTAAATTATTACATTGAGGCTTTTCGTGGGCTGAAAGAACAACACGTAGAAGAAATACTTTCCTCTTACTTTTGAATATTCAAATCCCGCAATAACAACAAAAAAGTGATCTCCGAAAAACCAATTTTTAAAAAATTTCCCAATGTTCAGATGTAGAGTGTTTAAATTTATTAGTTAGTTGGCATCTATCTTCTGATTGACATGGAATAGTCGTACTGAAATTTAAAATTTATTTACAAATTCTGAAATATACTGCAACTCAATCTCACCAGAATATTTTCCAAGCCTATAGATTCAGAAAAGTGTTGTTTTTCCTGTTCAGTTGGTCGTGTTGAAGATTTTTTCATGTAGCATGTTATGTGCTGAAAATGGAAAAATCTTTGAAAACACTTTGTGTATAAACTCTCACCATATTAAAAAAAGGACGATGACGTTTTCCATCACAAAATTTGAAATTTTTGAGAAGTTTATGTTGAAACTGAGAAAGCAAATTATCATCCTTGAACCTTCTGATGTATTTCTCACCTCTTCGTATTTATCGAGAAATTGGCCCAAGTAAAGAGTATTTATTGTTATCACACCATAATCGTTCATGATTTTCCGTACATTTTTCAAGAAATTATCTTCTCTCATGGAAGGAATGGGACAGATCCATGAACTATGTTCATGAACGTTGATACAAACATCTATCGCTATAAAATCATATTTCAAGCCATTTTCAACTGCTTCTTCGACGAAAGCAACTGCATCTTGAATCACAATGTGATTTTTTTCTCCTAGTGACATACCAAACCATTCACTTGTTACTTTTTCGGTCAGTACATCGATGTCTACACCAGTTACGTTCATCTAAAAAATTGAACCAAAAATTATGTTGATCAATTTGGATCTTTCTGGGTATCAATCACGGTTTTGTATTACTGAATTAGGGTCACTGTGAAAAGTTTAGCCTTTGTATTAAGTTTTCAAAGCGATTTGTTTATTTTTCTAATGTCACTCACCGATGGATATCTGTTTCGGATGAATGTTTGTAAACTTCCAGTAGCAACTCCCAAATTTAACACATTGATCTTTGATTCGCTCGAAAAATCAATAAGTCCCGTTTCGTAAGCACTTACTTAATTTCACAAAAGTTTAAACTGTGGAAGAACATTATTCTCACCAACAGAAGGCAAGTTCATAGAGTCAGCTCCGAGAAACTCATTCATTAGACGCCATTTGCTCGAGTCTAACGCTCTATGTGTTTTTTGGGAGGGAATTCGTAGAAATGTGAAACCATCCCAAGAAAATCCAATTTCTTCATGAGGAATCATAGCTCGTGCAGCGATACGGGATCTAAATTTTTGGTAGTCTAGTTCGAGTTTCGATTTAAAAACTGGTCTCATTTCAAAAAATGAAGCTAGTTAATTTCAACGAGAAACTAAATGAGAAAATCTACAATCGATTTCCACAAACCCATTTTTCAGCCTTGTTATGATGTCCACAATGTAGGTACATTTTGTGTCATCTTTCGGATCGGAACATATTTTAGCTCTGAATTTTTTCGAATTTTTAAATGGACAACTTCGAAGGACTGGAAACTAACTGCATTTTGAATCGTTTCCCATCCCAGAGTTTTTCGAAGAACTCTTCATCTGTAAGCTCTTCCGGTTTCTGCCAACAAATCTGCAAGGGACACATAGTATTTTCCAATAAAACAGAACTGTACAGTGTACACGTGTTGTGTCTTATGTAACACGTGTGTTTTTTTTAAATCAGATCTCCTCTTACCACAAGAAAAGCAATAATGACAATTGATGAAACGCTGAGAACATTGTCATGAATATAGATCAACATAGAAATGTAAAAAATCTTCGTTTATTGAAAATGAATGAAATTGTAAAACAATTGTATGAATGCCTAATTCGATGAGCCTTTTTATAACCAACGCTGTAAAATATGTAAATTCTGATTAAAAATCGATTATCTTGCAAATTTACAATATAATCGGAATATTTCGACAAAACTTGAGAATGATCAGATTTTAGTGTCTCCATATCTTGATATTTTGAATGAGCATTGGAGCATGTTAGAATCTGAATTATTAACGAATCCTTGATAAATATATAGATACGAATACCTGATTTCTAATTTGATCGTTTTCTCCCGATGACAATGCACATTGGTTGAATACTCCTTTGTAGAGGTCTAGTAATTCACTGTTCATAGACAAATTATCAGATTTGTGATAAACATTGATGGTAACCATTCCTAAAATGTATGAATAGTAACAAACTGATAAGTCATGTTTACGAACCATTCGGTGAAAGTGTTTTATTCATGTTAGAAATTGTTTCTGCTTCTCTGAAAGCCTTCACCGGACACATCCATTCATCGTCAAAATCAAAATTGTTATAACAAGCGTCGACCATAATTGCATCAAACTGTATACCTGTAATTTTGAGATGGAAAATAATCTATATATTTTTTTCTGATGTTTAGGAAAGGTCTCTATGCGAAAAGACTGTTGAAATTTTGTAAGTTTGTAAATTCAGAAAAAACCTCCTTTGTAAAATTGACCAAATATTTCGCACTTATAATTGAAACTACAGTAGCGATTGAAATTTCAGCAGAAGTGTTTTTTTTAAATATTCTTTGAGAATAATCCTAGGTTCTCACCCAATGAGTACTTCTTCTTAAATTGGTTTCGTGCATCGTCGATGATTATTCGATTTCTATTGGATTCTTTGAACCCATACCACTTCTTCGCTACAATTAAACTGTTCGAGTCGATATCGACTCCCTCTATGTACATCTATCAACAATTTCTATTTTCGTGAAATATTTTTCATCAACTCACATTCGGATACTGTTTGGCTAAAAATGTTTGAAGTATGCCAGTGGCAACTCCCACTATCATCACTTTACTTTTTTGTTTTTCAGTTGGGAACAAGCCAGATAATATCGATTGTTCTGAGAATCAAAAATAATCATTAAAAATGTCTTAATTAATCTCACTTAATTCAGACCCGACAACAGTGTCAGACGATATAATATCCTTGTTTATTTCCCATTTTTGAGTATCTCTATTTTGTCGAGTCAATGGTTTAGGAGTTTTTAGAATAGCGATTCCAGTAAATCCATTTTTTAAATCGCGATCCGGAGAAGTGAGACGCGCAACGAAAAATGATCTGGAAAAAACCATAAGATCCACTTGTTAGAAAGAAGTACAACTCACCCATTTTCCAATTGACAAATTCTATCGAAAACATAAAAACAACTGTCGCCAGCACAATATTCGTCTCTGAATAATAAGGCGAAATTTAAAGACACCTAGACAGTTGGAAATCATTTTTTAGTAATTACAACATTTTCGTTCATCTTGCAATGAGTTTTCATTGTGTGAAACACGTTTTCAAAAATTTTGTGATTTATCGAGGAAAAAAAATAAATATCCTTTTTTCAAAATCGCTGGAACGCCGTAAATTCCGTAAATACACAACTACCGTAGTCCAAACGAATTGTTGTTTTCAATGAAGCAAACTAGATTGTTTGTTTGGTTTTGAAATTTTTAGTGCAAAAAATAATTTTTCCAATTGGCTAGGTGTCTTTAAATCAAGCTTTAAAGAAAAACTAACATTGGCCTGTTCCTATGTAGGAATACAGATTCCAGAATTTCTTTATCACTTGAATATGATTGGACCGAGTTTGATACAAGCTGAAATTATCATTGAGAAATGGTCACAAAAATCATTATTGAAATAAAAAACTTACCGTAATAAATAAGAATAATGATCCACCCAAAAGCAACAAAGTCATAAACTGAAAATTTGGTATATCACGTGGTGAAATGCATGTTCTAGGCAGTTTCAATTTATTTATCACTCCAAAAAACAATTTTGAAGCCATACTATTTGAAAGTTTAAATACTACCAAAAATGAAAAATATATAGAGAATAAATTTTTATTGTTTTTTCTCGTGAGAACTTCATCATATTTTTTGGACGGGCCTAAAAAATTAAAATGGTCATGCGAAAGATTTAATTTTTAGAAGTTTTCTGAAAATAAAAAAAAGTACTTTTAGAATATCAAGACTCTGGTGGAATTATGGTGCATTGAGGCCAGAATTGAGAAATAATTCAGCAAAAAAAATACCCACCTTCATTTTTTCTAGTTTCAGAACTTCCACTTCAATGTACTTTTTGTTTTTTTTTTCACATTTTGAAAACACAAAAACAAATTTTGACCAACAATTTGGAACGATTGTAAATAAGACATTTTCCTTATCAGTACTTCATATTGTAACAATATTTGTTCGAAAAGTCAAAACTCACAATTTCATTTCGAAATATCCGAAAAAGTTTATTCAGTTTAGATCTATACATCATTCAATTTTTTTGTATAAAAAAGACGGAATATTTACGATTATTTCATTTGAATAGAACAATATATTAATGTGTATTGTTATTATCATTGTGCATTAAATGTTGAATCGATGCCTGAACATTTCCGTTTGTCGAATTTTTCCAATAATTAAACAGATATGAATTGAACAAGTTTTGGATGTTTGCGTTCGCATCACTGAAAATATTTAGGTCTGCTGGAAAGAAAGGTTCTGATTTACCTGGTCGGCGGTGTTGACTCCTTTCGTTTTTCTTTTGTTCTTCGATTTTGAAACCATACTTTGACTTGGTTGTCACTCAGTCCCAATTTTGTGGCCAATTCAAGACGCGAAGGACCATTGAGATAACCAGATTCGTTGAATGACTTCTCGAGTTTCTGAAATTGTTAACTAGCGAATCGAGAAAAATATTTTGAAAAATACATTGGGACTTTTTTCATGTGGAAAAGGCAGGAAAAAATTCGGGATACTTTTCAAAAGAAGACTCACCTCCAATTGTTGATCAGTGAATACAGTTCTTGGTCTTTTCGGTCTCTCCAAGTCCAATTTTGCTGGAATTTCCAATAGTTTCTCATCTCCATTTGCATTTCTTATACGAATAACTCGAACAAAATCTGCCATTCTTCAAGATGAGGGTTCAAATGAATTACTAATTATCAAAATAGCATATGGTTATAAGGTACTTGAAAGTGGGTGTGACCATATTACAAAGCTGTCACAATGAAACAATACGGTGGGAAAGAGAAGAGTTTTTAATTGGAGTTGAAATATGAGCGACGATGTGATTGTTGTATGAAAGGTCAGCTAGTTTTGATTGCTCGCACAGCTGGAAATAATATAATAGTGTATGAATTAGTGAATAATAAAAAAAGTTTGATTTTTAAGACTGAGAATTATTTATTTAACGAAGATAGAGAGAAATCATTGTGGAAAAATTGCTTAAATATTGTCACATTCCATTAAATTCACACCTGAAACTGATCATTTCATAACTTAATAATAATAATAATAATTTATTTACGTCACCGGAAAGGCAAAGTGAGAAAAGAAAAGAAAAGAAAGAAAATAAATAAATAAAATAAAGTGGGGATACCTTTAATTCACATGAAGAAGTGGAACGAAAATGAAAGTAATAAGGGAGAATATGATAAAAAGGGTACGAAATATAGTACAAAAAAAAGAAAGAGATCAAAAACTAACGGGTTGTGTATTTCACACGACTGAGCAATAAATATGTATACCGGGAATGTTGGGGAGCCCGT